>CM071567.1:325414464-325788226 GCA_036426205.1 Ascaphus truei | reverse complement strand
TCCATTCTCTGCTCCTCTCCCCTTATCCCCCTTCTCTCTTACACACCCACGCGCACACAACGCGACACCACACGCTCACACCGCAACGCACAACACACGGCACGCACTCCTCCGGCACACACACACAGTGTCTCACACACACAGTGACACACACACACACAGCGTCACACACACTGTCACAGTTACACACGCAGTCTTGCAGCAAAAGCTGCCCCTCTCCCTCCATCCCTCCCGTAGCTCACATGTAAGGAGAAGCAGGAGCAGCAGCCCCTCCCCCCCCCCCCCCACCCAAGTACCGAGCAGCTAGAGCACGCTCCAAGGAGGGAGGAGGAGATCGGAGGGGGGAGAGCCAGGGACGGACACACACTCACACATAGTTTCCAGCAAAAGCAGCCTCTATCCCTCCCTCCGCTCACATGTAAGGAGAAGCAGAAGCAGAAGCAGCAGCCTCCTATCTCCCCCCGGAAGTGCAGGGCTGCTAGAGCGCTCCGAGGAGGAGAGCCAGGGGAAGCAGTGACAGAAACGCACACACAGCTCCCCTGGCAAGGACATGCCCCCTCCCTTAGTAGCCACGCCCCCCGCCCCCTGCTCTCGCTCTAACATTACTGCTGTCCAGCAGAGTGAAACTTAGAATGTCCATAACTTGGGGGGGTGGGGGTGAGTGACATTGGAAGCTCAAAATAGTTGCGTTGACCTAAAATCCGCAGCAGAATGTACAGTGAAAGTTTCGTTGTGCTACGTGTTGCCGTTTCTGAGATTTCGATGCTTCTGACATACAAACAAACGGAAAACGGAATCCAACTTAGAATTATAGTATAGATAAGTGTAACCCTGTTTCCCCCACCCATTCTCAGATAGGGTCTCCTAGGGAGTCTAAAGCTCAGGCTACATGTCTCTGTGTGGTGCGTACCTGCTGACAACAGGGGGCCCTGAGTCTCCCGCGATGACATGGGGGAGTTTCTGGGTTGTGCACCATTCTCTTCACTACATGCTAGCGCCTCCATTCCGGCAGCCCCTCACAGTATGGGGTGGAGTACCTACAGAATATTACCTTCCCCTCCTCCTGAAACACTCCACTCTCAGGCAGGAGATTGTTTAAAAGTGCAGTCTCTTTATTGTCCTTCCGTATTCACGGCAGACAGTTGCACAGCAGGCTGTCCTCCTTTAGGATGTCCCTGACACCACTCCCAGGGCCACCCAGAGTGGGTCTAGCTCTTCCCCTACCCCCTAAGCAGGGTAGGAGGTATGGGGTGTGCACTCTCCCTCCCCGGAGGGAGGCCTCAAGCTAGCCAGTCCTGGCAACTCGGTCTGTGCCACCTTTGTCCTTTCCACTCCAAGGACAGATGCTCAAAGCCACACTGACAGCCTGACTCTGACTCACTGACTGACTCTGACTCACACTACTGGGGCAGGTTCCTATTCTAGGGCCTGTCCCTACAGCAACCACAAGCTGCCCTCGACTCAGGGGCCTATCTTGGGCCTAGGGGGGTTTCTGGCCTAGTGTAGAGGCTACTTGCCTCTCTATACATATAACTCCTACCTCTTCCCCTTCCTGGTGTTGACTGGCCAACGTGCTCCCCTGCGCAACCTCCTATCTCCTTCTTGCAGAGCCCCTGTTGCCCTATTGGCTCCCTGGCATCACATGGTCTCTCTGGTGCTCATGGGACTTGTAGTCCCCTGCTCTAGCCCTCCTCCCATTGGTTCGGGCTTCGCGCACAACCGCAGCCACTCCCTGTGCATGTGCGAACTCTCTTCAAGCGCCGCCGCCTCTGAAACTCATTGCGCATGCGCGAGTATCAAAATGGTGGCGTCCTGAGTGCTCGCGCCTCCGCAGAGCCTTCTATGCACCGAAATGCTCCCTGCACACTCTGTGACCCTCCCTGACTCTCCCACTGCAGTGAAGGTGAGGCAAGCCTGGGGGACCTGGCTGCATATGTAATGTCCTTCTGATTTGTGCAAAGGTGCAGGGTGAGGCTGTGGTGGCTAATTGTAGATGGACTGCTGCGTCAGTGGGGCAGCTGGTGCGGACTGCTGGGTCAGTGGGGCAGCTGGTGCGGACTGCTGGGTCAGTGGGGCAGCTGGTGCGGACTGCTGGGTCAGTGGGGCAGCTGGTGCGGACTGCTGGGTCAGTGGGGCAGCTGGTGCGGACTGCTGGCGTCAAGTGGGTCACTGGTGCTGTACTGCTGGGTCATGGGGGCAGCTGGTGCGGACTGCTGGGTCAGTGGAGCAGCTGGTGCGGACTGTTGGGTCAGTGGGGCAGCTGGTGTGGACTGCTGGTCAGTTGGGCGAGCTGTGGCTGGGACTGCTGGTCAGTGGGGCAGCTGGTGGACCTGCTGCTGTCAGTGGGCAGCTGGTGCGGCTGACTGGCATGGGTCAGCTGGTGGGGCAGCTGGTGCGTGACTGCTGGGTCAGTGGGGCAGCTGGTGCGGACTGCTGAGTCAGTGGGGCAGCTGGTTCGACTGGGCTGGGTCAGTGGGGCAGCTGGTGCGGACTTGGCTTGGTCGAGTGGGGTCAGCTGGTGCGACTGCCTGGTTCAGTGGGGTGCACTGGTGCGTACTGCTTGGGTCAGTGGGGCAGCTGGTGTGGACTGCTGGGTCCTGTGGCCGCTGGTGCGGGCTGCTGGGTCAGTGGGGCAGCTGGTGTGGACTGCTGGGTCAGTGGGGCAGCTGGTGCGGACTGCTGGGTCAGTGGGGCAGCTGGTGCAGTCAGTTGGGTTTGATTTCTACAGAGACTAAATTTAGTTCGTCTCCACAAGCCCCTGGAGTTTTTTTAATTAATTTACATTTCCCCCCCCTTTTGTCCTGCCTCGTCCGCTGTTTAATGCTTTCAAACAGGTAGCAGGATGTCCCTGCTTTAAGCCTACTAAGTTCAGGATGCACCTCGCTGCTGATACGGCAATGCGCCTTTTGCCGATTTTTTTTTTTAACACCGACAATCCATCCACGGAATCCGCACGGATTGAAACTGTTACAATTCGTCAGCGGGTTTTACACCGCGGAACGCTTTTTGAAAGGCAAATTCTGAAAAAATTCAGGAAACGGATTTGAACTGGTTTTCCCCTCTCTAATAACAAGTAAGTAAATGTAGCAATAAGCATACTTCTCTTCTGGATTAAATAGGACAGAAACTGCCTAGTATGCTGGGAGCCCTATATATCCCATTCAACCCCTCTCTCTGGTTTATGTCACTATATGTATACTGCACCGACACACTTTATTCAAGCAAATACCCAGTATGTACCTGGCAGATACCTGGAATGCGCCGCTCCTCACCTCTGACAAGCCCCGTTGTGTTTGCCTTCCCAGCCTGGGTTCATGCCTGGCTGACGGGCGGCTGATCTGTTAAATGATAATGATTAGGATTTAATAGGCTGCAATGCTTCGCGTGTCTACCAGATGGCATAAATTCATGAATTGTAATGCAGTATATATATATACTGTGCAGTATTGCAGCCAGCGGGAATAAAATGCTTCAATCCCTGCCTGGAAAATACCTCAATGCACTCGGGCAGAAAACAGTCACAAACCTCAATACACCCGGGTATACCCGAATTCGTGGGACTAGCCGAGCTCGAATAAAGTGTGTCGCCAGTGTATAATGCGTGCATAGTACTGTATGTGTGAGACATACATACATAGGGACATACATAGGGGGTCATGCACTAAGCTCCGTTAAGTCACTTTTAGAGCGCAAAGTGCTCTTAGAACGTGATGTTACGGTGAACCCGATGCACAAAGCAACGCAAACAGGCATTTTGCGCTCTAAAACTGACTTTTATCAGGAATTTTTTCTAAGTCCAACTTTGCTCGTTCGTAACCCTGTTTGCGTTAAATTCCTTAAGTGGGATGCACTAAGTTGCGTTGATCAGAACACGTCAGCTCAAGGTAGACGCAAAAAAAGCTGGACTTAGAAAAAATTATTGCTTTTCATTTTTGCATGCGCAAAACACATACAACAGGCCGGCGGGGGTCCCCTGCTCCCCAAGCGGGGGTCCCCGCGGGAGTCCGGGTGTCCCCGCGGGAGTCCGGGGGTCCCCGCGGGAGTCCCGGGTTACCCGCGGGCCTGCGGTACCAATGTTGTGCCTCCAAAAATAATAAACAATATTTATAACTATATACACCCCCCTAACACAGGGGCAGTGTATTGTTGTTATTGTGGGTACTGGGGGTGGGGGAGGGGGTATTGGCCCCAAGGGTATGTGGGTAGGCCTCCCTTGTGGGTAGTGGGTGAGGGTAGTTAGGCCTCACGGGGTGGGTGGGGTAGTGTGGGAGGGTATGTAGGCCTCCCAAGTGGTGGGCGAGGGTGGGTTAACCCCTTAATGACTGTAGCGGTTAATAACTGCTATGGTGATTAAGAGGTTAGGGGACATTACATTGGATGTTTTTATTCTTGTGTATGTTTTGCAGCATCGGAGGGGGCATGGGCAGGATGAAGATGAGGATGAAGACGACCTTCATCATGGGTGCCTGTAAAAGGTAAGTGTAATATATATTAACTGTATTTATTGTAATTTATATGTATTTAAAATGGGCAAATGCATTATTATCCATATATATATATATGTATAATAATAGTTTTTTTTGCCCATTACTGTATAGTATGTGTTAGGGGGCGGGGGTGATGTGTGTTGTATTTTGCTATGTTTATTGGGGGCAATTGTCCCCAATAAACATGCTAATGTGCCTTAACCCCTTCATTGCCTTAGCGGATAGCCCCGTGAAAAAAGAAAAACCTGGCGCCAAATGTTCATATGGAAAGTCCTGTGATCCTCAAAGAATCTGCACGAGTGCTTGACAGGCCATGAAACGAGAGAAAAGAAAACAAACACAGATCATAGCGTATAACTGCTGGGTAACTCAGTATACCACTATATAACATATAACAGTGAGACTCCTAGTGACAAACTAAAATAAAGAACTTATTAAAATATGAACTATACATACGATACAGAATCTCCATGCAAATGTTACAAGCGGCTTTTTTTTCTATCAGCTAGCGTACGTAAAGTTTAAGAACGCTAGCAGAGGGAAAAAAAGCAACTCGTACGCTGTGGCTGTTCTGAGCTATTTTGAGCAGGTACGTTAAAAAATGGCCTCAAGGCCTTAGTGCATCGCTTCACTTTTTAACGAACCTGCTTTTTTGGAAAATCAGAACGCAAAGCCATTGAGCTTAGTGCATAGCCCCCATAGTGTGTATGTTCATGCATGTTGTGCGCATCTGGTCTCCATACGTGGTATGTGTACCTGATGTGGATATGTATGTATGTGATGTGTGTATCTGGTACAGCATGGATGTTTATAGTGCGTTTGTATGGTGTATGGAGTTTGCGTATTGCATCGTGTGTGCATGTAGCCCTCAGGCTAAAATTTGCCAGCCATCCCGGACACTGCCGCAGGTGTAAGTTATTTCAGGCGGAATCAAATTGGAGCAAAATGCAGGTTGAAAATGCCCAGATTTTGCTCCAAGATTGCCTTGATACATAGACACTAGGGGATATACTGTAAAGGACATTCCCAGTACATGGATCACCTCCACTTAAGGATTTGTTTAGTTTAAAAATATATCTTTGGAGTTCCCACCGGTGCTGTGTTTTCAGTATCTTTTTCTAGTCAGACGTATTAAGACCTATTTTTTGGTTTCTCACACAGTGCGGAAATCTCCTTCTAGCCAAACTCCAGAGTTTCCAAGATGTTATCACTAGCTGTTCTGCATGTGGTTAATCAGTTATTCTTAAAATTGAAACAACAGCTTGTTGTTTGTAGGCTTTAATATCCTTTCTTAGCGGACATTGCTGGAATTAAACAGAGCCTGTGAGTACAGATGGATTAGTGCCGTGACAAACCATTTCTTTGCTATACCACAAGATTCCCTGCTTGTTCTCAGACAATGACTGTATTATTCTTACTGTATGGACCTGTTTGTCATACAAGACAACAACTTAGCAAATGTTCTTTCCAATCAACCAAGAAATTAATATAAATAAATGATATGGACAGAGTGTATGTTTTTCATGCATGTTAAATGACAGGAATTTTTGGGCGTGGGAAACGGAAGCACATTTAAGGTTACACATGAAAGGCCAGATTTATTAAGCAGCGTAAGACATTGTGCTGGGACGTCTGTATGGTATAGCACAGTCCATGTGACCACACCTTTTCAATCAATAAACAGGCCTCACTACTATAACGTTTGTCTGCAAAAAGAAGCATTTTCTTTTCAATCTGTGTGATTGAATTACAGTAACTTGTTAGCACTTTATACTCCATAGCATAGTGCAACAATGAGCAGGATTGAGAATGCCACTCAATACACATGTATGTATGTATGTATTTATGTATATCTTTATTTACATAGCGCCGAAAGTGTACTCAGCGATTCACAAAAAATACGCCCTATGTACATTAATGGCGCTATATAAATAAAGACATACAATACAATACAATACAGTACAGTACAGGCAATTATAATAATACAATAAGCGCAGCAAAATCAGACAATAGGAAAGGAAATCCCTGCCCGAAGAGCTTACAATCTAGGTGGTATGATGGGAGACTTACAGAGACAGCAGGTGAAGGAGCAAGTGCTGTAGACAGGCAGTGCTTGGCCGCAATGGGTGGTAGGAGTGACTGTGGGACAATAGCCATGAGTGCAGGCTATTGGGATGCTTGATTTGTGGCGTGAGCTTTTTGACATCGTGCCACATTTACTGTATGTGCACTTAGAGCAGCTGTTCCAGGGAGCATACCGCTGTGGGAAGTGTGAGCAGATGGTCTCTTTGGATTGCCTCTCTCTTATTGCTGATCTGAAGAGGGATCTTGCAATGTTGAGTGTCATTGATAACCTTGAAAGGAGTTTAGTGCTCACTGAGCAGGCCCTGGCTGGGATAAGTGGTGCAGAGGGTGGAGCTGTGAGTGAAGACCAGGAATAGGTAGGTAGCCGTGTAACAGTTAGAAGTGGAAGAAGGGGGGAAGAGGAAAAGGCAGGCCAGTTCTGAGCTGACCCATTCCAATAGATTTGCCAGATTGAGTGAAAATATTGGGAGTGTCGGGGCAGAAATGGCAAAGCTGTAGGAGACTGATTCCTCTAGCAGCCAGGAGAATAGTTCCTCCAGCTCAGAGGGGACTCAGGATGCTCAGATACAAAGAAAGATTGTGGTGGTAGGGAACACCATTATTAGGAAGGTAGATAGGACAATCCGTTGCCATGACGGCATGAACCAAACAGTTTGCTGTCTCCCGGGTGTTTAAGTTCGGCACATTGCGGATTGGATATCCAGATTGTTGAGGGGAAGGTGGGGAGGGGCTGGGACTGTCCCGGCGGTCTTGGTACAAATTGGTACCAATGAAAAAGTTAGAGAAATATGGAGGCTCCTAAAGAATGATTTCAGGGATATAGGCCACAAATTTACGGCAAGACCTCCAAGGTAGAATTTTCTGAAATACTACCAGTGCCAAGCGCTACCCCAGGGAGACAGTTGGAACTTGGGGATGTTAATGCATGGCTAAGAAAGTGGTGAAGGAAGGAGGGATTTTACTTTTTATTACGATTCCTTTTCTGAGGGGTGCTATTTTTATGGCCAGGATTGATTGCATCTCAATGCACCTAGGGGGGACGATGTCAAAAAGGTTGGAGGAGAATTTAAATAGGACAGAAGGAGGAGGTAGAAGAAACCGATAATGAACTAGACGGAATAGATAGGAATGGGGAAAAAGCAAGGGGTCATGGAGGTAGAATGGGGGCAAGTGGGAGTTTGGCAAACAGCGAGACACTCATATTAAATACAGATAATACTACAAAACTTCTAAAGACTAAATGCAATTAAAGTAAAAAGGCAGATGAACTGGAAAAAAAGCCAATGCAAGAAGCCTGACAGATAAAATGGATGAGCTGTAATTAATGGCTACAAGAGAACAATATGATATCAGAGGCATTACTGAAACATGGTGGGTTGAAACACATGACTGAGCAAATTAATTTAGAGGGTTATTCCATTTTTCAGAAGGATCGAGCAAATAGAAGAGATGGTGGAGTATGTTTGTATGTTAAACCGGATCTAAAACTTATTATAAGGGAAGATGTTTATGAAGGGAATGATGAAAATGTAGAGACCTTGTGGATAGAAATTAGCATTAGAGGTAAAAGTACAAAGAAAACATTTTTGGGATATGCTATAAACCATCAAATATTGGTAAGATTGAGGAAGCCAAAATACTTAGGCAAATGGAGAAGGCAGCAAAATTAGGTCCTGTTTGCATAATGGGGGATTTTAATTATCCAGACATAGACTGGGGCAATGAGATAAGCATTACAGCAAAAGGAAAGAGATTTTTGGGGGTGCCAAAAGTCAACTACATGATTCAAATGATTGAGGAACCAACCAGGAGAGGGGCAATACTGGATTTGGTAATATCAAACTATTTAGAAGTAATACAAATATTTAAGTCCGGGAACATTTAGGAAACAGTGATCATACACTTATCAGTGTATACACTTGGTTAATAAATATAAAAGAAACAAGTCTAAACTAATGGGGCTAAATTAACAGGTAGGGGAAGAAATGAAGAGGCAGGCATTAAAATTCTTAGGGGCCTATTCACTAAACTTCTATTAATGCTTGTTAAGTGTACTTTTCAAGTGATTTCGCATGTGTCGCTATTCCCAAAGCTTTGAGAACATGGCAAAATCGCTTGAAAATGGCTTTTTAATTATCGTTAGCACTCCTGCTATAACAAGCGGTACGGTAGCTGAAAAAATGCCGAAACGCAATTTTTTTTGCCAGTAACTGCTATTCACAAAGCTCTGAGATGCACATCGCAGGTTATACACTCACTTTCTTTTAAGGTGGTGAGATCGGAACCGCAGTTTGCATATTACGGAGTTAATTTCATTTTCACGGCATAGGATTGATGCCGGGGGTCTCTAGAGCTGACTCACGTTCATTTCAGCCCTGGAGACCCCCGGATTCAATCCTAGGTAATAGAAATTAAATTAGAGCCAGCCTCATTACCTTAGTGGCTAACCGCTAAGGAAATGAAGGGGTTAAATAGCAGGAACTGCTTTGTTGTTGGTAGATCGAGTGTGTGAAGTTTGTAGGTCTCCCTGGAGGGTTGCAGTAGGAGTTAACCCCTTAATTAATTTACAGGTTAAAACCGCTAAGGTAATGAAGGGGTTAACCCCTCCCGCAACCTTCCTGGTAGGCCTAACCACCCATCCTGGGTCAACTGCCCCCTCCAACCACCCCCATTACCCCAAAAATCAGCTACTCTGGTTTAACCCCTTCATTGCCTTAGCGGCTGACCGCTAAGGTAATTAAGCTGATTTTATTTTAATAACACAGTATTCATGCAGGGAGTCTCCGGAGCTGAACCACATTAATTTCAGCCTCGGGGACCCCCTGCTTCCCGAGATACAGGCCCCGGTATGGGGTGCCGGTATCTCCGTGCATCACATGACTGGGACATTTAAACTTTGCGGGGATACCAGCACCCCATATCGGGGCCTGTAACTCGGGAAGCAAGGGGGTTCCCGGGGCTGAAATTAATGCGGTTTAGCTCCGGAGAACCCCGTGCTTCAACACTGTTATTAAAATTAACATTAAAACTGCGCAATCGCCTGCAAGAGCTTTGCGTGGAGGTTCCGCTATCTCTGTGCAGCTCCTCCAGACTGCTGGCGCGAAATAGAACATTAAGCTCATTTCGCACGTTAAGCAAACTCAAACTCGTGTGTTTTGGTATATTTTTAATGACCGATAAAAAACTTGCAATTTTTCTTAGTGAATACCGTTTTTTCACAAATTTCATTGCGTGTCGTAGGAACCGGCAAACCGGACCGGTAATGCAATGAACTTATCAAAGTTTAGTGAATAGGTCCCTTAAAGTCAGAAGGGACGGAGGCATCATATCAGAATTATAAGGAATGTAACAACAGTGGCAAAAGGGCAATCAAATTAGCAAAAATTGAAAATGAAAAAAGGATTGCAATAGAAAGTAAGGTAAATTCTAAAAAGTTCTTTAAGTACCGTAATAACAAAAAGATTAGAAAAGAAAATATAGGACCCTTTCAGTGTGAGATGGGCAGGCAGATTATTGGAGATAATTCTTTGTCTCTGTATTTAGAAGAGAAGAATGAATTGCACAAATAGTGCCACAGGAGGAAGCCACAACATCCATATTAACAAAACAATTGGTTAACTGAGGAAGTGCGTAGGCGGCTTGATAAAGTTAAAGTAAATAAGGCACCTGGCTCCAATGGCAGACATCCAAGAGCTCTCAAGGAGCGAAGTTCAGTAATAGCCAAACCATTACATTTAATATTCAAGGACTCCATTTACACAGGCTCAGTGCTGGAGAGCTAGATCAAACCAGGGAATTACAGACCTGGAAGCCTAATATCAATAGTGGGGATGCTACGTGAAGGTTTAGTACGGGATAATATTCAGGAATACCTAATGGAAAACAACATTATTAGTAATAGTCAGCTTGGATTTATGAAGGATAGGTCGTGCCAAACTAACCTTATTAGTTTCTTTGAGGTATGTAGGAATTTAGACAAGGGTAATGCAGTTGATGTGGTCTGGAGATTTTGCAAAAGCTTTGATACGGTTCCACACAAGAGGTTAGTGTACAAAATAAAGCAAATTGGACAGTAAAAATATTAGCACCTGGATTGAAAACTGGTTGAAGGACAGACAACAGAGTGTTGACGTAAATTTAACTATTTCAGGTTGGGCTTAAGTTGTGAGTGGAGTACCTCAGGGATTGGTACTGGGACCCCTGCTTTTCAACTTGTTTATTAATAACCTTGATGTTGGCATAGAGAGCAAAGTCTCCATCTTTGCTGATGATACTAAATTGTGTAAGGTAGTAGAATCAGAGCAGGATGTAATTTCTCTTCAGAAGGAATTGGCAGGTAAATGCAGATGAGGTTTAATACAGTACATATAAATGTACGGTTATGCATTTGGGAAACAAGAATAAACTGGCAACTTACAAATTAAATGGGGATAAATTAGGAGATTCCTGGATGGAGAAGGATTTAGGAGTACTTGTAGACAGCAAGCTTAGCAATAGTGTCAAACGTCATGCAGTATCTGCAAAGGCAAACAAGATCTTATCTTGCATTAAACGGGCAATGGATGGAAGGGAAGTAAACATAATTATGCCCCTCTATAAAGCAATAGTAAGACCACACCTTGAATATGGAGTACAATTTTGGGCACCGCTCCTTAGAAAAGATATTATGGAACTAGAGAGAGTGCACAGAAGAGCCACCAAATTAATAAAGGGGGTGTATAATCTGATTTATGTTGAGAGGCTAGCTAAATTAGATTTATTTACATTAGAAAAGAGGTGTCTAAGAAGGGATATGATAACATATACAAATGTAACAGGTATTCCCTCTAGCTTGACCCACCCAATCTCATATTGGCCCGTGTGGTCTAACCAGCCCCCATTACATGGTCGTGTCTGGTGGTGCACCTGTAGGTAACAGGACTCCTGAGTCTCCCGCATGATGGTATTAGGGGATTGTCACTCCAGACATGCAGCTGAGGTAGTGTGTGCGAGTCCTACCTATATCACGTGCAGCGCCTCCACCTCATCAGGATCTATGCGTCCGTAGGGAGATGGTCCTGATGAGGAACTTCTTCTTGGTGGTGACTGCCACTGGAGAGTAACTTCACACTCACACAGTGGGGTTGTCTTTGAACAGGGCATCTTTATTGTTGATGTAGCAAACTGCCCCCTTGCAGCGAACAGCTCAGCCGCACATCTCGCCGTACTGTCCCTTGAAAAGGTACGCCCTCTCAATGGAGTGGGATCCCCTCTCCCCGCAGGGAGATCACCCTGTGCCAGGTCCCTGGACACAGTGTGGCGTTGTCAAACTTGACGCTACTTTATGTAGAAATGGGCCACTAGTTACAGCACTAGTGGGCCCTCCCTTTCCCAAATCTCAACACAGACTTATTTCTTCAACACACTCTAACTTTTGGGCAGTTCTGTGCCTTATATACTTCAGGAACTGTCACAGCTCTGATGTCACTAACTGTGGACTCAGAGCATGTAGCCACTCCCATCCATACATAGGGCACCTCACCAGGGTGTGAGGGCAAACCTCCATGATTACTGCTGGCATCCCTGTAACATACCAGGTTTACTGCCAGCAGGGGAGACAACTGCAGACCATTTTACATGCATGGCTACAATCTCCCCCTGGTGAATCCCCACCGTTCCGGCTGGGACCTAAATTTGGTGTACCTTTTTCCAGGAAGCACTGTAAAATGGAACACATAATTAATCAAAACAACATGACTGTTTTCATAATTATTAACAGTGTAGCGCTCACTAACAAGCAGGGGGCGCTTATCTTAGAAACAGACCTCACTATTCTGTCTACCTAATAATAATGGCGAGGATCTGGTTTCTTCACCTCCCTACCTGCCATGTCGGTTACAGTGATACTGTATTCTCTGGGCAAGCCACTCTCATGTCTATATACAGTCTTGTGCATGTATATACTGCGCCTGATTCTCCATACTCGCATTAGCTGGGAGATCCTCTCTTCTGCTCTGCGACCAGTAATCGCACCCACTTTATTCACCATATACATCTCTATGGTTTCTCTTAGCCACCCATCCCTCTGATCCTCTATCTCCTGCATGAGGGGTTCGGGGACATAGGGGTACTCTAACCCATGTGAGTTTTTGTACTTGGCTACAATGGCCCTTTCTGCTCGGCTGGCCCGGATCAATTTGGTGTTACCCGTTCTCCCTGGCAGCACCGATGACAGGGGTTCGTCCGGTTCTGCCGGATCCTCTAGTTTACTGGGACCCAATGGCTCTATTAGCCCTCGACTAATATCGTACCACCACTCCTGCATCGCTTTCAAATGAGCCTCCTTGGTGAATTCTCCCTTGGCCCACCAATAGTCTACCACCCCATCTCGCTCCAAGATGAACCGGGTTCTATCTAGCCAGGCTTCGTATCACTCAAATAAGGGGGCCCACCACCGGGTCTCCTTAATCTCCTCTGGAGCTGACTCTGCGGACTCTCCCTCTTCTAGCTCCCCCCAGGAGGACACTCCGGATGTCCCGGGAGACCGGGATCGAGATCCTATCCTATTGGGTCTGCTCTCTAGTGTGACACTTACAACACTTAGGCCGTCACTAGACGTGGACACTTGTCGAGAATACCTCCCACCCACTGAGCCATCATCGGATGTACCACAGTCCAAGCCCCCTCCAGTCCGTTCATCGGAAGTGACCCGGAAATCCCCTGACATCCCTAAGCTCGATGAGGAACCAAAGGAAAAGGTGGTTGGGGCCGGGGCTTTAACTAGGGCCTTGGGTCTAGCTAGGGCCGGGGATTCGACATAGGGCCGGACAGTCGGTATTCGCAGGGCTACGACCCGCTCTTCACCGCTACCTGGTCAGGTGGCACCGCATGGGCTCTCCGCTTCTCCGGTCTCACTGCTCTCCGTCTTCCGCATCGATCGCCCGCTCCTCTTTGACTTAGGCGATCGGCTGACACTGCTCGAGCGAAAAGGCGCCGTCATCTCCCAATCGGTTCCGCTCTGCCCGCCGGAAGCGACGTCCTGACACGCACGTGTCTCACCGCCATCTTGGGTTGGGTCCCCAAGCGAGACCTCTTCCTCCACCATGATATCCGGCAACGCCTTCTTCCGCTGTGGCACCGCTTGGGCCTGGCACCGTCCCTCCTCCGCCGTCGCCACCCTCGGAGCCTGGTAAAAACAGGGACTTTGCTTACCGCTCCGTGGTGTCGGGGTGGATCTGCCGCCATCGGAACCGCTGGTCACCACGGCCGTGGGACTTCGCCGCTCGGGTTGCCGATGTATGGGTGACACTCTGCTCCGTTCACTGCCAACACAGGTGAGTGGCACTCGCTTGATCGTACTGCTGCTGAGGCTCACCGGCGGTCGGGTCGTCACCGCGGTAGGACAGTTTCCTTGTCCGAGGACTCCAACTTTGCGTTAGGGCGAGGCATTCCGCTCGGTGATCGACGCTGAGCCCCCCTTTTATCACCGCGTCGGTGACCGTTTCTCTCATCCGGCTCAGCCTTGAGGGCCGGGCCCAATCCCCTTTCTCCGGGATCCGTAGACTCCCTCCAGAGCGCATCGGGGAGTTCCGCCGATATCATGGCTACATCTCCCGCAGCTTCTACTGCCTGGACCGGCATGAATGTCGACATTGGCCACAGGTACTGCAGGCCACATTGCGCGCATCGCGCTGTAGTGCTCACAGCACCCCCCGGCAGGCGACACTGTAGGCATAGGCATGCCACTGTCTCGGTCCCCACCACTCGGAGTATCAGGAAGCCTCCTGGTGCCGAGTAGGGATGGATAGATATCAGTGACCCTTCTTCTGATTTGCAGGCCATAGTCAATAGAGGAGGCACTCTCACTAGTGGTCTGTTCTGCTCGCTGGCTCCTCGCAACTGAAGTGCAGGGGGTGGTTTGCCAACCCCTCCTCCAGCTTTCTCCATCTGCATCCACCAAAACTGGAAACCACTCCCCCTGGTTGAGATTAGGGGGAGGTCCCTTAAATCTGTCAGGTGACCCAGCACCGGGGCTGAGTTAGTCATAGTCCATGGGGGCGCGGCTCCAGCTTTCGCGCCATATTCCCCATCAGGGTGGGGTTTTCCCGTTGGCGCCACTCCTGTCCAACTTTCTGCAAGCTGAGCATTTGCAACATTTTCTGCAACTGGCCAACGCTGTTTCCCAGGGAAGCGGGAACCGCCATTTTGGATTGCAATGTCAATCTTGTTCATGGTTGAGGTAGCTTTTGACTGTTTGTACGTCGAATGACAAGCAAGTCCATTATGTTCCTCATATCTCATAACAATGTCCTCTTCACTGTCCTCAGGGTTACTACCCCAAGGGCCTAAGCAGGACCAACACGGCGCAGCCACAGCTTTCCCGCCACTCCACAACAGGCTCACAAAAGTCTCTTCTGTAGCTTGCTCTTCACCCGCACACATGCCATGTGCACTCTCTCCTTCGGCCTCCGTCCGCCATATTGGACCTTCCGCACTGCGTGGATCCTCCATTCTTGCGGTCGCCATTCGGCCACTATATATTGGGTTATTGTACATGGAGCTCCTCTCTGCGGGGCAGCTGCCACACCGATACAACACAAATGCCTTGTGCACCACCTTGTGTACCTAATGTAGATTTGACTTGTGTTGGCACCACCTCAGTCTAGGCTCACTCTCTCTGTGTCTGCTGTATCTCCTTCCTCCCAGTCTGTGCTCCCTTCGGTGAGTGATCTGGAATGGACTAGAGTACTCTGGCTCTTCCATGCAGTACTTGGGCGTCTACCTACTGTTGGTCAGTCTAGCACAGACCCTCTCCAGGATTCCTGACCTAAGTTACCAGTTTATCCCTTTAGGCGTCCTACCCTAGCACTACCTCAAGGTGACTAGGACAGCTATAGCCCGGCTCCAGCCCTACTAACTCCTTGCAGGATCCCAGGTCGTCCGTGTGGTCTGCAGCTCCAGCAGCTCCCCTGACTACCCCTGGCTCCGTCCCACGCAGCACAAAGTGGCAGCAGACACTCTCCCTGTTTCCCAGCGTGCCTAGCAAAAGCCTGTCCTGTTGACAGGTATCTCAGCAGTGCTTCCAACTGTAAGGGGTATTCCCTCTAGCTTGACCCACCCAATCTCATATTGGCCCGTATGGTATAACCAGCCCCCATTACATGGTCGTGTCTGGTGGTGCACCTGTAGGCAACAGGACTCCTGAGTCTCCCGCATGATGGTATTAGGGGATTGTCACTCCAGAAAGGCAGCTGAGGTAGTGTGTGCGAGTCCTACCTATATCACGTGCAGCGCCTCCACCTCATCAGGATCTATGCGTCCGCAGGGAGATGGTCCTGATGAGGAACTTCTTCTTGGTGGTGACTGCCACTGGAGAGTAACTTCACACTCACACATTGGGGTTGTCTTTGAACAGAGCATCTTTATTGTTGATGTAGCAAACTGCCCCCTTGCAGCGAACAGCTCAGCCGCACATCTCGCCGTACTGTCCCTTGAAAAGGTACGCCCTCTCAATGGAGTGGGATCCCCTCTCCCCGCAGGGAGATCACCCTGTGCCAGGTCCCTGGACACAGTGTGGCCTTGTCAGGCTTGACACTACTTTATGTAGAAATGGGCCACTAGTTACTGCACTAGTGGGCCCTCCCTTTCCCAAGTATCAACACAGACTTATTCCTTCAACACACTCTAACTTTTGGGCAGTGCTGTGCCTTATATACTTCAGGAACTGTCACAGCTCTGATGTCACTAACTGTGGACTCAGAGCATGTAGCCACTCCCATCCATACTTAGGGCACCTCACCGGGGTGTGAGGGCAAACCTCCATGATTACTGCTGGCATCCCTGTAACCTATCAGGTTTACTGCCAGCAGGGGAGACAACTGCAGACCATTTTACATGCATGGCTACACAAATATATTCGGGGACAATACTAGAAGCTTCCAAAAGAACTATTCATCCCAAGGGCAGTATAAAAGACTCGGGGCATCCCTTAAGGTTGGAGAAAAGGAGATTTCACCAGCAACAAAGGAAAGGGTTCTTTACAGTAAGGGCAGTTAACATGTGAAATGAATTACCCATGAAGACTGTGATGGCAGATACAATAGATATCTTCCAAAAAAAAGGTTGGACATCTTTTTAGAAAGGAAAGGTATACAAGGATATAGATAAGTAAACATGGGAAGGATGTTGATCCGGGGTAAATCATATTGCCAATTCTTGGAGTCAGGAAGGAAGTTATGTTTCCCCTTATGAGATATCATTGGATGATATGTCACTGGGGTTTTCTGTTTGCCTTCCTCTGGATCAATATACTGTAAGTACGGATATAGGATAAAGTGTCTGTCGTCTATAATTAGCATAGATTGAACTTCATGTCTTTTTTTAACCTCATCTACTATGTAAATATGCAGGGCCGCCAACAGAAATCATGGGGCCCAGGACAAATTAAAGGAGCAGCCCCCCCCCCACCCATCCATAGCGCACCTACCGCGGGATAAACATTTTTTAGCGCGCAACTTTTACTTAACTTTTTTTTTGTTAACAAAAAAACATTACAATGCAATCTGTTTATTTTAATATTTTCAACAAAAGACAAAGATACCCAATGCTGCATGCTATGTGACAAAAGACCTGGGGGGATTCAGTATGGGACTGGGGGGTTCCCTACCTGTCTTCTGGGTTAGGGGGGGGTTCTGATATCTCCTGTGTGAAGCTTGGGAGTCAGATCTGGAAGAGAGCAGTATAGGTTGTTTCGGTGTAGGTATAGGGCAGTTAAGATAAGACAAAGAGAGTGTGGGTGAAAGAGAGAGACAGAGAGAGAGAGTGGGTGTGGGGGGTGGGTGACTGACTTGTGGGTGGGTGACTGACTGACACTTGGGTGATTGACTGACGAGTGGGTTGGTGTCTGTATTCATTCACAGACACACACACACACACATACACACACACACACACCCTCTCAGACACTCTATCTCCCTCTCTCTGACTCCCTCTCTCCCTCCCTCTCTCTGACTTTCTCCCTCTCTGACTCTCTCTCTAACTCTTCTGACTCTCTCTCTCATTCTTTCTCACTTTCTCTCACTCACTCACACTCACTCACACACTCTCTCTCTCTCTCTGACTCACTCACACTCTGACTCTCTCTCTCTGACTCTCTCTCTCTGACTCTCTCTCTCTGACTCTCTCTCTGACTCTCTCTCTGACTCTCTCTCTCTGACTCTCTCTCTCTCTGACTCTCTCTGACTCTCTCTGACTCTCTCGCTCTCTGACTCTCTCGCGCTCTGACTCTCTCGCGCTCTGACTCTCTCTCAAACACTCTCTCTCTCAGACACTCTCTCCCTCTCTCTCTCTCTCTCTCTCTCTCTCTCACAGACTCTCTATCTCTCAGACTCTCTCTGACATTCTCTCTCAGACTCTCTCTCTCTCTCTCAGACACACTCAGACACACACACACACTCAGACACACACTGTCACTCAGACACACACTCTCACTCAGACACACACTCTCACTCAGACACACACTCTCACTCAGACACACACTCTCACACACACACTCTCACAAACACACTCACACACACACTCTCACACTCAGACACACACACTCAGACACTCTCACATACACACGGGGGAATCGGAGCCAGGGGTGGAAATCGGAATGGGGGGGGGAATCAGAAGGGGGGATCGGAGCAGGTGGGGGAAATCGAAGCAGGGGGGCAAGGGAGAAGCAAGAGAGGCATGGAGCAGTACTCACCACTTGCTCCATGCAGGAAGAGGCGGGTCTCGCTTTGCAAGCTCGGATAGAGCTTGTTGCGGGCCAAAAAAAAATCCTGGCAGTTTGCCAATTCGTGCCAGCCAATCAGGAGAGGGGGGGGGGTTCCTTTGCAGAGAAGCGCGCGCTGCCTGGCGCATTGCGAGCACGCTAAATCCTGTCACCCCGTGGTGACCGGGCGACGGGATTTATCGAGGGGCATGGCCGCGCAGGGGCGATAAAAGCCACTTGACCCATCGTGTCTGACCATTTTCCTATCTGTTGTTAAACCTCAGGCTCTATTTGATCCTTCGCTTTCTGTAATATTTATGTAGCCAGGGTCCCTCTGGTCCCCCTGTCTGCAGGTTTCTATCCTCCTTGTGTGTGTGCTGCTGCGGGGGCGAGCGCGTTCCCGGGGGCTCCCGGTGGCAGCTGCGGCAGGACGCCGCCCTGTTTAATGTGTTCGCGCATTTGCGGAGGCTTGCGCGTAAGCAGAGCAATCGCGGCGGCCATGTTGAGGTTGGCGCGGGAGTTCGCGCCTGTGCTGTGCAATGCACAGAGGTTGGCAAGCATAGAGGTGGCCATTACATGTGTGCAAGAGCTCTTGGAAGTTGCGCATGCTCAGTTAAGAGTAGCGGCGGCCATTACAGCTTCAGACATGCGCAGTAAAGATCGCGCACGCGGTCCCCATAGGAAAGAGCTGTACCAAGAACTACAATTGCCAGCAGCCTCTGGGGACTGCACTTTCACCCTGGTCACAGGCAGCATTGAAGCCAATAGAGCTGGCAGCTTCTCATGCTGCAAAGTTGCAACAATGTTGTGTGCAGACAGGGTTTTGTCAGTTGGATCCAGGAAGAGATTGGGGAAGGTAGTGTACACAGAGCAGGGCTCTGCTGTACTAGGCCAGAGAAACCCCAGGCCCAGGTTGGCCCCACTCCCCACTAGGTTAGTGGGTAAGTTCATAGGGAAGGCCCCTTAGGTAGGGACCCTGCCCTAATCTGAATCTGAGTCTTGTCACTGACACAGCTGCAGTGCTGTGTGCTCTGACAAGAAGAGACAGTGTGGCTTGCAGTGCAGCCACAGCAGTTAGTTTGGCAGTTTCAGGAAAGGCCCCTTTCAGTGCAAGGGGGGGTTTGCTTTTCTATAGTACCCAGTTCTATGTGATATCACCGGTGCCAGTTGCACTCAGTGATCGCGGCCTGAGTCTGGGCTCAGACAGGCTCTACTACAAGAGACATTCTGTGGGTGCGATGCTCCATGAGGGAGACACCTCACGCGGAGGCGGATTCCTGTTCCTGCGTCAGACCCTTTTTGAAGAGTTTTACACCCGGGCATGGACGTGTGCCCGGGCAGGTATCTATAAGTGCACCAACTTTATCAACAGTCACTCATTTGGGGTATTGTGGGACATTTGGGACTATTGATATAACGTGTGGGGTACAAAGCCCTGCGTGGTGACCGGGTAGTTGTGCCTATTAGTGTTATAGAGGGACACTGTCAATGTCATATTGTTGAAGTATGTTATGTTGTGTTATTTGCCATATAGTAAACCCTTTTAGCCATAATATTTGGTGTGGGCTGGTTACTTTATGGATGTTCCTATGTGAGGGCCACTCTACACTCCTAGAATCTCACATCTGGTGAGTCCTGACAAAGAAGGCGTGCGCAGAGATCACCCCAAGGCTTCACTAGCGGAGGCTCAACCTCCTGTGGCCTGACAGGTATACGCACCACACCTGTACATATAGTTCCTCCCCCTCCCTACACCTCTATATGCGATTGGGTGGGGGAATACCCGTTACATTTACGATAGCCTTATGACCCAAGCATTAGTGCCCTGACTGTATTTGCACCCCCCACCCCAGCAGGAAGGCAATTCCATGTATCCACTGCCATTTCCCCCAAGCCTGCCACCTTCCCACATCAGAGGATGACCTTGTTGCAATTTAAAGTTTCAAGCATACACCCCCTTCTCCCTTCGCTACCCCAAGCTGTACATGTTTAATTATTGAATGAATCATTGTATAAAGTAGAACACTCATTGTTATAAGGTTACATCAGCATAATACAAATGTTTATTTTTAATTAAAAAGGATGGGGCAATCAAAACCGCCTGCCCTTGCTTACAGTTAATAACGTCCCTCCTGGCGTATTCCTCTGGAGTTTTATTCTAAATTTAATTACATATTCAAATGAATCCAATTGATTTTGTGTGTGTCGGCTGCTGCCACATCTTATCCCAACATTATACCTACTGTATTCATGAATCTGTGTTCACTTGGGACTGCATAAGATACAGGCATTATCATGTAACCCAGGGGTTTTCAACTACCGTCCCAGCTTCAGCACAGGTGGCTCAGTCGGTCCCAGGTTCAGCACAGGTGGCTGAATCAGTTCCTGCTTTAACAAAGGTGGCTCAATCCGTGGCTGTCACGCTGCGCTCACCACAAATAGGACTGAAGACCGCGGGGCTAAGGTGGGGATGGAAAGACACCGACCTACAACCACCGCAGTCCTGTCCGGAATGCTGGTCCAATCGTTCAGCGTCGTAGGGTTGGAGAGGTCAGGGTACTTGCCGTATTCCGGGTTGCAAGTGGAGATGGTAGATTTCCGTAGCCAAGGTCCAGTGTATAGAAGGTAGAATGTCAGGGACGAAGCCGGGGTCAAAGCACAGAGAGTTGAGGATCTGAAGAACGCCAGACAACGGACGGAGAGAACAGACAGGTAGGCCAAGCAGGATCAAGACACAAACTAACAGCGGGAGCACAATGCATAACGGAGTTTATGCTCAGCAAGAATGACAGACACGACGTATATAAGTAGGAAGGATCCAATTACCTTGCAGGGGTGTGATTCAGTCCTCCAATGGTGTCAGAACTTTTGGCCTCAATGAGAAATGTTATGTTTGGTGAAAATCAAACACTGCGTTCGAACAGAAGAACCTCACCACAACCATCAAGCATGGTGGTCGGAGTGTGATGGTTTGGGAATGCTTTGCTGCCTCAGGATCTGGATAGCATGCCATCATTGACATAGCCACTGTTACGTCGGTGCTGCCCGCAGACCCAGACCCGTCCCCTTCTGAGGTGGGACGTAGGGATAAACGCACCCCAGCAAAGGGACGCGTCCGTAGTGTGGTGTTGTGTTGCCAGGCCAGTATATAATGAAAGACAATACTTGCCGGTACCGGTAGTAGAGGAGAGGAGTGTATTTGCCGTTGCCAAATCAGAGATTGGAGAGTTGCGGATGGTCGAAGGTACAAGCCGTGTTACAGACCCCAGAAGTCACGAGTCCAAGTGAGAGCCGAAGTCGAGAGCCAGAGGGGTATTCCGTCCCAATCCGCGTCAATACCTGAGGAGTCACTGAGAGTATTCAATGCTTCCATACAGAACTTTTCAGTGACGAGTGATGGAAGCACAGGCATAATGGGAAGAGGGGGCATGGGGTGCACCAGGCCAATGGAAAGAGGGGCAGGCCTGGAGGACTGCAAAGGTCTTCCCTGATAGGAGGGAGTGTTACAGCCCAGCTGAGTGTAGTTATTGATTTGGATGGAACTGTGTGATGCTTGGGGGCGACGCCTCACTGCAGAGCAGTTAAAAGTGCTCTGTTGGCGTGTGCGCCTGTAATGCATGCACATAACGTCTGGGCTGGCGTGCGTGTGTTGCGTGGATTCGGTGACTGACCACGTATGCGCATGGGGTCAGAGACAGACGCACGTGTGGCGCATAGAGCGCGGAGCTGGGACAAACGGCACGGCTGCGGTTCAACGGCACCTCTTCGGTTGGTGTACTCCGTTGATGGCGAGGAGCAGAGTGCCAGTGACAGACAACGGAGGTATGTGGGAATTGTCGCTGCAAGACGCTTGGACGCCTGAGTACCGACGGAGGTGAGTAATGGTCGCGCTGACGGCTTTAGACACCAGATTCCTTACAGTAACCCCCCTCTTCAAGAACAGCCTCTGGACGGTTCCTTAAATGGTTTGTTTGGAAACTTCTTCCTGAACAGTCTCAGAGACCGGAGCGTGGATATCACGAAGTGGAACCCAGACCTTTCTCTGGGCCGAAAACCCTTCCAGTTGCATGAGGAACTGCAGTTGACCCCTGGATATGCGAGAATCGAGCATGGCAAAGTTGCGCCCAATCATCCGGAAATTGGAAATGAAAACACCTCAGGTATTTTTCCAGGGACTGATTGACCCTTTCTGTTTGACCCATTGGACTGAGATGGTACGCTGAGGAAAAGAGAAGAGATCCCTAGTCTTTTGATAAATGTTCTCCAAAATCTGGATACAACTGTGATCCTCTGTCAGTACCCGATTGGACTAAAGGAATACCATGAATGCGAAAGATGTGATCATGAAGATATCAAAGGGCGGGTGAGGTGGAAGTCCTTTTGAGCGGGATAAAGTGAGCCACTTAGAAAAATGATCCACCACCACTAAAATCGTATTCATCCCTTTGGACCTTTGCAACTCCCACAATAATCCATTGTATGTGTGACCATGGACGTTCTGGAATGGGCAGAGGAAGGAGAAGACCGTGAGGCCTTTGATGATATTGTCTTGTTTTGCGCACAGACCGACAAGCGTGCGTATATTAAAAAGTCTTTGGACACTTGGGCCACCAAAAGTTGCGACGTAAAGGTCCAAAGTCTTTTTGTAGCCAGGATGACGACTGCTCTCGAGGCATGTCCCCATCCAGAACCTCGGGTATGAAATTAGTTCTCACGAAGAGCTTGCCCCTGGGGACCTTCAGGTTTCTTTGGAATGGACCTTTGTGACTTGACGATCTTGTCAAGTCTCTGAAGGAAGATGCGGCCAAAATCTTCTCGTGAGGTAAAATGGTCTCCATGGAACTTCTGGTCTCTCTTCGGAAGAATGTTGTCTTTAGAGAGATCAGCTTTGACATTTTTAGTCCCAGGAATATATGACAGTTAGAAATTAAATCTGAAAAGAACAAAGACCAGCGGGCTTCCCGTGGACCCAGACGGCGAGCGTTCTCTATATATAATAAATTCTTATGGTCTTGTGAGATGGTGAACGGTTCCCTCGACCCTTCCAGGAGATGCCTCCATTCTTGAGTGCCATTTTAACGGCCAGTAACTCTGGTTCCCACATCGTAGTTCCTCTCCGCTGAGTAATTTCTTCGAAATGAATGCGCAGGGATGCAATTTTTCTTGGGTGAAGGTCTCTGGGATAGAATGGCACCGGCGCCAGAATCAAGGCGTCCACCTTCAACACAAAGAAGATCAGTGTTGGGGGTGATGGAGACCCGTGTGCGGACCAAAAGCCTCCTAAATGTGTTGAAGGCATGTATTGCCTCTGGTGACCAACCGACGATCGGCCCCCTTCTTCGTAAGGGCTGTGATAGGTGCAACAATTCTGGAAATCACGGATAAACTTGCGTAGTATTGTTCGCAAATCCAGGAAGCGCTGGACGGATTTAAGAGAGTAGTGTCGGTCTAGGCCAGTTAGTAACAGCTTTTAATTTGGTCCGGATCCATCATGAAACCATCGCTGGAATAATGTAGCCTAGAAACGGGTCGAAGTCTGATGGAAGGTACATTTCTCCATCTTGGCATATAAGCGATGTTCACGAAGGCGAGAGTACGTAGATGTATGAAAGATGTGGTCCGTAAATTCTTTGAAAAAATCAGGATATCATCCAGAGACTATGACAAAGTCGTTGATACTTTACGGAGACATCGTTAATGAAAATCTTGAAAAAACGGCCGGAACATTACAAGTCCGAACGGCATCACAGTATTCGTAGTGGCCACTACGCGTGTTGAAGGCCGTTTTCCATTCGTCTCCTTGACGTATTCTTACAAGATTATAAGCTCCCCTGAGGTCCAGCTTGGAGAAGACTTTGGCACCTTGCAACCTATCAAAAAGTTCAGTGATAAGGGGGAGTGGGTAGCGATTCTTTACGGTGATGCGGTTAAGCCCTCTGTAATCAATACAAGGTCTTAAAGTTCCATCCTTCTTCTTTACAAAGAAGAACCCTGCTCCAGCTGGTGAAGTAGATGGACGAATAAAACCTTTCTTCAGGTTTTCCTGGATGTACTCGTCCATAGCCTTAGTTTCGGGGAGAGACAGAGGATAAGTCTTGGACTTAGGTAATGTGTAACTAGGAATCAGGTCAATAGGACAGTCATATGACCTGTGTGGGGGTAGAAGGTCAGATTGTACCTTATTAAATGCGTCCAGAAACTGGTGGTAAACCGTAGGGAGGTTCGTCTCAGGAACGGTTGTATTCGCTAGCTGTCGCTGTGGTTCGCCTGACCTTGGTTCCCAAGTGATGGGGTTGGTGGATGTCCAATCGATCCGTGGGTTGTGTAGTTGTAACCATGGCAAACCTAGGGTTATGGGTGTTCCCGGAGCCTGAATTACGTCGAGGGTCAGGGTTTCCTTGTGATTATCAGAGGAAAGTACAACCGGAACCGTCTCTAATGAGATAAATGCAGGCGTGAGTGGATGCCCATCAATTCCGACCAAGGCGATGGGGATCTTTTTCTCCAAGAACGGTATCTGGTAGTGTTTGGCGAACTCTTGATCCACGAAATTGCCTCCGGCTCCGGAGTCTATGAAGGCTACTGTGGAGACGTGGAACTTACGGCCTGAGAGGCACATGGGTATAGTGAGTTTCTTAGGGAATCCTTTTTGGGGAAGGGGACGAGGAGACATAACACCCACGAAGAGCCCCTTCATACTCACTGGGTGTTCCCGTTTTCCAGAGAGGGAGGACATTCTTGGGTCAGATGTTTTTGCAGGTCCGCAATAATAGCACAATTCCCCGGCGCGGCGGAATTGCTGTATTGGTGTGCGAAGCCGTTGAACCCCCAACTGCATCGGTTCGGACGAGTCCAAGGAAGGACGGAGCGGTGAAGTGGACCTGGGGACTGTAGTAGTGCTGAGAGAGAGAGACGAAGGGGTTACTGAGCGAGTGCGCTGGCGCTCCGTGCGGCGTACCTGAATACGTTGGTCCACTCTAATCGCCAGAGTGATGAGATCCTCCAAAAGACCTGGCCTGGGTTGGAGAGCAAGTACATCCTTGATGCTGTCTGACAGTCCTTGCCAGAATACGGCGACGTAGGCCTCCTGTTCCCAGTTGGTCTCTGCTGCAAGGGTCCGGAACTCTATGGCGTATTCAGTCACCAGTCTTCGCCCTTGAGTAATCTGTAAAAGAGAAGAAGACGCCACCTCCCGACGTGCGGGGGAATCAAACACTTGCCTGAATTCCATCTTGAAGGCTGAGTAATTCTGGGTAAGGTCATCTCGCCGCTCCCAGATGGGGGAGGCCCAAGCCAGTGCGCTACCCGTCAACAGATTATAAACGTAGGCCACCTTCTTTCGGCCAGTAGAAAACTGGTGGGGGGCCATTTCAAATTGTACCTCACATTGATTAATGAAGCCCCGAAAATCTTGAGATTCACCTGCGTAAGGTTTGGGGTTAGGAATCCACATATCTAATTCAGTCTGGTCTGCGTCTTGTGGGCTCGACATAATGTTACGCCGGTGCTGCCCGCAGACCAGACCCGTCCCCTGTGCTGAGGTGGGACGTAGGGATACACGCACCCGCAGCAAAGGGAGCGCGTCCGGAGTGTGGTGTTAGTGTTGCCAGGCCAGGTATAGTAATGAAGACAATACTTGCCGGTACCGGTAGTAGAGGAGGAGTAGTATTTGCCGTTGCCAAGATCAGGGATTGGAGAGTTGCGGATGGTCGAAGGTACAAGCTGTGTTACAGGGACGCCAGAAGTCACGAAGTCCAAGTAGAGCCGAAGTCGAGAGCCAGAGGGGGTAGTCGTCCAATCCGCGTCAATACCTGAGGAGTCCCTGAGAGAGTATTCAAATGCTTCCATACAGAACTATGTCGAGCGACGAGTGATGGGAAGCACAGGCATAATAAAGCTGGGCAGGCCAATGGGAAGAGGGGGCAGGCCTGGAGGACTGCAAAGAGTCTTCCCTGATAGGAGGAAGGTGTTACAGCCCAGCTGAGTGTAGTTATTGATTTGCATGGAACTGTGTGATGCTTGGGGGCGACGCCTCACTGCAGGAGCAGTTAAAAGTGCCCTGTTAGGCGTGTGCTCTGTAAGCTGGGAATGCATGCACATAACATCTGGGGCTGGCGTGCGTGTGTGCGTGGATTCGGTGACTGACGCACGTATGCGCATGGGGTCAGAGACAGACGCACGTGTGCGCACAGAGCGCGGAGCTGGGGACACACGCAGAGGCTGCGGTTCAACAGGCACCTCTTCGGTTGGTGCAATCCTGTGATGGCGAGGAGCCAGAGTACCAGTGACAGACGACGGAGGTATGTGGGAATTGCGCTGCAGACGCTTGGACGCCTGAGTACCGACGGGAGGTGAGTAATGGTCGCGCTGACGGCGCTTAGACACCAGATTCCTTACAGCCACGAATTCTGCATTGTATCAGATGATTCTAGAGGAGAATATGTGGCCATACGTCTGTGAGCTGAAGCTGAAGCAAAACTGAGTTATACAGCGAGACAATGATCATAAACATACATGCTGATCTACAAAAGAATGGCTGCAGAAGAAGAAATTACATGTTTTAGAATGACCTAGTCACAGTCTAGACCTAAACCCCATCGAAATGTTGTTGCAGGGCCTGAAGCCAGCAGTCCATGCAAGGAAGCCCTCAAATTTCACTGAGTTGAAGCAGTTCTGTAAGGAGGAAAAGGCCAATACTCCTCAAAACCGATGTGACGGACCAGGAAACGCTTAGTTGAAGTTATTGCTACTCAAAGGGCAATGAATCTAAAGGTTTTTCACACATGGATATTGAATGTTGAATTAGTTGTGCATAAATAAATGTTGAACAAATATTATGTTTTTGTGAAATTTGTTTGATCAAGTTATCTTTATCTATTACTACTGTAGCTTTTGTACCCGGCTTCGCCCGGGGAATGTATCCCCCCCGACCCCCCCCCCCCCGGGCCCACCCCCCCCCCCGCCCGCCACACCCCCCCCCCCCGTTGGTACATCTCCCCCCACTGCCAGAACATCTCCCCCCACCTTCCCTCCCCCTGCTGCCGGCACATCTCCCCACACTGCTGCCTTATCTCCCCTCGCTGTTGACACATCTCCCCGCCCCCCCTCCCCGCTGCTGCCGCATCTCTCCGCTGCTGGCACACTTCCCTGTGCTGCTTTAGGCTGCGTAAGGGTGTCTTCTTGCTTGCTGAGGTGCGCTTGCGGAAGCGTAGGCGAGCCCCTACTAAAGCCGCTCTCATTGCGGCTGTAGGGGCTCACTAGTAAGCACCAGCATGCCTCAGCACGGGTCAGCGCGTAAGCGCTGACCATGCCCGAGACCTTACGCTGGGGACATAGAGGGGGGGAGCAGTGCTGAAGCGCGCTGATGCTGAGGATCGCCTGCTGAAGCTGTGCGATTTCATGCACATGCAGGCGAGCCAGCGGGAGCGATCGGGAGGCGGGTGGAGGTGGTGGGAGGCTGGGCAGTGACGTCGCTTGGCTAATCGCCCGCGCTGATTGGATGTTTTCAGCCGACAGCGCGCTGAAAAACAGCTTGGCTGTCGGCTGAAAAATCCAACTCCTCAGCACGCCTGCAGACGCTCACGTGAGCCCCCTCTAAAGACATCCTCATTGAGGATGCAGGGGCTCAGCGCAGAGCGTCCGCACGGCTCAGGACGGCTTGTCCTTCTATGGACGCAGCCTTTGGCTGCTGTCACGCTGCCGCTGAGCTCGTTCATGCTTTAGAGCGGTGACGTCACCAGCTCTTCAAGCATGAGCGATCGGCTGTCCTGCAATTTTTGTTAGAGCGGGGGGAGGGGGGGAGAGGGGGTGGCTATTAGGGGAGGGGGCTGTCTCTTTGTCTGTATGTGTGTGTGTGTCTGTCTGTCTCTGTGTGTCTGTGTGTGTCTGTCTATGTGTGTCTCTCTGTGTGTGTGTGTGTGTCTGTGTGTGTGTGTGTGTCTCTCTGTGTCTCCATTTTCCCTCTACAACCTTCCCTCCCCTCTCTCCCCCCCATTGCTCTCTCTCTCCCCATTGCTCGCTCTCTCTCCCCCCCCATTTCTCTCTCCCGCCGCCTCTCTCCCAATCCCCTCTTCCCCCCTCTCTCTCTCCCTTCCCCCTCTCTCTCTCCCTTCCCCTCTATCCTTTCTCTCCCTTACCATCTCCCTTTATTCCCCTTCTCTCCTTTCTCCCCCCTCCCAGTCCATGTCCCCCCTCCCACTCCATTTTCCCCCTCCCACTCCATTCCCCCTCACTCCGTTCCCCCTCCTCACTCCGTTTTCTCCACTCACTCAGTTCCCCCTCACTCCATTTCCCCCATCACTCCATTTTCTCCCCCCTCCCTCCCTCACTCCATTTTCTCCCCCCCTCCTTCACTCCATTTTCTCCCCCCTCCCTCCCTCACTCCATTTTCTCTCCCACTCCCTCACTCCATTTTCTCCCCCCTCGCTCACTCAATTTCCTCCCCCCATCCCTCACTCACTCAGTATTCTCCTCCCCTCACTCTGTTTTCTCCCCCTCCCTCCCTCACTCCATTTTCTCCCCCCCTCACTCCGTGTTCTCCCCCTCACTCACTTCGTTTCACCCACCCACTCACTCCATTTTCTCCCTCCCCCACTCCGTTTTCTCCCCTCCACTCACTCCGTTTTCTCCCCCCACCCACTCCGTTTTCTCTCCCCCCCACTCACTCTGTTTTCTCCTCCCCCCACTCACTCCATTTTCTCCCCCCCACTCACTCTGTTTTCTTCCCCCCTCACTCACTCTGTTTTCTCCCCCCCTCACTCACTCTGTTTTCTTCCCCCTCACTCACTCCGTTTTCTTCCCCCCTCACTCACTCTGATTTCTTCCCCACCTCACTCCGTTTTCTCCCACCCCACTCCGTTTTCTCTCTCCCCCTCACTCAATTTTCTTCCCCCCTCACCCCATTTTCTTCCCCCCTTACTCACTCTGTTTTCTTCCCCCCCACTCTGTTTCTCTCCCCCCCACTCACTCCGTTTTCTCCCCTCCCTCCCTTCAGCACATCTCCCCTGCACATCTCACATCAGACACACACAGCACTGAAGCACTGACACTCCCCCTCCCTTAGTAGCCACGCCCCCCTGCTCCTGCACTAAGAGATTTGCTGGACATTAGAATGTCCATAATTTGGGAGATGAGTCACATTGGAAGCTCAAAATAGTTGCGTTGACCTACAAATCCACCGCAGAATGTACAGTGAAAGTTTCGTTGTGCTACGTGGTGCCGTTTGCGAGATATTGATGCTTCTGACATACAAACAAATGGAAAACTTAGAATTATAGTATAGATTAAGACTTACATTAAGATCTATTAACTCACCAAGTTAAGTAGGGCTGATAGAGCTATTGTAGCCAGGTATAGACAGTCTCATGGGTATGAGTTCCCTTATGTACCAGAGCCTATCATGCAAGAGATTGAAGATCAAAGAGATACATGGCTCAGGGATGCAGTCATTGACTACCTGCGGTTAAAAAGCAGTAGTACAGAAGAAAGAATCTGTTCTCTCATGAAAGTATGGAGTACAGGGAGAAACATCTATATGCATAAAATTGTGTATAGGCCGGAGAATGGGCCTCTCCAATCTTACTTTGTGAAGGTCATAGACCATAAAGGATGGGAAATAAGAAAGCCTGATTCCCGCCATTATTATTAGTTGGGGATTCTCCATGTTGGGAGTTTCCCTTTGTTATTTCGCCATCCAAGGTGGGTGGGTGTACAAAACAAAACACAAAACAGCGCACAACGCTCATGGTGAAGTATGAATGAACAATTTATATTAAAAAGTAATTCAAGGTTCTGCATACATCAGAAAAAGGTAATATAGGCATGTAACTGTGACTATGACAGTTGTTACCACTCAGGCATCAGGACACAGAAGAAAGCTGCAGCGGGTCACCCGATCTCAGGTGTCTGCAGTCATCACGTGCTGTGCTCTCATCTGCTGGGCTCTTTAGAAGCGGAGGGTCTCTTTATGGCTTCCAAGTGATCAAGGTGGATAAGTTCCAAGCTCCATTTAGGAGTAGCTGGTAGAGGGACAGTCTCGCTGATCAGTGTTAGCTCTGCCTCCCACGCCAACACACTGAATGCCGATACACGCCGACGAACAAAAAAGACGTCACCGAGGGGGCATCGGCCGGGAAAATAGAGCTCTTCACTTAGCCAGAAAAGTGATAGAATACTAGGGTACTAGCAGATCAATAAAAGTGTAATTCCAACGCGTTTCGTAGCAACTGTAAAGGCCACTTCATCAGATTAAGACTTACATTAAGATCTAATTAACTCACCAAGTTAAGTAGGGCTGATAGAGCTATTGTAGCCAGGTATAGACAGTCTCATGGGTATGAGTTCCCTTATGTACCAGAGCCTATCATGCAAGAGATTGAAGATCAAAGAGATACATGGCTCAGGGACGCAGTCATTGACTACCTGCGGTTAAAAAGCAGTAGTACAGAAGAAAGAATCTGTTCTCTCATGAAAGTATGGAGTACAGGGAGAAACATCTATATGGATAAAATTGTGTATAGGCCAGAGAATGGGCCTCTCCAATCTTACTTTGTGAAGGTCATAGACCATAATGGATGGGAAATAAGAGAGCCTGATTCCCGCCATTATTATTAGTTGGGGATTCTCCATGTTGGGAGTTTCCCTTTGTTATTTCGCCATCCAAGGTGGGTGGGTGTGCAGCCTGTGATGCAAAAACACTGTATGATAATCAACTGTCATTTGTATTTGTACAGGTTGTCCACCTGCAGGATGGCCCAGTACATTTGGTCCAAGTGGGGACCATTGGATCCAACCTGAGGGAGAGTGTAGCCCTGTGTGGTTTAGGCTATAGGTCTGCCCTCCTCCTGGCAGAAATCCCTGTGTAAGGGTAGGTTGCCAGGAGCAATCATGGGTTTTCCCCACTTCAGGCAGTGCAGTGAGTCAGTGAAGGCAGTATCATCAGGCTCTGTGTCCAATCAGAAGACACAGGGGTGGTGCCTGCTGGAGCTACTTAGTGTATTGCCACTTCCTATTTAGAGATTCTGTCCCCAGAGTGAGAGGGACAAGGTGACCCAGACCAAGCTGCCAGGACTGGCAGGCTTGAGGCCTCCCTATGGGGAGTGAGAAGGTGCACCCTATACCTCCTATCCTGCATAGAGGATAGGGGAAGAGCAAGACCCACTCTTGGTGCCCTAGGCCGGAAGTGAGGTCAGGGACATCCTGGAGGGAGACAACTTGCTGTGTGATCTGGCTGCTGAATAGAAGAGACCAATAAAGAGACTGCACTTTTACTCCTGTCTGAGAGTGAAGTGTATCGGGAAGAGGGGAAGGACTATTCTCTTGTAGATACTTCACCCCATACAGCTGGGGGCTGCAGAAGATGGAGGCGTTGCACCAGTAAGTGAGACAGAGGCGCAACCCCAGAAGCCTGTCCTGTTCTCCCCCATGTCATCGCGGGAGACTCAGGGCCCCCTGTTACCAGCAAGTATGCACCACACAAAGACATGTAGGTTTAAAACGTTAAATATGTGAAAATCCTAAGTGGTTCACAAACTTTTTCTCTCCACTGTATACAGGCATACCCCGCATTAACGTACGCAATGGGACCGGAGCATGTATGTAAAGCGAAAATGTACTTAAAGTGAAGCACTACCTTTTCCCCACTTATCGATGCATGTACTGTACTGCAATCGTCATATACGTGCAGAACTGATGTAAATAACGTACTGCTGCGGCCAAGTTTATTCGAGCATTTGCCCGTTCTTGGCCGCAGCAGTAGCCTGGCGCGCGCCCGAGAGTGACGGGCGCGCGCCGAAGCAGCGGAAGAGCGCCCTCCGATCGGGGCGCTCTCCCTACCGCTGCCGGGTCCGCCGGGTCCCCCGGAACCCCCTGCCGCTGTCCCGCGATCGCGGGACACCAGGGCTCCCTCGGGGAGCCCCTGGACGCGCGTGCAGGGGGCGCACGCTCCCGAAGACGCGTGACCGCGCGTCTATGACGCGCGGCACGCCGAGGGGCGGCCACTAGCAAGCCGGGAAATCTCCCGGCTTGCGGTACCGGCCACACTCTAATAAAGTGTGTCGGTACTGTATGTGTAACAGGCTCTATAGTCTCCCTGCTTGCGCACAGCTTCGGTACAGGTAGGGAGCCGGTATTGCTGTTCAGGACGTGCTGACAGGCGCATGCGCGAGCTGCCGTTTGCCTATTGAGCGAGATGTACTTACTCGCGAGTGTACTTAAAGTGAGTGTCCTTAAACCGGGGTATGCCTGTATATCAGTTCTGTAGTATTAGATAATACTTTCTGTAGTATTAGATAATACTTAGTGCAGTTTTGTTTCCAACAGTTAATGCCATTTTTAATGCGTTTTAATGTTCTGAGCATCCTATGGTTGCTATAGGAAGCTCCCAGAGCACCTCTTTTTGAGCCGTGCCCTCTCCCCAGCAGTGCAAGAGCTTTTGAAACACATTATCACAAACCAATCTCTTGCGGTGTTCCCCTGCAGGTGACTGTCTATTGTTACAGCTTTCAGCTCAGCCACAATTGGTTTCCCCTAGCAATATAAGATTATATTGTAGTTGTTGCGTTCCACTGACTTCAGGATAGATGGAAAGTCCAGCCATAATTTGAACCCAAGGAGCAGGATCTTTGCCGATCGATCACAGGAGAAGGGATCGGATGGCAGCGTAGGTAATTACTTTTCCTTAAAGGTAATCAAATGCTGCATATATTATAAAATGCCGCCTGGAATGAATGTTAAATTATTCAATGCATTTTATATGTGGGAAGCTGTTTAAGCTGTATAAAGTAGAGCAATAAAAGACTGTTCTGACGTACTTCTTTAAGTGAAACAAATGTATTATGGATCATGTTTTGCAGAATTGCAGCCTTGACTAAGAAACTATCAATATTTTTAATAACACCAGTGGTCGAAATGCCATTAAAATGTAGTTGTGTAGTGCCTGATTTCTGTGTATTTTATAGCGGTTAACCAATAGACCCCAACTATTGATTTCATTTAAAGAGGTTTATGTTACTGTACAATTCTAATCCAAAAACTGAATGGATAATGGGTCGTATTTACGAAGTAGTGCTACTCCCCTGGACACCCTCTGTCGCTGGAAGATATGCCATGGCACATTCAATGAATGGGTTGTAAAGTGTCTTCCAGCGCTGAAAGAGTGGCAGAAGAATGCTTAGTAGATATGGGCCGGTATGGCTCACTCACATGAATGGGTCGGATGAATGGCTTCCGGGACCTGAAGCTGTCTTATGGAGAAGCAGCAGCGGGTAATACATATGGTCCAATTTATTTTCTCTTCTTAATACACCCCAGCTTCTCTATAAAGAAAGTAAAAAACATAGGTTTGTAACTTAAAAGTGTTACTATTCAAAGTGATTAAGCGATACACAGCAAGCACAACACTATTACATTACACAGACTGAGGGACAAAAGTGCAAATCAATGGTCAAAATATTTAACATGGGCTCTACGTGGAATTTGACACGCACGCTGATTTTCTTATTAAACCGGCACCGAGTTGGAATGGAGTAAAGCCGTTCATCGGCACTGCATCTATTTAAAGAATTAAGCGGCTTTTCTAAAAAGTAGGCTCCATGCCTGAGAAATTAATCATGCCACTTAATATAATTATGGCAAGGGAATTTAGCAATTAATTATATAAATAGGGAGATTATAGCATTGGTGATTCTTGTTATATAACACTGTAAATTCATTCTTGGCCCATATGCTGTCTGAATACAGAAATGGGCATTACCACTTACACATCAAGCTTGAACTTTTTTGGAACGGCACCAGAGCCAGCAGATCACGTGACCCGTGTGTGCTGCCTAGCCTAGCACATGATGTTCTGGTGAGGATCTTTTCTGTGGGAGTAGCCTGAAAGGAAGTTGTATTTCCTGGACGGTGTCTTATGAAATAGCATCTCTTCGTAAACGTGGGCCAGGATCTCTCCAACCTCACTTATAGCAGTCACACAGGAAATTGTGGCATTGAGCTGGTCATAAGGTTTACAGATGAGGAACCTCAATGAGAACACGGCCTAATTTTGATGCAAGACACAACTATCTCCATTGTCTTTTCTCAGACTAATTGTTATCGGTACCAATGGAACAGAAATGGAAGAGAAATGAAACTAAAAAATGAAAGGAGATGTTTCCTCGCACAATCTCAAATTGAGCTACAGTTTTTTAAAAGTGATCTCCAGTAAAGCAGGCGACTGGGTGTCTTTCTAAACTTTATAACTTTTCTTGATTTTTTTTTTTTCCAATTCCCAAAAGTGGGGAGATGTGCATCATCTAAAACATACGGGGAAAGGAAAAACTGGCTGGAATTCAATTGTTATCTAGAGACTTACAGAGACAGTCGGAGTACAGAACATGCACTGAGTCATGCAGCAAACCTAAAATAACAGAAAGGGAATGACTGAAGGCTCCTCCACTGCTCTTCCACATGCACAGTCCCACCCAAACCTCCAAATAAAACACAGGCAAGTGATTTTGATGAAGAACTGACACAGCTTTTATTCATACCAATTACAATACAAGATCTTTGTAGAATCAAAGAGAGGAACACTAACACTAATGGGCCCATCTAGCACTGCCATGGGTGCACGTCTTTCCCAAAACTTTGGGGGAAAAGTCAAGGAACGAAGAACAATGAACTGCTCTCAGTGATCCAACTGTGTTATGATTTATTTAAAACAAATCAATGATTTTTCAATATGCATGAAAATAGGGACCGGAACATCGATTCGTTTTAAATAAATTTCAACACCGTTTTGCAGAAGACCATTGGAGTTGTCTGGCTCCGCCATTGCATTTAGTTTCCCTTTGGCACCATCACATCCCTAAACTCTTTGCCTCCACCAAGATGGCCAACATTTGAGGTAATTTCTCCCTCACCTGAGCTGGCTGAAATGGCTTCAGTACGCTCTCAGCCTGTATGGAGGTTGTAATCAGCTGTATAAGGAAGCCATTCCCATTCAGCCAGTGTCCATGCAAGGTATCTAATCTCTTGTGCTCCTGGACCCTGTCTGATAGCTTGATACGCTTTTCCTTTGCTGAATCTCTGCCTGTATTTGGACCCTGTTTGCTTTTTTCCTGACCTCACCTTTGATCTGTGACCCCCAACTACGCTAGTGCATCCCACCTTGACATTTGAACCGTGACCCCTACACTGCTGCACCTTGCCCTGTCCTGAATATTCTCTTCAGTGAGGACTCAGCCCCATACCCTGCCTAAGCCTTGCGGGTCTTTCCCCTGGTTAGAGATGAGCACCATCTATGGAGTGCCGTGCATTGTTCTTTGTTTCTTGAATACAAGATCTTTACCAGCTGACCATAAACGTTACCCATCTTATTAGGCATATACATAAAGAGAAAGAATCCCTGTAAACAAGCACGCTTCCTCCACTAAAAGTATTAAAGTTTATTGTGATAATGAGGCAAACAAACATAAAATGAAAACCTACTTGATGCCAATATGCTGAATATCCGTTATGTGTGCTCAGTGTGTGAGGAGTATACTAATCTACACAGCTGTGCACCAGATCTACATACACAATGGTAGTCAGATCTGCCTGAGTCAAAGAACATAAAACAAAGGAATGCCTAATAGCACGGATACCCGGGAATGATATATAGGAGTAACCCTTAAGTATCTAAACAAACCCAGGTACCTCCCCTTAGTTCAACTCTCCCCTTGGTAGGAATAACCTTATCCCCAAGAATCACTGTAACGTTGTAACGTGATTCTCCATTCAGAGCCTTTCTCTGGTCCCATAGATGGTATATTGCCAGACAATTCAATATGAATCACCACACTGAGTTGATAGACAGACCCCAGTGCACCCTTGATTACAGTCATGTAACCACACTACTTATGTGTTTCACGGTGTACAGCCACCGCAGGGATAGGTGAACAATCGGTATACCACTTCCAGAGGGGAATAACTGTGTAATAACCACAGGGAAAAAGGCAGGGGAGCAACAGAGCAGGGTCAGATGTAAGGTAAGTGGTAAATGATACCTTATTACGTAGGCCAGCATAATGTGTCAGCTGTTGGGTGCATGCCGGAGTGCAGGCATATAAAGGCTGCCACCCTATATTGCCCCAAGCTGCACATCCATAGACATGAAACCGCAAACCTTAAAACCCCACTCATACCACAAAACCACTCTCAGCTAGCTAGTGGATGCCTCATAGGGCCCAAATTTAACAAAAATAACTTTCAAACTCATTCCAGTATCTTTTATAAGACATAATTTCAACAATTGTCCTGTAATCATTCATACGCTTAAGCTTCTTTTTAGAAAAAAACTATTTCTTACAGCAGCCAAGCTGGAACACCCGAACTGCAGCAAGCCCCGGCACGGATTGGGCAGAATCCTTACACATATTAAGGAAACAATTGTTAGGGGTCTCCAATACACCGGTAATCTTATTTGGAAATTCTAGTTTTACCACTACATACCCCAGGTATAGGTAGCTGGCAGTACTGAAGCCCCACACGACAAGCCCATCCAAGGGCTGCAATGACAGATATTTCAGGTGTTGTTAATACAATGGTTTAAATATAATGGATACTTGGGATCCGCCATCCAAAAGGACGTTGCATTTCTTCCCCCCTATTTTCACCTCTACTCATGCTGACAGGCCAATGAATCCTCTTGGCAAATGGGATGTACAGTATGATGTTCTCTTGCTGGTGCAGTCTGAACAGAGGCTTTCTACACATGGGGCATAGTATTCTCCTTCACTGGGTCCGTTGTCATTTCCTGGGTTAGAATGGGACTGGATAAATTGTTTGAAAGCCTGTGGTACTGTAGATTCTCCCTCTTTAGGCAATGGGCAGCATTGTGACCTGCCTCTAAGCATCTACGGTATAACAGAAATTCGGCACTCCACTATTTTTATCAGGGGTTCTTAAGAGTTTCCTCCCCCATTTAGAGACCCTGGTTGCTCTTCACTCAACCCATCGAGGGTCTGACCTCACAACAGTCCCTCTTCTGCAGACCTTGCCTCGTGGTGCTGTCTCCTGCCACGCTCTTGGGGGACCTCCCGGCAGCTGGATGGAGTGCCATCTGTTCCTGTTTTTTTCTTATCTCTAGGAACAACTCTAAAAACTTTGGCAGAGACTCTTACCATTCTCGAGGTTCCAGCAATAACATATTTACATATTCAACAGGATCCAGCTTTTCAGATGCAATGCAAATACAATCAGGGGGAAGAGTATACGGGCAGTGTCCGAGAAACATGACACTGTTCTATCTAGGGCAGGGGGCAGGTGGCATGGTACTGATCTCTACATCAGATTCCAGTGGTGAGGTAGAATCCAAACTAATTATTCCTCTTCAGGGGTCTCTGCCAGAGCTATGACTCACAGAACATCTTCACTGGGAAGCACACGATCATCAATGTTCTTGTGGTAAGTCTGGTAGGCCTCTCCAGAGGAGTTAAGGGACCTTCCTAAAGTGCCCAACATTACCCTGCAAAGAAGCAGATATCCTGGTCAGCTTTACTTGGGTGGGAAGCTCCACCATCACACCATTCTTTCCTCCTGGTTCAGACATGGAAATGGAAGAAAGTACATCCATCACATGGCTATTCCGCAAACATGCTGGTTGGGGAACATCTTCTCCAACAGATTCTGGCTCTGCAGCCTTGTTACGACTATTCATCAAACATCCATGTTGGGATTACCTGTTCCAGTAGGCTCTGGCACAGTAACATATTTTCAACATCCACTCCACAAGGTAGATATCACTGGACTCGGCTATGGCCAAAAGTGCTGACATCCTCATTTACCTCCGGCACCGTTGTTTCCACACGTACTACAACTGAAGACACTCCTATGGATCATTCCTCTCTGGGTGACATCTCAGGTTCCTGCTCCTGTCCTCCCTTGTATGAACATATGGGGCACTTTCCAACTCTCCGGTCTTCACAGCAGGTGCAGTGCGCCCGCAATATGGAGGAGGCGGTTCCATATCGGTTGTGGACAGTCGAGATAGGACATCCATCACACTGATAGTCTCATTGCTCAACATAGAAGAAACATCATTAGGGACATTTTTTATATCCCTTAACTTCGAGCTCTGTATATAGCACGTGCCACATTCATCACATCGGCATTGTGTGACAATTCTCCTGCAGGACACCTGCAGAGTGCGCGCACACAGCCTGGAAAAAAACTCTGTGCCTCTTACGGTTATCACAAAGACCCCTCCTGGGACTTCATAATGATTGAATGTCAAGATAGACTCACCAGGGTGTATATTGAGCTGAAGTAGCGATATAGCAACATGCTCAATTTTGGGTTTGATCACTAGTAAAGATTCTATAAACTTCTCAAACTTAGGTGGGGATTCAACCAGAGGCATGGTCAAATGCTTGAGTTTAATTTGAGACTCAAAGTCCAGCTCGGTACGAGTCAGGGTTTGGCTTCGAAACACACTTACAAACTCATACTTTTTTTCTTGTATTCAAATGCCCAAAGGGGAGTGAGGGGCTACATTCAAATAAAAGATAGGTTCACTTAATACGAATAAGAGAGGTCCTTAGACCATTTGTTGAATATGAAAAAGACTGACAAATCACAATATTTTGACGTATTAACCCTTCCTATACATACATATATCCGACTAGCACCCTCTATATCCACCTTTAAGACCCACATTAAAACACACTTGATTAAGGAAGCATATGAGTAGCTCCATGGCTGATAATTTACACCTTGGCACCTTGCAGATGCACTTACCAGAATGCCCTCCTACTGTCTCTGTACGTTTTTCCTACCAACAAATTAAATTGTAAGCTCTTCGGGGCAGGGACTCCTTTTCCTAAATGTTACTTTTATATCTGAAGCCCTTCTCCCCTTTATGGTATGTTCCATAGTACCTCTCTTTCCCCCACAGTGTATCTGTGATGTAAGTCCCTAGTAAGTTCAGGGCCTTCATGGGTTAATCTATGGGCCATCAACACCCCCCCTTTCCACCCCACTTGTGAGTGATGGAACTAAGGTGGTGACTCATGGCCTGTGTAAGCCTATCAGTGATGGGTACAGTCCATGAGCCCGCCCCTTCCTGAAGCTAACCAGTGGGTGTTGCAAAGTTAGAGTAGTCTTGCTCTGCCTTCCAATGAGAGAGCAGGGGCTGTCAGACTCTCCCATTGCGTGGATGAGCTGGCCCACCCCAGGCCAAAAGGCCTGGGGACGATCAAGACTCATTGCCCCATTTTATCGGGATAAGCACCACCCAGAAGTCCTGGGACTTTGGACATCAACATCTATGCTGAGTGAAGAATTGCTGCAGTATGGCCAATAAAATATATCTGTTCACTGTACCTTTGCTTGGGTGCCTGTTCCTTGGCAGGAGGGGTAAGGAGTATTAGTGGGACTTTGGACATCAACATCTATGCTGAGTGAAGAATTGCTGCAGTATGGCCAATAAAATATATCTGTTCACTGTACCTTTGCTTGGGTGTCAGTTCCTTGGCAGGAGGGGCAAGGAGTATTGTGGTGGGAGCTGACATCCTGAATCCCAGGAGCCCATCACAGCTGGACAAGCTAACAAGACAGGGTCATGCTACTAAAATCTTACATTTCAAAATATAGCAAGCAGTATATTTAGCATTTATTTTAGGCATTCCATTCCCCAATACATATCACAAGGATTCCTTTTTATATTAAACAGAAATGTTTTTACATCTATTAATAAGTGATACAACGTTTATTGAAAACAAACATTGTTCATTATTTTTATCTGTTTACCGATTTTGTAACTTTATATCCCAGATTAAGGCAAAACAGGAACCTTAAAATCAACTTTCAAGAAATTGCAGGATTGACAGCCTGTACTTGAGATCCTTTCATAAAATGTAACGCATTATTTTTGTATAATCATGGAAAGATTCATACTATATCTAGGAGCAATAGCATAAATGCATTACTGTAAATGTCATTATCTCATGTTGAAGTTATTTTTTTAAATTCTACATGTACAGTATTATATGTCCAATAAATAATACATTTGAAATACAAGTTGACTCTATAATTGTTTTATTTTTCACATTCACAGTGAGTTGTATAGATAACTCCCAGAGGTAGATATAATGACAGCCAGATATTGTATTATCCATTGCTACATTTCTATAGTTGTTAGTGGTTCCGGTAGTGGATTTATACACAGTATATGGTCTCAGTTACACTAGGTTCAACCCTAGTAGAGGAGATCTAGTATGAGGGGATAACATAATGTATAACATATTCAGCACTAAGGTCCACCTCACTAATATCCAGGGACCCCACATACTGTAATATGCTGTGTTTTTAAGGTATTTTATTTTTAAAGATATACCAACTCTGATCTCCATAACACCAGAGGGCCAGCAGTATGTAATTTAGTGAAGTCCTATATTTCTGACTATTGTCAGATCTAGAGTAGTCTCATTAATCTCCAAGGTAAGTAAAAGGGATTTACTCATAAGAAACAACTGAGACTATCATCTACATTCATACTGTACCTCTGGGAGTTAATGTATTAAGTCTGCGAACCCCAAATGCTTCTGTACATAATAAGCGATTAATTTGATCACCTCCACGTGGAATTGTAGGCATGTGTTCCCCTATAACGTATCTTGATGGTGCAACATTATGTTGAGCTTTATTAAAGTGTCTCGCCACAGGTGAGTCTGCGTGGTTTATTTGAATAGCTCTCTTATGTTCATAAGAAAAGAAAGCTGAAAAAGCTGGGTAAGACGCAGGTATAAGCTTATAGGGGTTCATGTTAAAATGGACAGGAAGCAAAGAGTGGCACACTGTGAGTGCTCATTTGTATACCCTTACCCAGAATGCCTTGCTGCAGTAGAAGCACTGTATGCTAAGAGATAATGGGGAAAGGCAGGGTTGCAGACCTGTACGTGAATATGCTCACAAGTGGTATATTTATTTGCTATATCTTATGTTCATATAATCTTTCTTTGATTAGTCTTTTAGTTTGACCTATATAGAGATTCCCACGGGGGCATTTTAGGGCATGCAACACAAAAGCAGTGTCACAAGTCGCAAAGAATTAAACAGAAATCTTTTGACTGGTCTGTGGATGATTAAATTAATCTACTTTCATTATACTGCAACAATGAACTCAATGTACTGTAAGCACTAGAACGCAACATATTTTGTGTAGAAATAAAGCGTGTTTCTTTGGATTGTATAATATTTGCCCTTACCAGATGGCCCCCGTTACTTCTACCACGTCTAAAGGAAAATAATGGTATTTTAAAATCAATTTAACCATAAGTGGAATCTCTCTGCATAATTTTCCTATGTTTCAAAATAAAATTCCTCACTTTTTTGGAAAGAACATTTTGGGTAGTAACATCGAAATTCTCTTATCCAACTGTGGTTCTCTAATTGATGGTCTCAATAATGTGTCTCTTGATATAAAGTATGGCTTACTCTTTCTTTAAGCACATTTACATAAAAGTATTAGTTAGACTGTCAGCGTTATCATTATAACCTGTTATGGTATTACATATTCTACATGTACCGATAAATTGACTATAAGGTAGTTCATCGATTGTATTTTTGCGGTGCCGGCTATCTGCTAATACAGATGTACAGATGCAGAGGCCATTATCCGATCATTTCTCGGCGCAGTTTTAGTAAAGTGTGCTGTATTCCACACGGCATTCACTTGTTAATCTTCCGTGAAGGCTGTCAATCACACCTCTGTTCCTTGATTACCTGGATTCTGATTTTGTTTGGGTGCAGTTCTGTGCGTATCCGCCAGATGGAAAAAGTGAATCCCTTTGCATAAACTATACAGTGGATAGTGGGTAGTCAATGTGCAGGTGTTTAAAAACCAGATAAAAAGAGTGTCCACTAAAGTGAACCATTGTAAATTGACCTTGATCGCTGAAGACGTTATCAAATGTAGGCGTTTCATAATTAAAATCTCAAAACAGAATGTTGTGGACATTATTCTACATTGCTATGCCTGCTCAATTGCTGAATGGACATACACTGAACATCATGTCCTTATACTAGTCCGGACTGCAGTTATGCATATTTAATTTCTTTCTGCAATTAATGTTGGAACAGATAAGAAGGCGATTTTAGCAGAGATATATGGCTACATCATTGACAAATATGATTTCTTCAAATTTTCACCAAATCAACGTGGGTGGAAGAATTCCCTAAGGCAAACTTTAACTATAAATGATTGCTTTTTTCACACAGCCCCTCTGGGAAGTACCAGAAGTCATGGGTCAGTGCTCCCAGCTTTTGCCGTTTTTATTTATCATGGCGACTGCAAAAGAATACAGGTCGAGTTTAATCCATTTAAGACTCGTACTTCCCCAACTTGCAATGTGCCACCACCGGCTTACCAATACTATTGCATTAACGGGCTGACGGTCACTGAAAACCTGGTGAACCGCAATCCTTGCTACCTGGCCATGTCTGATTACCAGCTTCACCAGGCACCTGTCAACTTTAATGCAGACTACATGAGTGACCAAAGCTTTTATGCACAATACACCTTTGACATTGACTCATCTCCACCCGGTTGGCAAAGTTTATAATGAAGGTAAATATAATGTACTATACAGTATTAACTTTAATTCCCAATGGCACTACAGTATAGTGAATGCCAGCCACAGCCCGTCAATGCTTGTACACATGCCCACTAGAGCGTGACTTGATGCATGTGCACTTCTGGAACTTATTGCATAATTTTTTTTCCAGAAAAGAATCTTTGAAAACGAGCGTCAAAAAATGATAAGGATGAAGTGCGATGGAAATCTAATATCGCTTTTTAAAAACATTGCCTTTTTTACTTTTATACAGTCAGTATTACCAGCTTCACACTTTTAAAACTTTTCCACGCTATTATTTTGGACAACACACTATGCACTTTACAGTATCTGATCGATACAATTACATGTCATAACCTGTAACAAAATTTCACACCAAGATGTTTCTTGCTTTTATTCCACTTCCTGGTTAATGGGGTGCACTGTATAATGTCTTCACAAATAATGGTACACTGAATTTATCAAAATAATTATTTGATACTATGGTTTTCTATTCCATTTCCTGGTTCCACACGCATGCGCATTGGGAACCAGTGTAGAAAGCCTTCACTGCCAATCGGACTTAGAAATCCAACGAGAAAAAAAATTAAAGTAACATTTATTTTTCTTGAGAAGGAGAGAATAATTGTGAGCTTTAAACAAAACCTTATGTGATGCACTGTTTTCCTATTTAATCAGTTTTACATTGTTAAAATCACAACATTTTTATTTTCTCAATGATGTTGCATTTTGCTGTATAATTAGACTTTGCTTGTGTAATTTATTCGGGTAAGAAACAACAAAAATAAAAAAATATTAATACATTTTTTGGGGAGGATTTCTATTCAATATCTTCAACTTTGGTAGGCTTGGTCTGCTTTTCATACTGTTTAAGGACATATTACACACACACACACACACACACACACACACACACACACACACACCAAAACACACAGCACCAACACAACACCACACCACACACACACCACCACACACCACACACACAAACATGGTCTCTGAGAGTGATACATTTTATTACATTTTAAAACAGTTCAAACTGTTTCTTTCTAATCCTTCATGCTCATCCCGGCATTAAAATACTATCTGCATCTTTTAAGCGTTTTTTAATTCCATGGGGCTTATCTGAGTCACCCGGTGTAAACGACCATGGATCTCTTTTGTCATTGAGAAAGGGGGGATTAGGACAAACTATTGACTGTTATTATGCACACAATACAATAACCTTGGACATCCCCCCCCTTCCAGTAGTGCTGCTTCTCCTGTGAAAGAAAAAAAAATGGCTGCAGGATTAGTAAATTGAGGGCATTGACTGCTTAACACTATTGACAGCCACACAAAACAAATAAACTATAACTTACCGTGCCTGTAAATTATAATGAATTTTTAGAAATAATAGGTAATACACGCATGTCTAATACAAATACTGTACATACTGTATATAATACACACAGTCATAAAATGGTTAACATTCAATTACCTTTAATATAAGGCTAACATTTAAACAGGTTATTGTCAGTACCATACTTACCTGTACTATACTTCCTGGACTTACCTTACTATAGTACAGTACCTTACTACATGCCGGTGGCATTCTGATTACGCTCTAAAAGAACGGGCAAAATGCTGCCAATATGTTAATGTAGTTGTTGCATTTTTGTACAGTCAGAATGTCTCTCCAGAAACTCTTCATTCCTTTTACTAATTCCTCCTTGTTGGACGGTTTCACAACCTTTCTTATATGATCATTCAGCACGTCACACCAGTTATATGAGGTTCAATTCTGGTGATCTGAAATGGGAGTGGGAAAAAATGGCGAATTAGTTGAACAGATAAAAACAGTTTAAAACAATGAGAAACAGTTACTGTACACTGGAGCACTTACTCTGGTGGCGTCTTAACCCAGTTGATCCCTCTCGCAAGAATATAGGTATAGAGGCAGTATGTTTAGGGTCATTGTCCTGGAAGAAACGGTGACCACCAAATGGAAAATTATGCCTGATGTATTTAACAATACAGGTACAATTTGCTCTTGGAAAAATACTTTATCCATGATTCCTGGACCAAGAGAAGAAAAAATGATGAAAATACTGAACATTAGGGTACAGAATACAATACAGTAGTACAGTGCATAAGGCTACAGCATGTGCCTTTGTGCATTACTTTACCATCAAATATGATTATGCATCCTGGTCCACGTCTAGAGATCTCACCACACACATGGGTCTTCAGTGGGTGCATAGGCCGCGGCTTCAGGAATAGGTGTTTTTTTTTGCGAATGCAAAAGTGGCAAATCTCTCAAGAGCTACAGTTGTCTCATCAGAAAAGATAACATCCTGAAAAGTCTCACCACTTTCAATCCATGCACGTGCTTGTTCCACTCTTTTTATCTTGTTGGCCTCCCTTATCATAGGCTATGCTGTGTAATGACAAGGAAGAATATTACAGGTACAGTAAAACGACACTTTTACGTACAGTAGTGTACAACACTTTACCTGTACTGTCCTACAGGTATACCGCACTGCACTAACTACGGCACAGTAATTACAGTATAAACCCTGTTCTAACACTGTGTTCTGTCGCACTGCATACTATTGCATTATACTGTACTTTATTACAGTGACACTTACTTGACACGTCCATATGTCCATCCCAATTGTCATCTCATCACCGTGATGCTGGTCTCAGATACTGTGATACTGTGACTGTTCTCTAGAACTATCTTGACTGTTGCTGCACAGCGCTCATCATTAGCCTCACTGATTTCGTTCACCAGACGCTTTGCATCCTACAGTCTAAAGGAAAACAGAACAATTTGTTAGGACCAAAAATAATTCAAAACAAATACAGTACAGTAATACAGTAATTTTTTGGCTCTAAAAGAATTGCACAGAAAACAAGTAAACAAAAAAATGCATTTTGATATGCAAGAAGCTTTTAGAGTAATACAGTAATTACAGAAAGAAAACAAAAACACTTACTCTGCTGTGACTGGGGGACTCCGCTTTACACTTTTAGTCTGACCATGGACATGATAGCAGATAGTGCTTTGTGTTAAATTGAGGGAAGAAGTAAGTAACCAGCTTTTGATCTGTACAATTCTGTGTCCTCTCTTGAAACATATCCTGTATTGTCATGCTGAGATCCTTTGAAATAACTTTCCTCAGCATTGCTGCTTTAGAAAATAAATCAAGCATAGAGGAATGTATATTTGATGTGTATTCAATGTATATTCAATGTGCATTGAATCAGTAGAAGTGATGGTGTATTTATAATGGACCTCGACAGGTAAATTATACGCCCACTATTAATACCTGCAACTCGTGTCCATGCCCGCATAAAAATTCCGCCAGGGACACAGTGCATAAAAGGTGACACAAATTGCATAGCCTTCCACACCCTGATCTCTATCTGAATGAGCCCTATTCCAGATACTGTATTGTGCATTCTTCCATCTGCTTCCATGGATCAACTCCGATTCTAGGGATGCAGGAAGTTGCTATCTTCTGCTGTGCCGACCACAAGAAAGCGAAAGTCGGAAGCTGTTTCCAAGTCAAAGCCAAAGGAGCCTAAAGCAAAGGTTCCGAAGGCTCCCAAGGCAAAGATCCCTGGTTCTTTGTATATGAAGAAGAAAATAGCCTAAGTCTTCAATGATAAAGTTATTTGAACGGGCCCCTCCAATGCCCCTGCACCCATCGAAGCCGAATCGGATATCCCGGACTTTTCACTGCCATCACCCACTGCCACAGATTCCCAAATATCCACCCGCTCTGACCCTTTGCCCACCAATGCTCATCCGGAAACTCCCAGCTCACATCCTCCAGCACCCAGCAATGCTGAAGTTCTTCCAGAAAACCCCAGATCACCTCCTCCAGCACCTAGCCTTGCTGATGCTTGTCCAGAAACCCCAGAACACCTCCTCCAGCACCCAGCCACGCCGATGTTCATCCGGATGACACTGTCACTCCTTGCACCAGATCCAGCTCGGTTGTCCGCAAGCTGGATGTTTTCAGGGGTGTCGAAATGACTGACAACTCAACCAAGCTATTCAGGGACAGAATGGAGGCCAAGAAGATGCATCGTCTTTTTGAGACAATGGAGAGGATGATAGGTGCATGGGTGTTCGTCTGGAGAAGATTGAGAGGAACGTTGCTGGGCTCTATTCTTTGCTTGAGTCCCTGCCCTTGTATTTCCGACGCAGGATCAAGAGGATGACCTGGAGGCGCCATGGAGGAACTGCATACCAGCCCCCCGTTGCACCCTCTCAATCTCTGGATTTGACATTCACGGTGCCAACACCAAGCACAACACTGGACCCCCCACACTCACCCCTTCCATCTCCAGGATACACGTATACCCTTCTGTTGGAGATGATGACAACACTGGTAAGAGCTAGGCCACGACAGGAGGAAAGCATCCTCCCAGACCATCTACCCCCAGCCCGCTGCCAGAAGCACACCTGGTCCAGAACCCAGGATTGTACAGCTCCCAGACATCATGCTGAACAACCTGCCCCAGAGCGTCCGAGAGCAATACAAGATCAGATGTGGTGGTCAACCTCAGAAATATGTCGAGTTAGTAGTAGGGAGGCATACATTATGTCAAACTTTTTTTGACAGGTACCACGCCCCCTTTTCCCCTAAGCCCCGCCCCCTTTTGGCCTTAAACCCGCCCTATGTCCCGCCCCTTCCGTATCCGGTCCCGCCCCATCTGTATCCGGCCCCGCCCCCTGCGCATTTTTTAGGTTGCCGCCCCCTGCGCCAAAAAACCCGCGGTTGACGCCCCCTACGCCAAAAAACCGCAGTTGACGCCTCCTAAGCCAAAAAACCGCGGTTGACATCCCCCAGACTCCATTTTTTATTATGATGTGCATTTTTTAATTCTTTTTTGTGATTGGTGCGTACTGTTGACGTAGATTGGAGGGGGCGTATACATACGCGGGGCATGTCCGGGCATGTTTATAGGCTTTTGGGGCATGCCCGAACATGTTTTTTTTCATACTGAGGCACGTCTGGACATGTTTATTCTGAAATAACGCAGTGCGCATGTCAGAAAAGTTCAAATGACGTTGAAAAGAGGGCGTAGCATTTTTTTTTTAAATTCAGACAGAATATGGCTTTAAGAGGCTAAACCCTCAAGTGTCAGGGTGGCCGAGTGGTTTAAGGCGTTGGACTTAAGATCCAATGGACGTATGTCCACGTGGGTTCGAATCCCACCCCAGACATAATATTTTTATATATTTTTTTTATTTGTATATATTTTTTATTTGTATAGAGACGGTACAGGGATTAGCCGCAACAGTCGGGGGTTACATATAAATAAAAAGCACAATTGTATGAGTCAAAAATTGCTTATTTTATTTTTAAAAGATAACACAGTTTTCACCAGGAAATAATTACAAGACGTATTTACAAGTAAAAAAGTAAAACGGCTGTTAAGTCCTTAATAGACTAAAATCATCTAGAGGCGTTGAGTTAGTACGATACATAGTATAGAGGGACAGCAATACAATGTCTTATTTTACAGAGGGAAAAAAAATAAAAAATTAAACATCTTATTTACAGTTTCAACCAGTCAGCCGACGGCAATAATAGACTACCCCTCCTCTTGTTTAGTAAATAACCCGGCGGGGATGTTAAGCCAGGGGCACTTAAAGAACTGTAACGCAAATCAGAGGTTCTTTTCTGAGGAGTTAAAAGGGATGATGAAGGAGGGGTCGTTGTATCGGGGGGCAGTATTTTTAAGCGATCCAGGCTTTCTCTATTTGTTGCATTACCCACAACCGATGAGGGGATATTCAGTTCAGCCATCGCAGCCAGAAAAGGGCTCCAACCCTGTGGTATTTTACGCTTTGTAACAGTGTGACTTTGTGTAACACCGCGTACCAAATCCAGTAAATTAGAGCCCGGTATAACCTGTTTTTTATAAATAAACTCCCCTTTGTCATTCCAGCTTGTAATATGTTTAGCCTGAAACATTTTACTGAGCAATAACTCTGCATTTTTCTTGAAGCGGACATTCACGTTAGTAACAACCTCACGAATCAAATTGTCAGGCGTATCTGATGATGCAATATCCTGGAAATGTAAAGGGTGAGAGGCTGTTTCATCAGTGGGCATTAAAAGGGTTAGGCGGTTCTTCTCCCCGTCGCTCTGTTTAGCATGCACCAAGTATTTCTGCAGTACAGTAGTGTATCTTTTTATCTTTTCATCCTCTGATAAATTATTACTATTTAAGATCGCATTAATGTCTGTATCTAGGCGATGCATGGCAACTTCACGTATGTCGCCCACTCGTTGTGGGGGGCGCTGTAAACGATCCATATCTTGTTTGGGGACCAGGTACATTTTCTCAGCATATTCCATTAGCGGTTAGTGAGAAGGCCAGTCAGCAGCGGTATAGCAAAACCCAAAAGAGAGCCAATAAAGCTGCCGGACTGCTTCACCAGGCGTTTCTTTTTTACAATTGTAAATTTTTTGTCGCTCAGCTTTTTTATAATTTTACGCCACTTTTTAAGTATGCCAATTTGCCGTTTTGATAAAGGTATTTTACCTTTTAGAGCATTGAGGGCTATCTCGCATATGGCGGTGACTAAATCATTAGATGCTGAACACAGAATAACTTTTCTTTGCTTTGGTGAAGCCCTTATTAATGCTTTTAAAGTATGCCAATTGCGGCGTAGTCGGTTAGACATGTTTACAACGGCGGAGCGACTACAAGTAATGACAATTTACAGATAGTTATCTCTTTTTAGAACCGCTTTTTTTTTTTAAAACATAAACTGTGGGGTTGTCAGGCGGAAAGATACCGGTTCTTAAGCGGTACTCATCAGGGGTCGTGGCTCTTAAATCTACTAACAAAAAACCATAGGGGGACCGTGTGGCATCTTCAAATGCCTCTAAAAAGAATTGTGATTTACCAGGATACATTTGACGAGCTAAGGTGTTAATTTGTAATTTATCCCTTGGATTTTTAAAAAGAACCATATATTTAGTGTTTAAATTTATGGTTCTGCTTTTTTTACCCTGGCAAAAAACATTTTGTACGAGGTACATGATACTGAGGTTTCTGTGATGCACATACTTGGTGAATGCTTTTTCAATTTCAGAGCTCTCACTGGCTGCTTCCATCAAGTCATCAACGATTGTCAAATTCACTTTACCAGGGGGAAAAAGAGCATCGTCATTAAATGTAGCGGGTATACCCTCAATAAATCTAATGTGGGGCATAGTGCTTAACAGTTCATCATAAAGATTTTGCCAGCATGCATAAAACCATACGATATTATCAGGCCGGTGCGACAAGTGAGTGCTAGAATGTTGCAAAATCTGTTTAACAAAATAGCTTTTCCCTGAATTTGACGGCCCGGCTAAAATACACGAGAAAGGATGTTGAAGCCTGATATCCATTACAGATTTATAATTAGTAACCAAAGGGTAGGGTTGTGAAGTCGTTGGTCAGCTGTCGTTTCGTGTACACACACTTTTGTGTTTTCTGTAGAGGACGAGTCTCAATCTGCCAGTAACGTTTATTTCGGACAATCCCAGCCTGTTGTACCACAATCTTTTTCTGATCTTCAGGATCAGAGTGTAAGGGGTAGTCCAGGACAATATCTTTTAAAGTGTCAAAGTTAATCAATTCAGCGTTTGCAGCGTTCAGTGTTATACCTTTAACTTTTAGACACGTTTTACCAGTAGAAAGCTTGTAACCGTAAGTCTTGGGACCGGCGGAAACAAATTCTGTAATGTGTGTACCATTCGGTAGTTCACTAGTCAGCTCCCCTAAGTAGTCACCCAGAGGCGGATTCCAGTCACCTGTTTTGCTAACAAAAATGACAGAGTCAGTGTCATGGTAGAGACACCGCTCTTGTAGCTTGTCCAAAACATTGTACAGTTCAAGACGGGCATAGGCCGTCGTAAAACAGGCAATAAAAATATTGACATTACGACCTACAGTGTATCCCTCCTTTGTATACTTCCAGCTAACCATGGCCGTGTCATCATCTAGGAAGTCTAAAGATGACACATCGTATTGCGTTGAAAAGGCGTAACCAAAAAGTTCATCAGGGCTTGTTACAATGCTTGTATTTTGTAAATTAGTCTTTTGACCGAATTTACCCCACAAAGAATTTAGAAACAGTTTAGAAATTTGTCTTTTTGCCGGGTTAATGTCTATTTTATCAGCGCGTAAACGTATACCCTCTTTTGAAAAATACTCGCTGATGTATTTTTGTTTTTTGACCTCGTCTGTACACCAGCTGGGGTATCCAGATGCCTCCTGTTTGTCCCTGAGGTGCACCTTAATGTATTTAGCAAACAATTTTTTTGTATAACATGCAAAGTGCCAAATTTCAAAAATTTTACACAGCCGGTACCCTTTCTTCAACGCTGCCTGGATTTCAACGGTACACCACGTACCGTTCAATGAACGCTCCTCATCCGTATGACAGCAAGGCGTCGTCTGGTTGGTGACGGCGCATGTGCTGCATAGCGGAAACATGAGCTTGCCATTCATTTTAACAGGAAGGATGGGGAAAAATAAGCCTCTAGGCGGATAGACTTTTACTTTAGCAATCCCAAAGTACCTGTCAAAAGAGAGAAAATTCTCATAGATGATCTTAGGGTGACCGGTGGGGTACATTTTGGTTTTGTTGATAAAAGGATACAAGCTGGTAAAATCATAGTAATGTATACTCTCACCGGGCGCCGCTTTGTGGTACAGCTTAATAGCGTTTGTGCGGCCGCCGTAAAGTGCATCACGGGGGTTCATGGGTTGTGGAAAATCACTTTTAAGTAGAAACGCCTTTAGGTCCGTATCAGTCTCTAACATGTGTTTCCACTCGTGCTCCCACAGCTCACGCACCGCATAGCCACATTTGGTTTTTAGAAAATGTGTTTTGATGGCTGTTTTGTGGTACAATTGACCATATGTGAGAGATGTAACAGTGTTTGTATCTTTTTCATTGTAACACATGGGACAGCCATGGTAAAAGCAGCCGTTGAATTCAAAGGCTGTTTGAACACCATTAATCACCGCATAACCATCCAGAAAATAGTTACCCACCATCTTTTCACCGCCCCTTAAAGCATGTTGTATGACTATATTCTCCTTGTAGGCCACATACAGTAGCCACTGTGTGGCGGGCGTAGAGAAGCGTTTTTTTGTGATGTTGTAATTGTCAGGGGGTACAATGGCAATGGTGTTACTGGGTAAAAATTTGAGCCGATACATAGCCATGCACACAGAGGCGAGGGTTGTCAGCTGAAAGGGGTCCACATTATAGACATCTTCCTCACCAAGCTGAGACTCACGGTCGCTCATTACCGTATGCTCTGTCATTTCTATGACACTGGTTCTAAAGCAGATACAGGCTTTCTTCAAAATTTTTACATCCTCAATGCAATAGCTTTTAAGCTCAGCCTGAAAATTGAAATCACAATGTTTGTTCGCTTCATACCATGTCATGAACCCCGTTTTCTCGTCGGCCATCATGTACTGGGGGCCGTAATGCTCTATAGAGGGCATAGAACCGCTGTAATTTTGATTCTGTACTGTGTTAAAAAAGTGTGGGAAATATCCTTTACTGCCTGTAAACCCCAGGGCCTGTGGCAACTTACTGAGCTTCATGGGGAGGAAATTTAAAGAGTCGATAAATCTGATATTCAGATCAGGTATTGTTACACATAATAATTTACCGCCTTGTGCTAGTAATTCTATTTTTATCTTCTCTTTAAGCAGCTGTTGCACCACAAAATAGGAATCGTAACGGCCTGCATTATGTGCGATGAAAGTGTACTCCCTAAAGGGCCTGTCTATGAATTTTTTTACAAAATCAGCCAAACACTCTGGACCCTGGAACTCCCAACCCACAGAGCCGTCTAAAGACTGGGTACAACCTTTTTCTTCATCATCCCTTAAAGGCATGGCGTAGACATAATTTGGTATGTGTACGCCCGTCTCCTGCATGCACTCAAAGTCATAAAAAATGTAGTTGTCAGTGAGGACCGGTGGTTTGTATGGGCGCATGTAGCACAGGTGATTGTCAAAACTGGCGATGTAAGCATAACAGACTCTACACTGCAAGCCTCTGCATTCCTCATGATCGTCATCTGTGTAGCGACCGCAACGGTCGCAGTATTTCTTGCGTTTACAATCTATTTTAGCAGCTTGGGCTAGTTTCTTGTGTTCACTCAAACAATCCTGTGAACGACAAAATGCCCGACACAGAGGACACCTAGGCATGTCTGCTATGACCTCAACACAATTCCGTCTGTGGCACGATCGGCAAAAATAGCGGCATGAATGGTTATTTTTGTGAGCGAATGGAGTATGACAAAAATCGCAAAAGTAATTGGCACCGATGAAAGCGTTTATTTTTTTTACGCCAAAGTAATGTGTGTCTTCATGGTATATAAATAAAACCCTCTCTTTGCAGGGCTCACTTGTATTAAAAAACTGCCATTCTCCCCGATTGTGGTAGAACACTTTAATGGTTACATTCAAGTGCTTTTCAAAGTCGGGTATGTCGCTAAAACTGACTAGACGATCATCAGGAATACCCAGGGTGCGATGTATCAAACGTGCTTTCTCCAGTAACACAGCGTCAGCCGTATCTCTCTTTTCTAACAGGGCACAAAGACTGGCTGCTAGACACAAGTTATGGCTGTCGTTATTTAAGTCAAAGAGTAATTGTCTTTTTTTGTTTACGATGCGACTGTAAGGCGTTGAATTAATGCGTCTACGGTGCAACACACCACCAACTCTGTTCTTAACAGTTATGACCAATAGTCTTAAAGTACCGTCACCAAGAACCTCCGCGTTGCTTTGTAACATGTTTGCCACATGTTCCAAAAACGTCTCAGCGCTTAAGGCGTCCTTAGAGCGTTTAATAGAGTATAAAGCTCTATTTAACGTGTCACCGTCTAGACGTAATTGCACCATGTCATGGGGTCCTATGTCAGGCAGTAGTCTATTCAATGTACACTGTATAGAATCGTGTACCGCCTGTAATGCCACTGAAAAGGATGTTATACGATCAAGATTTACAAATTGAAAATGTTCAAAATGTTCCACAGCATTAAAATGTTGTCGTACTCTTTGGTACTGCGCTACACGTTCCAAAAATACAGAATGATCCACCGCATCATTAGGGGGCTGTATTATCAGTGGTGTATGTATTTCAACACTCAGTGGTGTATGTATTTCAACACTATTTTCAACCGGCAGTACAGACCTTTCAACATTAATTTCATTTACAGGTGGCTCTGACTGTACAGAAATTAATGGCATTATACCCCTCTGGGGATGTTCGACCGCAATTAAGTTGGGGCTCATAACGGGGTTCGATAAATCACCTGTACTAATGGTCGTTAATGAGCATTCTGGCGTGTGTTCTGAGTTGGTGTCTACAACATAATTTATCTGCTGGCAGTCTTGCGTGTTCTGTTTACGTGGGGTGGGGGGGTGTGATTAAGCCCGGCCCACCAATATTGTCATGAATGGTTAGTAACTGGGCCCGGTGTAACTACAGTCGTAAACGTCAAGTTTTAGTTTGGCACGCCGGCTCCATGACAAGTTGCGTTCGACATGAGGCACCCAACAATGTGAATCCGTTCAACGTATCAAGGGGTGATAGACCTCTTTAATACACCCAGAGAAAGCAAGGTATTCAGTACACCCCCGGCTCTCATGTCAATTGTGCTCTATACCACAGCGTTGTTGTGGCTTTGGGGTGTAGTGTCAGTACACGGTGTTGATTATTAGCGTGTATTATGTTTGTTGGTATTGGCCCTTGATCCCCCTTTAGCTGCATTACGCCCTTGTGAATATATCGCTTGAAGGCGAAGCCTTAATAACAGGCTTTCATGCGCTCTAAATCGCGTTCATGCTCTTTCACAAACAACAATGTTTTCAAAGTCGCTTTAATTACATTTCTTAAGCCGATTTAAATCTACTCCAAAAAACGAAAATGACTTTAGAACCATCGCAAAATCGGTGTATCAATGCATTAATCGTCGGTACAGTGTTTACCGACTGACTTTCGCAACCCATGCTCCTTGTGTGACAAGCGTGATGCATGTAAGGAAAACCCTTGACTTTACTGCTTTGTGACGGTGTGATGTCATGTAAGGAACCTTCGTCTTTTAATTGTTGGTGTTGCAAAACAGCATTGTCATTACAGTGGGCGCCTGACAAAGTCAATTTGACGCAATAATTTCCAAAGTGCTTGTTGCATGGCCTATACAGGACATGGGGTTTTTATGCGTGGCTGGATCACCGCGGTGGACGCGAAATTATATCCGCCTGGGTTGTTGGGGAGTTCAACATTGAGTGTGGTGGGTCGATTGTAACCGTTGTTGTTGGTCGCTTTACACCGTACAAAGCTTTTGATGTGCTGGGCTGCTCATTGTCGTGTGCTGGGTTACATTTATCAGGAACACGTCTAGTGGCATGCCTTACGGTCGTCTTTGAGGCTAAAAACATCAACAAAAAAAAAAAGAATACTGTCAGCTCATTTCATTAATAGATTAAAGTCCAGACAGCTTGAGGAACTATGTTAGTACTACATTACACAACACCACGTATATAGATGCTTGAATTACAGCACAATAGACTCACCAGGCTTTTCAGGTTGCGGGGCCCGTGGTTTCTTGTTCTGGATTTGCATTTCAGCGGCGACTTTTGGGCTTCTAACGCTTTGGTGCCGGTGCATTTTTGAAGCTGTGAACAAGGACCTCTTTATTAAAAAGTTTTATAATAGACAGCATCATTTAAAAATAAAAAATAGCTACACAATTATTGTGGCTGCATGACCCCTAATGTTGGCTATAAAAAAAAAAAAAAAAAAAAAGTGTAATAAAATGAATAGAAACACTCTCTTGCACTGCTTCTACTGATGTACACGAGACCTGATCCGTCTTGTGCTGCACCACCCATTTTATTCGTCACAGCGGTTGAAACACGACCCACAACGTCTCTAGCGATATTTAGTGCTGCAGTTTTTACATGAGGTTTTACAATATCAAAGCCGCGCCTGAATAAAGGCACCGCCCGTCTAAAGAGACTGCGGAAAACGCCTGCTAATCCACGGCCGTACATATAAGGGCTCCCATGAAAGCCCTGTAAGCCATTTCCCGCTTGTGCTCTATAGTACATACTGTAAAGCTGTGGTTCTCCATAGTTTTTAACAGCCACCATGTTGCCGGACCCTCAATACAGAGAGCCTTTGCGCGGCCGAAAGTGCAGTTTTACAATGGCCTTCCCGTACTTGAATGAGACGTTCTTATTTTGGTCGTTCTTTATCTCGATTGTAATGCAATCGATGTGATATTTACTGACGGGTATGTAATCAGGCTTTATGTAGCGCTGCGTAATGATATCATTATTATTGCCGGTGATTTCAACAGTCCGCAGTAGGGGGACAAAACTGTGACCTACGCGTTGATGCATAATGATATCGGTATAAACAAATATTGTATAAAAGCCGTTTTTTATATCTGCACATATTTTATCACATTTTTCAATTTTATCGATATTATTAGAATCCATGCCTAGAATGTTCATCATACGCTCTGAGGCTGTAAAGCGATGTGAACCCGGAACAGATACTGTTCTTTCAAAGTCGTCATATTTCAATTTCACTTTACTGATGGCCATCGCCTCGTTAATAGACCTAACCAATTCATTAATATCACTATAATACCCCGCTTTTACCATGAAGTTTGATTTAATGGCGTTTAGCGTTGATACATGTAATGTGCTGTCTGGCGCAGCATTCCGTAACGGCGGTCTTAGTTGTGTTACAGATACGTTACCGTCCACGTTTTCAAATGTATTCCAAGTATGCGGATACTGTATTTCTGTTAAAGCAACCTCCCATTCACCTTTTAAAATAATGGGCTTGGCTAGTTTTGTCGTATAATTAGAAATGTCATTTTGGGGGAACGTTTCGTATGACGCATTACTAGGCAGCGTTACATAAAAGGCAATATCCTCCATGGTGACGTCTTTTTACAAACGAGTTAGTTGTGCTTTTTCTATCCAGCTGTTGAATTTTGTAGGGTATCCACACCATTTAACGTAGTAGACGATTTTACGCCTTACGCTTTTTTGTTTTAATATCTTCTCAATTCTGTAAACGCGATTTAAATTCTTTGGTATTTTTTGTATCTCTTCAGCGTAGAATGAGCCTTCTATGGCCTCACCAGCGCTATCTGTGATCTTATACAGAGGTTTTACGCCTTTCGTGCGTACATCAGCAATAATAAATATTTCATCTGTAAAGCACTGTTCATAACCCTTTGTAAAAACTCCTTTATATTTTGATATCCGAACGTGGTCTCCAATTTTTAAAAGTGGCTTAAGTTTCTTAGAACACACATGTGACCTATAAATAGTATTCCAAACGGTGAGAGAATTCGCTTGTGTTACATCCTTTGGCGCACACTTAATGGTGCGATGTGGCGTGTGGTTATAGCTGTATATTAAGTCTGATAACACATCGCTGTACCGGTGCGTATTATGTGCTGTGAAAAAACGCCACATTTTCGTTTTTAATGTCCTATTAAAGCGTTCAATAATGGCTGCCTTAACGGCGTTGCCGGCGATGAACCTGTTAACGCCATATTTTTGGAGCAGTAAATTAACATTCTTATTCAAGAATTCTTTACCCCCGTCAGTTTGTAACTTTTGAGGCACCCTTCCCTCTAAAAAAATCTCTTGTAACGCATTAGCGACGCTTAACCCTTTTTTATTTTGCAACAATTTTGCCCAGGCGTATTTTGACAAAATATCGATAACGGTCAGAATATAACGATTTCCGTCGTTACACTTGGCAAAATCAATCATTGATACGAGGTCGGCCTGCCACTGCGAATCGATATTGGACACTAAAAGCATATTCCTTTTGAAATTTTTTCGCGCCGGTTTGTATAACGTATAGACATCTTGCTCTGAAAGATAATTTTTGACCGTTGCGTTTGAAATACCGTATTTTTGTGCTGCATTATTTAAACTCTGTATGCCGCCAAAGGAACCAGGCGTTTTCGGCGTGTAATATATTTTTCGTAATTGTGCATCCGCTTTTTTTGAGCTTGTATGGCTATGCATTCTTTAATAGTATTTCATAAAACAATATAATGCTTCTATGGTGTTTTCAGCCTCTGTTTAAAACAATCTCCCGCAGTTCAAGGCTCTTCCAAGTCTTTTGAAATGCCTTATTTACCGCTGTTAATGAGGCTGTTCCCACGACACCTCTGCTCTCAGTTAACAACCATGGTGTTTGTCTAGCTTCTTGTCATTATGCCCCCACACCATCTGCTAATGAGGTTATTGCGTCAATTGCTATGACACGCTTTTCAAAGACTTTTGAAATGACTTATTTACTTTTTTTACTATGGCCCCACAACATCTGCTAATGAGGTTATTGCATCAATTGCTATGAAACGCTTTTCAAAGACTTTTGAAATGACTCACTTACTTTTTTACTTGTAAATACGAATTGTAATTATTGCCTGGTTGAAACTGTAAATAAGCTGTTTTTTTTTTTTTTTCCTCTGTAAAATAAGACATTGTATTGCTGTCCCTCTATACTATGTATCGTACTAACTCAACGCCTCTAGATGATTTTAGTCTATTAAGGACTTAACAGCCGTTTTACTTTTTTACTTGTAAATACGTCTTGTAATTATTTCCTGGTGAAAACTGTGTTATCTTTTAAAAATAAAATAAGCAATTTTTGACTCATACAATTGTGCTTTTTATTTATATGTAACCCCCGACTGTTGCGGCTAATCCCTGTACCGTCTCTATACAAATAAAAAATATATACAAATAAAAAAAATATATAAAAATATTATGTCTGGGGTGGGATTCGAACCCACGTGGACATACGTCCATTGGATCTTAAGTCCAACACCTTAAACCACTCGGCCACCCTGACACTTGAGGGTTTAGCCTCTTAAAGCCGTATTCTGTCTGAATTTAAAAAAAAAATGCTACGCCCTCTTTTCAACGTCATTTGAACTTTTCTGACATGCGCACTGCGTTATTTCAGAATAAACATGTCCAGACGTGCCTCAGTATGAAAAAAAACATGTTCGGGCATGCCCCAAAAGCCTATAAACATGCCCGGACATGCCCCGCGTATGTATACGCCCCCTCCAATCTACGTCAACAGTACGCACCAATCACAAAAAAGAATTAAAAAATGCACATCATAATAAAAAATGGAGTCTGGGGGATGTCAACCGCGGTTTTTTGGCTTAGGAGGCGTCAACTGCGTTTTTTTTGGCGTGGGGGGCGTCAACCGCGGTTTTTTGGCGCAGGGGGCGGCAACCTAAAAAATGCGCAGGGGGCGGGGCCGGATACAGATGGGGCGGGACCGGATACGGAAGGGGCGGGACATAGGGCGGGTTTAAGGCCAAAAGGGGGCGGGGCTTAGGGGAAAAGGGGGCGTGGTACCTGTCAAAAAAAGTTTGACATAATGTATGCCTCCCTACTACTCCAGTTCATCTTTAAACACCAAGTCAGTTTTGAGATGTACAGCAAGTGCAGACAAATTGTAAATTATGAAGGCAATAAGAACAAGAAGGGGCTTCCTGCAAATTTAAGGAGAACAATTATGGACGAAGTGAAGCGCTATTTTAAAGTTACCAGTCTTCTTGTGAGAACCGTGAGAGACAGCATCAATGGCATTTTGAGGCATAAAAGTGCTCTTCCCTGACTTGTTGGACAACTACACGTTATAAATTTATTTGCAAATAAAGATGCGCTGTCAATGATTTAACCTAAAGAAAAGTTGATTGTTTTAAATAATTTTATTGTTTAATGCTTCTTTTCTATTTTGAATCTTTGGAGCTATGCAAACACAACGTGCAGGAAATACACCCCCTTGGAGCAGGAAACTCTCCCAGCAATACTGCCAGGTAGGACACACTGCTCAAATCCATGCATGCCATGTCTCTTCCCCCCAAACCCCCAAAAACCTAATGTAAAGTGCTGTACCCCATGCCATACATGCTGTGTCTCCCCTAGCCCCCCCCCCAAAAAGCAGAAGATATTAAAATGGACTGTACTGGCGTCATGGTTTAATAGTTTGTTCATGTGTAGGCACAATTAAGCCATAATGTACTGTTCCCCATGTCATGCCCTTTCTCCCCAAACCCCCCAAAATCAGGAATGCATAATGTATGGTGCGATTGATAATATAGTATACTAGCTGATATACTCGGCGTTGCCCGGGATGTAAATCTGTAATAGGTAGTATTGGTTATAAATAGGGTAACAATACGTTGAGTATTTGGTGGAAAGGTTGTGTAACAGGGGACTTATCCCTGTTCAGTAATGTGCCTTTAATCCAGCAGTGTGGTGGTTAACCTCTGGTAGTTAATTACTAAACACCACCTGCCTGATTAGATGGCTTAGAAAGCCTGTCTTTTGAAACAGGAAGTGAGAACTCTTTAGATGACACCTGAGCTGAACTTGGAGACACACTTGTCTTGAGCTCTGCCAAAAGATAGCAGAGCTGCTTTCAAGACACAGGGAAAACTTCTAAACCTGTATGCTGACCAACCCTGAAGACAAGGGAGCTGAAGCAGGGACAGTGAAGATTTTCCCTCCAAACCACAAGGACCAAATAAGACTTCTAAAACCTGGATGCTGATATTTTCTGTGCACGCATGGGTGCGGTTCCAGGAGAGCAGAGAAGCTTACAAACAGATAAGACTTTTATTCTTAAGAGACTGCTTATATCTGCTTATTGCATGCTATGTGTTTGGGGCTGGGGAGAAATGCTTGACTAGGGAGATGTGAATTGATTGCATAGTGTTTTCACTAGAAATACTCCCAAGTGAATGGAAGCTTTGTCCCCCCCCCCCCCCCTTGTTTGGATGTTTTCCTGATAAAAAGGAAAAGGCACAATAAAGCCTTATTATAATTTCACATTATAAAGCCTCCTAATTGCGTACCTCTGTGAACGTCCGTCCACAGGTTGTATAATAATGTTGAAAAGAAAAATGGAAGAAAATCTAATACGATGTTGTTTAAAAATGGTTTATTGTAAACACACCACAGTACAATGTATATTTTGGTGACATAAGTGATGTAAATATGTGAGGTGTGTCCCCCGTTAGGGTGTGAGTGGGTGTGAGGCGGCGGGTGGGTGTTCAATAAGGGTGGCGGGCGGGTAGTGAGTGCTGGCTGTGGGGGTCCCGCTAGGGTGTGAGCGAGTGTGAGGCGGCGGGTGTCTGGTAAGTGCGTGCGGCAGCTGGTCAGTGATGCTAGTGCGTAGGGGTGAGAGTGCGGCGGGTGGGTGTGAGGCGGTATATGCCAGGTGGGTGGTGAGTGGGTGCGGCGGCTGGTCAGTGATGTCAGTGCTTAGGGGCGGGAGACGGCAGCTGTGTGTCGGGTGGGTGAGAGGCAGCGGGTGTGTGTCGAGTGAGGCGGGTGGGTGAAAGGCGGCAGGTGTCTGTTGAGTGTGGGCAGCAGCTGTGGGGCGCAGGGGTGTGAGGCGGCGCGTGGGTGAAAGGCAGAGGCGGGAGGCGGCGGGAGTGTGGGCGGCGGGTGGGTGAAAGGCGGGAGGGCGGCAGGAGGGTGGCGGGAGTGCAGGCGGTGAGTGGGTGAGAGGCAGAGGCGGGAGGGTGAAAGGCAGGGGTGGGGGGCAGGAAGGCAGTGGCGGTTGGGCGAAGGCGGGGGTGAAGGCAGGGGCGGGGGGGAAGGCAGGGGAGGGGGGAGGCAGGGGTGGGGGGGAAGGCAAGGGTGGGGGGAAGGCAAGTGTGGGAGGGGGAGAAGGCAGGGGTGGGAGGAGAGAAGGCAGGGGCGTGGGGGGGAGAAGGCAGGGGTATGGGGGGGAGAATGCAGGGGCGGCGGGAGGGGGAAGGCAGAGCGGTGGGGGGACGGCAGGGCGTGGGGGGAAGGAAGGCAGGGGCGTGGGGGGGGAGAGGCAGGGGTGGTGGGGGGGAGGCAATGGCGAGGGAAAAATGGAACTGAGGGGGGGGGGAAATGGAACTGGGGGGGCAAAAACAGAGCTGGGGGGCAAAAACAGAGCTGGGGGGGCAAAAACAGAGCCGGGGTGAGCAAAAACGCACAGTCTCAGTTAAGCAGACACCACCACCACCAGGGAGCATTTCCTCACCTCAGGCAGCAGCAGCAGTGTGCCCGGGGGTTGGGGAGCCCTTGGTTAGAGCGCACCGGCCAATGAGAGCTGTGGGGGGGCAGAACACACAGTGGAGGGGGGGAGACACACCTGCCAATGAGAGCCGTGGGAGGGCGGGCAGACCTACGGACGGACCGACGGGCCAATCAAATGGTCTACAGACACTCACAACCCAGATTTTCAGTTTTATATATATAGATTGTCTCTTTCTTTACTGACCCAGATGTCCAAGAAGCACCAGCCATTGCGAAGAAGAAAAAGACAAGTTTGTAAATTTTGAAAAAGAGGGGACGTTGTATTTTTGTATTATTCTTTTTTCCTTTATTATCCTGTACAAATAAAAAAATTCATTCTTTAAATATACTTTTTGTTGTGTTCATATTTTTACTGTTTATACACGTACAGTAGTACTATACATAATGTACTAAAGGCATTTAAATATACTGTATATAAATATCTCTTTGACATACAGTACTATATATACATCTTGCAAATAAGGTGTATTTACTGTTTAGATACACTTACAGTAGCACTATACTGTACATACTGTAATGTAAAGTTGTAAAGGCATTTAAATATATATAAATATCTCACTGACATACCTTATATATACATCTAGAAATTAAGTTGCTTTTAATACTTAAACTTACAGTAGTACTATAAATAAAGTACTTATGTCATTTAAATATACTGTATCTAAATATATCTTTGACATACACTATAAAAATCTTTAAAATATGTTGCATTTACTGTTTACATATAGTAGCACTATATATACTGTAATGTAAAGTTCTAAAGGCATTTAAATATATAAAATGTCTAATTGATATAATGTACAGTATACAGTATACTATATAAATTTAGAAACTAAAAGGTGTTTTAACTATTTATATACACTAACAGCAGTTCTGTACTACTGTATAGCAGATATCTAGTGACTCCGTGAGGAAATGCACTGTATCTTACTGTACAGTAATTTAATTCTGAACAAGGTTACATAATGGCAGGCGTGATCCAGAGGAACAAAGCAGAGCACAGCTAGGAATCAGTGGGGCCAAAACACCAATGAAATGAGGTTAAAAATATACTTTATTCCATGGTTGAGGCGTGAGGGGACAAAGGGCACCTGCCCAAAACGCGTCAGAGTATTACTCCTGTGTCACCCCACGTCTCAACCATGGAATAAAGTATATTTTTAACCTCATTTCATTGGTGTTTTGTCCCCACTGATTCCTAGCTGTGCTCCGCTTCGTTCCTCTGGGTCACCCCTGCTGTTATTGATTGCGTGATGCACGCACACGGATGGACTGCCAGATATGTGAGTACTTACCTCTTCTTTATTCGGATGGGCAATCTGTAACCACTTATTGAGTGCCATTCAGGGCTTATGTCCTAGTGATAGACTACTACAGGATTATTACATCACCTGGTAGTTCATGGATTTCACTTTATGAACTGTCAACACTTATGCCATGATAAGAGATTATTATGCACCAGGTTCATGATACTCACGAGGCTTGATTATAGCTCATCCACTATTGGACTATACTTATTACTCAGGAATCTTATTTGGATATATGTACCCTTTGTTACTGAGCACCGAAGCTTTTAACCTGCTCCAGTGTTTATAAGGTTACATAATGACATGCATATGTGTTTCAACAAGGTTACATTTTGACATACATTTTGACATACACACATGTGCGGAATTTACATTTTACATTCGGAAGAAGAGGCGACATTGTATTTTTATATTATTCATTTTAACTTTATTATCCTGTATATATAAAACATTATTTTCGTTAAAAATACTTTTTGTTTTGTGTGTTCATATTTTTAATCTTCAAATTACAACTACACACACTTGACGTGCCCAATACTATATCCCATTGACAAAACATATATGGTAAAAAGTATAAAGTAAAATACTTCAATAATAATAATAATAATAATAATATTAAATACTTGGTTATTTAGTTAAGTTCTTCCCCTCTTACAGAGGTAAAAGGAAGGGTTCACAGTGTAGTGTAGGACCTGCATTAATTTGGTTATACCTTGGCGTTAGTATGCAGGCTTATGTTGCTTTGGCCAAAGGGTTAACTAAATAACCAAGAATTTAATATTATTATTATTGAACTATTTTACTTTATACTTTTTACCATATATGTTTTGTCAATGGGATGTAGCATTGGGCACTCCCTCTCTCGTGTTATATACAATTGCCACGCTCAGTAGCTCTCTTGTTGACATAAATATATATTCATGATGTGGTGGGTGTGGGAGTTTGAGCTAGCTGGAAATGTGTACACATACTTGAAGTTCTGTACTGATTTTTAAGACAACTCGTGATCGCCCACTTGCGTTTATCGACAGTATTGCAGACAACGCTAAAATTCAATTTTTTGCACTCGATCAAAACACTAGTAAACTCGCTTCTTAACGCGTGAAAATTTCAAGAAATCACGCACCAAGACTGGGTGTACCAAGGAATTCAACCCGCGAAATGATCGGCTAACAGCCGCTGCATCTGTAGCGACTTGCGCTCTCTGTAACGGCAATTTGGAGTGGCTAATGCGGCTGGAGTGTGGCGGGCTTGCAACTGAATCGCAGATACAGCTCTCTCAGCCGGGAGAGCTGTAAGTTTCCTAGAAGGATTAATGCTGTAGGGGTCCCTGATTCTGAATGGGACTCCCGTGCGTGAATCCTACTGGGCCAGCTACTAGTTTGTAAGAGCTGTTCAGAGAGCGCAGAGAAAAGCGGTCTCTCTCTGTGTCTCCCCGTGCAAACATAGGTTTGGAGCAGGGGGTCTCTGGAGCTGGACCCCAATAATTTCTGGTCCAGAGACCCCTGCTTCCAGAGGTTCAGACCCCCCTAGGATGTGCCGGTAAGTCCTGCAAGTTAAATCTCCTGCAACACTGGCCACGTGACTGGGACATTTAAAAAGCGCTGAGATACTGGCACCCCTTACGCTGTATGTCAGGTAGCAGGAGGTCTCCAGAGTTTAAATTAATGGCCTTGGAAACCCCCTGCTTCAAACCTATGTAAAAATGATAATGAAAAAAAGCTTCATTACCTTAGTGACTAGCCACAAACAGCAAATCTGTGCTACCAGCACTTTTTCCCATTCCAAAGTATAAAAAAAATATACATTACAATAAAAATCACATAACATCATAATAAATTAAGAGCACAAACACGAGCTATTTAATCCATTGATAGTCATTGTGGCTACCTACAGTATGTCATCAACAGGGGCATAGATAGCCACATTGGAAATCAATGGACACTGTATAGTAAATAAAAGTAGTACTTATTCCTGCCAGGATGAAGGCCCTCCTCATCCTCAGCGGCACCAACATCAAATAAAAGGCCAATGCCCAACCATTAAAATACCATCTACTGTTCAGTAACCACTTAATTAATAATAATAGCATGTTCTTGTATAGTGCTGCTAGTTGTACGCAGCGCTTTACAGAGACATTTTGCAGGCACAGGTCCCTGCCCTGTGGAGCTTATAATCTATGTTTTTGGTGCCTGAGGCACAGGGAGATAAAGTGACTTCCCCAAGGTCAGAAGGAACCAACACCGGGAATTGAACCAGTTTCCCCTGCTTCAAACTCAGTGCCAGTCAGCGTCTTTACTCACTGTGCTGCTCCTTCTCCCTTAATTACCTTAGTGGGTAGTAACCGCTAACATAATGAAGGGGTTAACCCCTCCTGCTACACCCCTGGGAGGCCTAACCACCCACCTCTGGAAAAAAAACCCTTCCCCACCAACTCTACCCTTAACAAAACACTCCCCACCACCACACATAGCACTGGGCAATAGCCCTATTAGCCAAACCTGTCTAACAGCACCTATGCCCATTCCAAAGCATAAAAATATACTACATTAAAATACACATTATATTACAATAAAATACACAAACACTAGCCATTTAATCAATTGATTGTCAATGTGGTTACCTATACCCACAACAGGGGCACAGATACCCACACTGGCAATCAATGGACACCCTACAATAAATAAATGTGCCACTTACCCTTGCTTGGATGAAGGCTCATCCTCCTTATCCTCTTCTGCGGCACCAATCCCTTCAACTTTACCTGAAGCAATGCATCCTCAACTTGACCAAAAGCAATGCATCTCAATTGTACCCGAAGCAATGCATCTCAATTGTACCCGAAGCAATGCATTCTCAACTTGATTTGAAGCAATGCATCCTCAGCTTGACCCGAAGCATTGCACCCTCGATTGCTTGAAGACCAGTCTCCTGCAAGTCTCTTTGTTTCTTTAAATATGTCTTATTTTCTTCTGGCCTTCTAGTAGTTCTCCTTCCTGTGAAATGAGATGTGACAGGCCTTATATAAGGCCTATGATGTCACATTTGACAGACACATGGTTTAGACACAATTGGATTGGTGGATGTACCATGTGAATAGCCATAAGGTTTAGCTGAGAATTACCTCTCAACCAAACTTGATGGTATCACATGGTACGTCCACCAATTATATTGGTGGATGTACCATGTGATGCCTTCCCTTTTTTGGGTAATGTGTCATAAAGCGAGGGAATCACATGGTATCAGATTGGATGTGCTTTCCTCCCTTTCAGGTGACGTATAACGGTCATATTAGAGGATAATATAGATTTAGTAGGATCTTCATTTAATTTTATATAATGTGATGTATTGCTTAATTGCTCAAGGGTGAGCCTGGGAGGCTCGAAAGCTTGTACATTTACTTTAGTTTGTCCAATAAAAGGCATCATGCTACCTATTTTTGCCTCTTTTTTTTTTTTTAACATAATAAGGGACCAATACGGCAAAAATCCCTTTTTTTTCTAGTCTACAGATCAATAAAATAGACAAGTAAGGGGAATGAGAGTTGTGTTGAATGGGTTAAAAAAACATCTTAAACATCTTCATGGGTTGAAGAAAAAACATCTTAAAGCAAGAATTTTACAAGGTGCACTTTTTCAGGGGGTGTTAGTACGGGTAAAGGGACTGCCCTAAATTAGAATATAAGGCTAGTTAAATAAAAAAAAATGTAGCAGCACTCAAAATGTAATAAATACCAAACTAAATGTATTTCTCAAATAATAAATGTAACCCTCCCTGCTGGCTTATACTGGTGGGAGATTACATCGTTGTACAGGGTTTGGTTACTCATCATGCACTACCTTGACATGGGGGGCAATATTCAGGCATCTGTGCAATGAGATAGCAAGGACTTGTCACAAAATGTATTGTCCATCTTAAATAAATGTTCCCATAAAGAACCCCAAACATTGTGGGGAATATACAAAGATTTACTGTATTCAAGTCTCACATTCTCATTTTCTGTCTCTTCAATTTGTAACACTGTGTAAGCACTAACCCTATTAACACATTACTGTGTGGCCATTAGCTTAATCTGTCTAGACAGAGCTTTAATGTAGATGTGGATGCTCTTATGCAGCTATCCCAGTGCTTTGAACAATGGAACATTCACCAATCTCTTGATCATCAAATCCCTACATGGTAGTGATTTTAATGTGGCATACTGTATGTTACGAGGCTCTGGACATGTTTAGCATAGAAAACAAATAGACATCTTTTACTGTATATATCATGTGATATTTTACTGTATATCGAATAGACATGTATGTACAGTGACATGCATAAGCAAATATCTTAAATCAAAACCCCCTAAAAGAACAAATACCAATTTCCCAGTTCGAAATGTGCAAATGTCTTGAAACAAGTTTTTTTCCCCTACATTTTTGTAAACTGGGCAATTGCTCAAAATGTCGCCCATTTCTCCCGAATTTAACAAAATTGGCAGTACTGTATATAGAGGGTCATGTGAACTGAATTTGGGGTCATTTGATCTGAACATTCACTTTTAATCTGTGGCAAAACAAAACGTGGCAAACTTGTTATGGAAGAAAGGGGCACATTTTTCTGGGTTTAGGATCTTTAGTGAAGGTTTTGCACATCTCTACACCCAGTAAATGAGAGGCTCTAAACCCTTTCGCTGCCATAGTGGCCTACAACACAATGAAGTGCAATGCGTTAGGCTGTGATTATACCAAAAAACGCCGGCGGTGCAAAAACAAATTGCAGAAATCCTATGTAGGTTCACATACCATTAGCGACGTGCGCACCTGTCACTGGAGACCTGGCAATTTACACCTTTATACCAGGATCATTCATTGAGCAAAACCAAGAAGTAAATCAAATTGTAATTTATTCCATTTAAACAGACATACACACAGTGAATCACAAAAAACAGGAGGAAACACACTTACTGGGGATCTGGACGAAAAAACAAACCTTTCCTAGCTTAGATAGTCCTTAAAACAAAGTCTTTAGTTGACCGGGATGTACCCACAAAAGTCCTGGAACTCATTTCGGCATGAATTACCAGACGCCACCGCTGTATCTGCTCCGGAGCTGCCCAAATCCATTGACCGGGAGATAGTACCAAACGTCCTGGTACTCTTTTCGGCTTGTAGATCCAGTCACGACCGCTACGTTCTCTTCTCAGAACTTGGCCCCGAAAAGTGGGACTTAGAAAGTGTCCTGTCTTGAAATTTCCAAAGCCGGCTCACGCCTATTTCTCTCAGAGCATCTTTTGCTGGTTTCAAATTTGCTGCTTCTGTCTTTACGCTTAGAATCTGATGACCTGTTTGGCTGCTAGGTTTCTTATAGGATTTCAGTCCCATTCACAAAACGCTACAGGCAATCAGAGTGTGGGAATATTTCTACCAATTTATCACAGATTTGCCGGTACTCTGAAGCCGGGCAGGCACTGATTTCAATTCTGCCAAGGGGCATGCGCCAACCTGGCACTTCTGCCGCTTAGCATATTGAACCCCCCGTTGGGTCAGGCTCCTCAGAGTCTGGGCAAATGTTTGCCGGCTAGCCCTTATTCATGTCAAGGTACTTGAGTGTAACTTTGGTACTCCGCCCGCCCTAACACCTTAGCATCTCTAAGACTTTCAAGTCCCCTCGTCCCCTAGGATCTACTGAAAAGACAAGCTCCTAGACCTTCCTATCAGAAGTTTAATAAAAAGTTGATTCAAATAATGCTTAGGTTCCTTTTCAGAGTTGCTTCTATTGTACCGAAGCTGGACTTAGAAATAATTTTACTCTCGCCAACCTTATACATGGTTGGAGACACCCCGAGCCCCTATACCTGGTCCGTGTGTTTGAGGGATATTCTGTGGGGGACTCCCCCTAAACCAGGGACCCTTGACTATACCTGGGATATGCGTATCCCTATACCCACTTTTACCTTTCTGGTCTGTGCTGAAGCAGGGCATCGCGACGGTGAGCCGCGTGACTGCTTTCCAGGGAGGACTTTGTCCGGAGGTTTGTGTCTACATGTACCCAGGAATCTGACTCGGCTCCCGGATACATTTTTGGGGTGGCCAGTAACTCGTCTACATAGACACAATCTGAGAACACTTTTACTGCAAAGTCCACTCTGAAACTCATAACCTGAGAATCTCCATTGGTTAACACTCCTGGACAGGTAAAAGACACAAAAATTCTTTATTGTCATCTTTATTGTATCATACAATACATTCATTGCAGGTATAATCCCCAGGTTGAAGAGCTGACAATCTAAAACAAGTTTCAGAGGTAACCAGCCGGGCATAATACCTTTATTTATGACCTGTTTACCCCTTCACCATCACTGCGCCGCCTGGAGCTGCAGGGTGACAGACTCCTGAAGAGACTTTGAAATTTGCTGTGTCAAGTGAGCGATTCAGCCAATGAGGGCGAACCGCTCATAGCCACGCCACCGCCACGCCTCCATGTTTCCTCTCACTGCCTGCTCTTCTTGATCAAGATGCCACTCGGCGGCAGCGTGAGAGTGACGTCAGCCTTAGGCCCGGGCCATAGAGGGGTGAGGAGTTCCGAGCCGCGCTGACGCTGAGGCTCGCCTGCTGAAATCTGCATGATTTCATGCCCATGCAGGCGAGCCAGCGGGCACAATCGGAGGCGGGGGGAGACTGAGGGAGGCGGGGCAGTAACGTCGCTGGGCCAATCGCCCGCAACGCACTGACATCGACGTCACGGCGCCGTGACGTTGACGCAGCTCCGCACTGATTGGATGTTTTCAGCCGACAGCGTGCTGAAAAACAGCTTTGCGCTCGGCTGAAAACTCCAGCGCCTCCGCATGCCTGCGGACGCTCGCGTGAGCCCCCTCTCAAGGCATCCTCATTGAGGATGCAGGGGCTCAGCGCGGAGCGTCCGCACGGCTCAGCACGGCCTGTCCTTCTATGGACTCGGCCTTAGAAGCTCAGGTTGCAAAATATAAAGCCCTGACCTTTTTTTGAGAAGGGCAGCATGATCCGTACACCTACGAGGGACCCCAAGTGGGACGAACCGTGAGAGCTTACTACAGTAGGTCATGTTGTGGCAGTGAGCATAATCAAGGTCATTGGGTGGCGCAACTTGCTGACCAGGTCCAGGAGGTTGCTGTTTATATTTAATAAAATGTACCCATTTGTACCCAACCAAGGTGTCTGTATTTATTTGTGTGGGTTATTAAACGGAATGGGCAAGAATGAAGGGTACAAGGGTCAAGTTGACATGACAGGCACATTCTGTACAAAGTACACACATATAAACCTGAATTTACTGCTTCCTGGGAAGCTGCTTATTTTGACTACGCAAACAACTTCAACAAACAACTTTTTCTATTTTTTTTGAAGGCCGTCAAATCCAACGCTGATTTACCAACCCACCCCAACCCCCATGTGTAATGATAGATTCTGTAAGAGAATCACACACTTACTAACATACTGGTGATATTAAGTACCTTTAGAAAATGTACATCGTTTTAAAAGAGCTTCTGAAAGAGAGGTGATTATCAAGCTTGTTTGCCCCACCCAGGCAGAATGGAGAGAGAGAGAAGAGAGAGAAGAGGGAGAAGAGAGAGAAGAGAGAGAAGAGAGAGAAGAGAGAGAAGAGAGAGAAGAGAGACAAGAGAGAGAAGAGAGACAAGAGAGAGAAGAGAGAGAAGAGAGAGAAGAGAGAGAAGAGAGACAGAGATTGCAGAAATGTTGCAGCATTACTGGGAGATTGCCCCATGTTGCAAGTGTTTGGATACTCGTGGCTGCATCTGTAAGGTGTCGGTATCCCGAAAACATCATGTATCACCTCTGCACCATTGCTGGGATATCACTCTGTCCTTTTCATATTTTGTATTTTTTTTTATACTTCAAGTTTTTAATGATTTCACACATTTTTGGTTGGTCAAACGCACTATTTCAATATATACATATTTATATACCTGATGCATTTTCAGAGTGTGGTGTCGTTTTTGCCATTTGCAAAAATGTTAGCATCAAAATCCATTACATCAGAGATAAGGGTGCAGTCCTATGATGGACCAAATTGAACTAAACACATTGTACTAAACTGGTACAAATACTTTTTACGCATGTGTGTTTACTTCAATTTGGTCCTATATACTGATTCTTTATCTCTGATGTCAAGGCTTTTAATACTAACCAGGATTGCCATGTGATCTATACCTGTCTTAATTATACTGTCCTTCTGGTGCATTACAATAGTTTAAAGCGGCAGACCACGAAATATCCAACGTGTGTTTTAAAAAAATAAATTAATTAATCAGTTCAGTACTATGAGAAAATACTCGTAGCATTTTTTTTTTTTAAACAACTCTGAATGACATTTGTATTATGTGAGAGAGAGAGAGGTGGGAGTGAGAAGTGAGAGAGAAAGGTGAGAGCATGGGGGAGAGAGGAGAGAGGGAGAGGTGGTGGCACCAGAGTCAGATTCTTCATTGACATCCTGCTCCCAACTGCAGTTCCACCACTCATCCACTGGGACTGCTGCTTCTCTTGTTAGTTCGGTCAAAGAACCTTCCAGACTCTGAAACCTGATAACCTGCACTTGTCTTCTGTCTCTCAGCCTGCCCTATATAAATCTCCCCTTCCTGTCTATCTGTGCCTGTTTATACTGGTTCCTCCAGCAACTGCTTGGTCCCTTCTGTTGCCTTGTTGCTGTTCCTTTGTCCAGTCCTGTTCCCTTGTTGCAGTCCTGTTCCTGTGTTCCTGTCTCCTCGCTGCCGTAGATCTCCCCGAGAGAGAGTGAGGTGGGGAGGGAGATTGGGAAGGGAGAGGGAGAGAGATTGGGGAGGGGGAGGGAGAGAGATTGGGGAGGGGGAGGGAGAGAGATGGGGGAGGGAGAGAGATGGGGGAGAGAGCGGAAGAGAGATGGGGAGGGAGAGAAATGGGGGAGAGAGAGGGGGCAAGGGGAGTGAAGAGATAGAGGTGGTCTTGCAAGGCCGCAGACATGAGGGGGTGGCAAGAGGAACTCTAGTCTCTGAACCCAGGAAAGCTGTATGTAGCACTGCATATAACTACTACTTCCACCCAGGGCACTTATCTATACCACCCCACCTCACCCAGCCACATAACTATACCCCTCAGGCACATAACTCCCCCCAGGGCACATAACTATACACTCCCCTCCCACAGGCTCTATAACCCCCATCCAGTACAATGAGAATGTACAATCAGTGTCATATTCTCTTTTTTAATGTAAAATAAATCTGTAATTATACAGTAAATGCAGATTTTGTATTCATACTAATGCACAATATTCATTTCCGAAGAGTTAATTTTGCGGGGTCGCGCAAGGCTGAAGGTTCACCTAGGGTGCATAATACCCTTGCTCCTGGCCATGCAGTTGTATATCTCATTAGAATTGGGTAAATGTCATGTTATTGTAGGATAACGCTGCGTTATCTTCCAATAACAGGACCTTATGTAAACCTTGGCCTCACCGTCTAGGCAGACAGCAGAATAGGGCTTTTGCTGGAGAGGAGAGAGAGAGAGGAAAGTAGAATACAGGGGAATGCCGCAAGGTCATGACGTTACTTACATATAACATGCGTTACACCCACCCAGACCCTGCAAAAACCCTATTTCAGAAACTGGATAGGAGTAACACCAAGTTTTGCTATGTCTTAAATCAGCGGTGCGCAAACTGTGGGGCGCGAGACTGCCGGTGGGGGGGCGCGGGGTTTACAGAGGCCCCGCGCGCTTCCCGAAGGCACTTAAATTAAGTGCCGGGGGAGCTGCAGGGCCTCTGTAAACCATACTTACCCGTGACTCCGGCGGCTTCCTTCTTGCGTCGCCATGGCAACGCGGCGTCAAAATGACGCCAGGAGGTCATGTGACGTCACGTTGCTATGGCAACGTGACGTCATGACGCCGGAGAGCGGGTAATTGGTGGTTCGGGGGGGGGGGGGCGCGGAAGGGCACCGCCGGCAGGGGGGCGCAGGGAAAAACGTTTGCGCCCCCCTGTCTTAAATAACGTAACGTTAAGTCCCTGCATTAACCTTAACAGCTTTAGTAAATAGGGGCTGATATGGTAATGCCTCATTTGCATCTCATTACTACTAACGTCCGTTATAGTTAACTATGCTCTTTACGGGAGAAAACATGGCGTGTTATTGTGCCAAGTGAATACAGCGTTACTATTAACGTCATAGGCAGTGTTAGGACCTGCATACTGGTCATGCTGTGACGTGGCCGCAGGCTTATAACGCTTTGGCTAAAGGGTTTAACTAAATTACCCTTACTCATGAGAATACTAACATTGACATATTTAACTATGTATTTTGGCACATTGGATGTAGCAGTGTTTTGTTTTTTTTCTGTTGTTGTTACTGTTAACGTCACATTAACTTAGGTTTACATCACTATAAAGGTGTGGTTCTGCCTAGGGTTGTCTACATATGAAGCAGGGAGTCTTTGGAGCTGAACCGTGGAAATGTTAGCTCTGTGGACCCCCTGCTTCCCGCGATACATACCTCTATAGTTGCTGCCGGTAGCATCCCCAGATGGGTGAAGAATATGGAGGGTTAAATGTCCCATGGGAGCCAATAGGAAGCTGTGTCGACTTCCTATTGGCCCTTGTGATGTGGGAGCTTTACATCTGCATAAGGAACCTGCAGCACCTTTGGAGGTATGCATTTCGGGTAGGAGTGGGTCGCCGTAGCTGAAAATAACACGGTTCAGCTTAGAAAGAAACCCTTAGAAAGAAACCTACGGTATTAACAACAATTTTGTTGTAATGCTCCTTTAAGTAGCCTAACAGTGCTTAATGCATCTAGGTCTATGGTATGAACAGACAGAAATGGCTGTGTCAACTGTGGTCATTTGCTTCTACTTAACAGAATTACTTTGATTCTGTTGCATCTTTCAGACCATAAAAATGAACATTAACTCACTCGGCTTCTAAATTGTTTTTGGGCAGTGGGAATAGTGATGAATTGGAAGATCTGAGAGGAGAAGAAAGTGGCTTATTTTTCATATCGGGGAAGTGAAATCCAGGCTGTAATGTGGACACTGATTGACTAATTTCGGTAATTCCTTAACAGGTCATAAATGAAGCTTTCAATCCATTATACTAAACCGGCTGCTGTCTGATAAAAATGAGATAAATCCTACCTATAAAAAAGTCACCTTAGATTTTATCCTTTGTGCTGTCATGCAGAAATAGGCATTGTTTTAAATGAATTTATATTTTGTGTCAGCCTAATAGCCTATTACAGCAGCAATCACACAACATATTTTAAGTACCAATAAAATTGCGGGATTAGCTCTGGCTATAAAACAACTGTGGTAGAATATGGGGATAAAACTCACTCCATCACAATAACATTCATCAACACGTAAAAAAACGAGGGTGCTTGAAAAATAAAAAAGGCTGGCGGACTCTGCAAATATACTTATTTTTTTTATTATCAACGTATCGGTGCTCACGCACCTTTGTCAAGATACAAAGTGCAAACCAGATACGTACTAGTATTTTATAACCAATAGTGGTCATGCACCTAAACACCATCCTCATCTATTGATAAAAATCTTGTTCTATGAATAATAACATCAGAAGCATCGCTATTGCTGAAACGCTCGCGGTTGGAGCGCGCAATGGACACATATATAATGCTTGTAAGTAAAAATAGGTACATTTTAGAAAAAAGGGAGTTTGTTAAAAAAAGGATCTCTCTGTTTTTTGTTTTTTTTTAAGTGAAACTTCTTTAGCGGCATGAATGCAGTTGATTGAGATGGAAGTTAGTGGTGACGGAAGTGACATCACTCCTAGCAGAAGAGGCCGTCATTGTTGCCAGCTTCCATCAGGAGGAGTCACCGCTGAACCCGGACAAACAAACAAACAAAACACGAAATCCCAGCAAGCTCTTTTTGGGAACCCTGAGCCCCCACAAAATATGTGTCAAAATGGAGTGCTATTGAGCGTGGCATATGTATACAACAGACGACAGAGAAGCCCAATGCTACATCCAACATGACAGAAATACATTTAGTTTAACCCTTTGGCCAAACTAATGACCCTATTGCAAGAGAAAATGTAAGTATTTTACTGTGTATCTCTGTCATGTTGGATGTAACATTGGGCATCTCTGTCGTCTGTAGTATAAATGGTTCACAGTCTTATTTATCAAATATATTTCTACACAGATAAAATCAAACGTCAAAACATGCTGTTATACTGTTACGTCCATCCACACCATATTGTTTCCACGTGTTCTTACTTTTGCTACATCTACGTCGATACTCCAGATTGACCTTTGCTACCATGTATAAGCTGACACTATTCAGCTATAAAAAATGATATTAGTGTACTTTACCCTTGGTTTGTTCTGTGCTTGGTTACAAATTCCAGATGATACTTTTATTGGAGTAATTAAATACATTGAACGTCAGCTCTTGAAACCCCTTTTGCCAGGCCAGCACTGATCTGCAATAACAAGATGATTTTGTATTTCAAACCTTATCTGAATCAACAAATCCAATGCCATGTTCTGATTCATCCCTTATGATTTAACATTATAGTCCTTCATGGATGTTTCATAAGAGCTTTGAGACACAATACAAGCAACATCTTCACATCAGTAGATGACTTTTCTGGGGCTTATAGTTAATTTGCTTTTGAGACCCTTTGTCCAAATCTTTTTTTTATATCACAAAACTTTCAAAATCTTTTCAACAACGGTGTCTTTATTTTGGTCCAACTAAATGCATGTCTTTCTGCTAAAAATGTGGGTAGCTTGTAAAATAACGAATTATGTTAATCTCCACATGGAAAAAATGGAAAAAGTGTGGGGTGGTTGAAGAGTGGACACAGAAAATAATTCACACACTTGGCTAAAAAAAATGAATTAATTATTCTTTTAAAGACAATATCATTCTTAATTATAGTATCAAATAAACCACACTCTTTATGATTTCTTCAGAGATGTTGGCTCTTGAATGTGATGACTAATTAAGGACACTTTGTAACCTCATCTGGACATTAATCTCATCAGTGTGTTATGTTGTATTCTTTTATATATTTATATATAATCAAAAATGAATAGACGATACCGTTTTGTGGCTAACAAAATGCTTTTATTTGTGCGAGCTTTCGAGATACACTGATCTCTTCTTCCGGCGATGTTACAATGGATAAAGCAAGAAACGTTTTACTTTAAAAACAGCCTGGAATGTATCTGACTGAAACCTATCCCTCCCCCTGTGCAGTATGCGATTTATGACTTCAGGTGTTAAATGGTCCTTGAATGTTAGTGATGTAAGAGTGTGTTTTTGTGTGTATGTGTGTAAATATAAATGTTTAAAGCGCCCACAGTGTATACAGCGCTTTACAAAAGGCGTGTGTGGAGGGGGAGTGTATACCAATGGTTTTGGGGGGGTGTAGAAATGTAATATGGTGTTGCATTACTATTAATGTGTGTGGATACTATGGGGTCCCTATTGGTATATAGGGATAGAATTACATTGTACATGTGTATGTGTAAGAAACAGGTGTATGTGACTTCTTATAGCGCAGTATTTATAGACATGGGATTTAGCACTCATGGGAAGAGAGTTCACTTGTGTCAGTAATGACTCATGAAACTGCAGTCTCGGTTTAGGCCACCGGTCAGTGTCCCGAACAGATTCATAAATTTGAATTCATGCAACTGTCTCTCTTTCGGGGTTCTAGGATTACCTTTGAGTATGGCCACCTTCAGATCGTTCATCTCATGGCCAGAGTAAGGGAAATATTAGCCGACAGGATTGTCTCTTGTTCCGCATGTGATGCTGTGGCATTGCAGATTCATTCTCTTGTTTAGCCCCTGTCCCATCTCACCTATGCAGTAGCATCCTGGGCATTTCATGCGCATGATAAGGTTCACGACATTGCTGGAGCAACAGGTGAACCTTTCTTTGATTTTGTACTCCAGATTCCTGTGTGGTATTTGTATTGTGGATGCAGAGTTGATCGTCGGGAAGCGCAAACATGTGAAGACAGAAGAAAATATATTCTGATTGTGCAATATTGTTATAAGAAAGTGATGACTTTATCCTAAAATTGATGTGTAGAATACTCACAAATGTGAGATGGAATATGTACACATAATGGTATCTTTGGATGATGCTCCGCCGCTTGCGGTAGTAATAGATAGATTCTTGGTCTAGATGTGCGCTCTGGTAACCTTGGTATCAGATAAGAGAGCCAGACATTGCGTAGACTGTATACAAATTTTATAAAAGGTATGTATAATGCAATGCTCTCACATGATTAAAAGTAGTAACAGGCATTTAGATCTCACAGATAGGATCTCGGCAGCAGGATCGGACAGGTCTCTGATTCCCCTGTAGTATGGCGTGCATCTCACGGGTGCGTGTCAGCGTCTCGGCGATACCGGAAATGACAATGTATTGTAATTTATTGTACAATGTATACAATCTCACAGCACTGCTGATCGCTGAGCTCAAGACACAGCGTGCCAAAAAAGAGAGGGAGGAGGTGTCCGTCCGTCAAGTGGTTGGCCTGACACTGCGCTATCAGGTCAAGATGGCTGAGGCCTGCAAAGTGTTGAATCACACAGCCCATGAGGAGTACCGGCAGCTACAAGTCAGAAATAAAAAAAACGAAATACATTTAAGCCTTGTTCTAAGTCAGCTGGGAGATATGGAGTCGCGACTCAACTCCAAAGAAGCTGAACTGACAACTGCTTTGAGTGGGAAAAGAAGTGCAGAAGGACAGCTTCAAGAGCCGAAAACTCAAATAGCTGGTCTATCATTCGGTGATGCCACGAAACGGCAGTCGCAAGAGGAGACCATGGAGAGCGAACTCTCTGTCCCCACTGACTCATGTGGAAAGGCTGCACCCATCCTTGATGCCCACGTTCCTGATGTCTCTGCCCCTGCTTTTGGGTTGAGCGCACCCATTCGGAGGTTCCCTGCAGCACCCAATGTACCTGTGGAGTACCCTCTGCCCGCTGACAAACCACCAGAGGTGGGTCACCTTGAGTCCACTTTTCATCAAGGCCTCCGGGAAGAGCCTGGAGGATCGTCCGGAGAACGCTCTTGGGAGGTGGGAGTAATGTCATATTCTCTAGCCTGCTGTACCCATGCTTGGCCACCGGGACTCCTGCCACTCTCAATGTCTTGTTCTAGCCTGCAGTACCTATACTTGTCTACCGGGATTGCTGCTGCTAAACTAAGGAACATTCCAGACTCTGATACCTGACACATCTGCACCCTCTCAGCCTGCATATATAAAGCTCCCTTTCCTGTTCCTCCCTTGCCTCTGTTTCAAGTCAGACTCCTATGCACATGCCTCTGATCCTGATCTGTTCCTGTACCTGTATTTGAGTCTGTTCGCAGTAAAGGCCCTTGCTGGTAATCTGGCTTGTCCCTATTTGTTCCCGATCTCAGTCCCTGCTCCCAGACCTGTCCCTGCTCGCCTGTCCTGTTCCAGTCTCCTCTTTGCCGACCTCTGCTTGTTACCTGACTTCGCTATCTGCTGCCTGCCTCTGATCTTTGCTTGTGACCCCTACTATGCTCCTGCTGTTCTGGCCACCGAGGTCCTACCCGCCACAGGAGTCTACCGTGACAGAAAACAGAGGCCACTTCTGGATCTCGCTGGAACAGATTCTCTGCCTTCCTGCTTCAGCAGACCCCATCCGCTTGGAGGAAGATAAGTACTTTTTTTTGTTTTTTGAAATCCCAGTTGGGATCCTGAAGGTTTTGTTGCTGCAAAGTTTTCTGCGGGGTTTTTTGTGCCACTTTCTCCCTGAGAAGAATTTCCATTTACAAAAAAAAAAAACCCCCTCCCTGCAGTACCTGTTTTTGCCATTTTCAGACTTTCATTTCCTGGACAAGAATTGTCTCGCATTGTGGGTGGGCCACTGCAGATTTTCAGACTCACATTTCTATTTAAGACGGTTACCTTGATTTACTGCTTTCCCTGGTTGGACCACTGCTGTTCACAGGGTCCCCATTTCAAAAGACAAAAGTGATCCCATTATTTTGTTACTGCATGCTGTGATTTTTTCTGCAATCTGTAGTTCTTCCTATGATGGTTCTAAGGTTTCAGGTTTACCTGCAAGTTCCCCTAAAGTTTGTTTCTCTGCAACCTGTGATATCCCCACGCCTGATATCAGAAGTTTCAGATTTGATGTGATGGTTATATGTGTAACTGCTATGCCCCTTTAATAGTATCAGGCATACGTCATCCGCCCCTCCCCTCCAGGGAGTGTACAAAAGGTTCAACTACACGATGTTACATGCTACCTACTCCTCCCCCTTGAGAAAGCGCGTGTGACGCGTGAAACGTACGTCAGGGAATGCCGTGACGTCATCACGTTGATGCATGCGCGGCTTGTGTTTGGAGTAACGGCTGCTCCTGAGAATACACGAAGCTCAACGGCTGCTTATTGCTTTCAGATATCAGGTTGTATACTGTCCTATTGGGCCCTGCTTTACTCATACCCTCTGGGGGTTTGTATCTGCGCACTTTGTAGTGTGCGCTACCCAGGGTTACAGTATTGGTAACGATTGTATGTGATGTTACACTCTGTGCATTGGTCTTAACCTAACTGCTGTAGGGCCTTCGTAGAGACTAAGTTATAGATTATACCGGTTGTACTGATTACCCTATACCTAGGATTTGCTGGTTATATTACTTATCATATAGTGGTTGCATTGAGCCCACTGCTATCTATCATTAACCCTGCAATATCCATTATTTACCTACCACATCTGTGTATGCAATAGAGCAGCTTTATACAGCGTCTAATACATTACTAGCTATATGTTTTGAACACATTTGTTCATATGGTTACCATGACCAAACACATTTGGGGATTTTATCTATGCACTGTTGTGCATTTTTATAGTGTTTCGTCATTTTTACAGCATAACTATTAAAGTCTTTTTTATTTTCATTTGAGTGTGACCTTTTGGCGGTGAATCCTATGCTAGGATTTGGCTAATATCCAGCCAGTTATCAGTAGACATTATACGATTTTTGTCACCTACCTTGAGTGCAATTATAGGGGGCTATTTATAATCCTTTGATTATTTGTGTGTATTGATTTGTGCTTTTCTCCCTTGCACCAGGTAGATCTTTTCTTGTTAATCTGTATGTGTGTCTGGTGTAGCGACGTGCCCTGTGTGTATATTCCCTGGTTGGACCACTGCTGTTCACAGGGTCCCCATTTCAAAAGACAAAGGTGCTCCCATTATTTTGTTACTGCATGCTGTGATTTTTCCTGCAATCTATAGTTCTTCCTATGATGGTTCTAAGGTTTCAGGTTTACCTGCAAGTTCCCCTAAAGTTTGTTTCTCTGCAACCTGTGATATCCCTACGCCTGATATCAGAAGTTTCAGATTTAACTGCAGGGTTCTCTGTCTGATATCCCTATGTCTGATGTCAAAAGTTTCAGATCTAACTGCAAGTTTTCTCTGTTTATGTTTTTTTTCCCTTGCATTTATGATATCTCCATGACTGATGCTAAGGTCTCAAAAGGGTCAGCTCTCCTATCTTGTCTCTCTGTGTCTAATATTTCTGTTGTTCATTCTTGTGCTTCTGCTTTAAAGACACATTTCCTCTTTGTAGAGGGAGAAAGGGGGTGGCCCGGTATTAAAGGGGTTGCACCCCATATGGCCATCCCCTGACCTCACCAGAGAGACAAGGGGTTAACTGGACTGCGGTCCAGGGATGAGGTTTGCACCTTGTTGTACCTTGAAAATGTATGTTCCCCTGTTCCCATGTTGCATTATAAGCATGTATTTTAATGTTTTAAAGTGCATTTCTGTATCTCCAGTTCTGGAGGTCGCAGAGAGTTCATATTTGGCCAATATGTGGAGTCACTGTTGGCATTAAAAACTGGCAAAGGTCGACCCACTGAGCCCACCAGAATGGAACTTATTAATATGTGTAGATATTAAAGTGTATATGTATTTTATTTTGGATCTGTTCTGAAAATGCAGACGCCATCTGCTAGGCTAATAAGTCATGAAGGGCAGACGGCTGAGTAGCCTAAGCATGGTGATCAAAAAGTAACTGACTTGATTGTTACCCAATGTCTAGGGATTAAGTATTAGTCAATCAACAAACTCTGCCAGTCTAATTGTTACCTGAGGGCATGGGTTAGTATGTTAGTCTGTGTCTCCACATTAGAGAGTGGATACAGATAATTGTTCACCAATAGGCTGTGTTCAATGTTAAGAATAGGGTTGCACAGGTATATAAACTGTGTCAACCCTACAGTTTTGAGTTGTGCTGGATTGCTGGAGTTGTGCTTCTGATTTCATCTTGAATGTCACTGGACTGCTGGAGAATTGCTATTGGATACTTCTCCATTCCCCAACCCTAAGTAAGTGTTATCTTCTTGCCTGCTAATTGTACTATAAAGCTGTGTTCACCTTATTTAAGGAATAAATTATATTTTATTATATCTAAGCCTCGTTCAGTTCAACCCAGATATTTGGTGTTCATTATATCTTGTCATAAGCTACCGTGACACTCTTTACTGGTTTCTTGGGAAGTGTGGTTTCCCCATGTCTGAAATTATGGCTCCCACTCAAAAAACAGTCTTGAGCAGTAAATGTGAACACAGTACCACTGATTCGTCAGAACTTCTCAAAGCAAGGAAAAAGAAGAAAAAGAAGGGAGGTATTACTGTGGAAGTTGAAATTAAGGATTAACCTTTAACCCCAGAGTCTGCATTTGATGAAAGAGATATGCTGCAGTTTAAGGCAACTCACAGACTTATCCCAAGAATAGTGGAAGAAAAGAACGATGTATTTAATCCAGGAAAAGATGCCCTAACTCAGACACTTCAATCTGCACGAAAAGAGATTGATTGTCTTCATGGACGTTTAGATAAAGCGCAAGATGCCAAGGCTGCACTACAGAGCTGTCTATCCTCAGCAATTGCTAAGTGTGTTCTCCAGGAAAAAGAAAAGCACCAGTTGGAGAGTGATCTGGATGTCATGTCAGGTGAGCTGGAGATGGCATATGCTGATGCTGCTGAGGATCAGCGCCTCGCTTCTAAAAGTAACGAATTCCTGGAAATCTCTATGAAGGAAATTTGCTACTTCAAAAAAGAGATGGAAGTCGTTCGGGAGGAGAGATGCTACTTGAAAACAGAGATATGTTCTATGAGACGCCTCCAAAGAGTTAAATAGTAGGTTTGAAACTATAAACCAAATGAGTAAGAACTTCTCTGTCCAAGCCAGTGAAGGAGATAAAAGACTCCACGAATCAGAAGAGGAGAAGAGACTATTGATTGAAGAAAAGTCAAGGATGCAATTAGCACTGGAAAAAGCAGAGGGTGACTGGGAAAAAGAAAAATATCAGTTGGAGAATGACAGGGTGATCTTGTCAAGTAAGCTGGAGAAGGCCTACGCTGATTCTGCCCAGTACCAGACTTTCATGGCTCAAGTTCACGTAGCACTGGAAGCATCTCAGAAAGATGTTCACAGGCTTACTACAGAGCTGGAAGCCTCTAAGGAGAAGAGTTGCACCTTCAATACAGAACTATGTTCATTGAGAGAAATCTTCGAAGGGTTAAATATCAGTTTTGAAACTGTAACCCAAGAGTGCAAGAATCTCTATGTCCAAGTCAGTGAAGGAGATAAGAAACTCCATGAATTAGGAGAGGAAAAGAAACAGTTGGCCCGGGAAAAAATAGACGTGCAGACAGCACTGCAGGATACAGAGAGATTGCTGCAAGAAGAACGTGTCTCCCTGGAGCAGCGCACACAAGCAGAAAATATGCTACAGAGTCAGCTGCAAGAACTGCATACACATCTGCAGGACACGAAAGAGAAATGGGTGAATGCTGAGGAAAAGCAGCGAGTTCTGCAGGAAGAAAGTTTCCAGACTGCCTACAAGGTAAAAATGCTGCAAGAGTATCTGAGTACCCAGTGTGTCCCCAAAGAGCAGCATGAGGAGCTGAAGGCCACACTGAGCATAACCAGAGCCTCTCTGGAGGAGGAGCTTAGAGCCCAGGTAACCTGTTTGAGAGGGAGCACAAGGCGGTCCAGAAACTGAAGCAAGACTTAGGGATGGAGCAGTGTCTCTGCTCCTCTAACAGCCAGTACACCCAAGAGAAAGAGACCTGGAAAAGACAAGCTGCTGAGATCATAGCAAAGGAATTTGCAGAGCTCCAAGACGTGATGAGGGATGCATGGAAGCAAGTTCAAAATGATCTCAGTGAAGAGATGAAAGTCCTGAGAAGAGAATTGCAGTATGCACTTAACCAGGGATCTCTCACTGAGGAGTGGAAATTGCAACAATACCTAAAAAAGGAAGAGCTAAAGCTGACAGCTGAACACACATCACAGCGCTGCTGATCGCTGAGCTCAAGACACAGCTTGCCAAAAAAGAGAGGGAGGAGGTGTCCGTCCGTCAAGTGGTTGGCCTGACACTGCGCTATCAGGTCAAGATGGCTGAGGCCTGCAAAGTGTTGAATCACACAGCCCATGAGAAGGCCCGGCTGCAGCTGGAGCTGGACAAGGTCTGGGAGGAGTACCGGCAGCTACAGGTCAGAAATAAAGAAAACGAAATACATTTAAGCCTTGTTCTAAAGTCAGCTGGGAGATATGGAGTCGCGACTCAACTCCAAAGAAGCTGAACTGACAATGCTGCTTGAGTGGGAAAAGAAGTGCAGAAGGACAGCTTAAGAGCCGAAAACTCAAAATACTGGTCTTTCATTCGGTGATGCCACGAAACGGCAGTCGCAGGAGGAGACCATGAAGAGCGAACTCTGTGTCCCCACTGACTCATGTGGAAAGGCTGCACCCATCCTTGATGCCCACGTTCCTGATGTCTCTGCCCCTACTTTTGGGTTGAGCGCACCCATTCCGAGGTTCCCTGCAGCACCCAATACCTGTGGAGTACCCTCTGCCCGCTGACAAACCACCAGAGGTGGGTCACCTTGAGTCCACTTTTCATCAAGGCCTCCGGGAAAAGCCTGGAGGATCGTCCGGAGAACGCTCTTGGGAGCGGGGAGTAATGTCATATTCTCTAGCCTGCTGTACCCATGCTTGGCCACCGGGACTGCTGCCACTCTCAATGTCTTGTTCTAGCCTGCAGTACCTATACTTGTCCACCGGGATTGCTGCTGCTAAACTAAGGAAGATTCCAGACTCTGATACCTGACACCTCTGCACCTGTGCTCCCTCTCAGCCTGCATATATAAACCTCCCTTCCCTGTTCCTCCCTTGCCTCTGTTTCAAGTCAGACTCCTATGCACATGCCTCTGATCCTGATCTGTTCCTGTTCCTGTACCTGTATTTGAGTCTGTTCGCAATAAAGGCCCTTGCTGGTAATCTGGCTTGTCCCTATGTGTTCCCGTTCTCAGTCCCTGCTCCCAGACCTGTCCCTGCTCGCCTGTCCTGTTCCAGTCTCCTCGTTGCCGACCTCTGCTTGTTACCTGACTTCGCTATCTGCCGCCTGCCTCGGACCCCTGCTTGTTACCTGACTTCGCTATCTGCTGCCTGCCTCTGATCTCTGCTTGTGACCCCTAGTACGCTCCTGCTGTTCTGGCCACCGAGATCCTACCCGCCACAGGAGTCTCCCGTGACACAGAGGTTGACCTGTTCCACTTGTGTCAGGTGTCTTTCCTGCAGAAAAGCAATGTTAGTGCCTAACCTTGATGAGATAGGATTTGGTGCCTCTTTGTGTGAGAGTTGATGTTACCTACATTCCAGGACATTGAAGGAACCATCAGAGAGACTATCTAAGCAAAAAAAGAGCCCAGCGAATCTGCTCCTTTGGTTTGTGGTTTGTCTGCCATCCAAAAGGGAAAAGGAAAGGGGGTGGGGGGAAACACAAGGAAACCTGTTTGGATTGGTGGAGAGAATATGAACATTGCATTAATATCATCACACAAATATAATTACTCAAACTGATACATATTTCAGCAAAATATTGTTGTGTAGGACAAAACCGCATCCGAGCTCTCACCGTCCAGGCCTGAGGCAGCCCACAATTTAGCAGAAACTACAAGCTAAATGTTCTAAACAAGAAAAGTCATCTCACATAAAGCTAGTAGCAAACACAAAGCGCAAACTTTAGATAAAGGTACATGTGAAAATAAAAACATAAGAAAAAACATACTGTTGTGCTTTTGTGCTAGAAATTATATATAATTGCAGATAAAGACTATAGATATTCAACTCATATGATGTCAGATAAAAACAAGCGTTTTTTATCACAAAGGGATATCTCCAAGTGGATCTGGGTGGTTTGCTGCGGTATGTGTCAGAGGTCCGTGGTGTAACGAGTGCTCGCCACAAACTGGACTGAACCGCGAGGTCGAGGTGGGGATATAGAAACACCGACCTGGAGCTGCGAAGTTGCGTCCGGAATGCAGATTCGTAGGCATGGGAATCTGGGTCGGGTTTGGAGAAGTGAGGAACATAAATAGACTTGCTGTGGTCGGAAGTAGGAGAGGGTTGGGGAAGTTGGGAGAAGTTGAGAGAAGTTCGGGTCACTAGCCGTAGTCGAGGGTTGGAGAGAGTATTGATCGTTGGGGTCACTAGCCGTAGTCGAGGCTTGTAGAGAGGCGGTTGGTCATAGACAGGAGCCAGGGTTCAGGTAAGGAACTGCAAGAAAAGGCCCGGCAAGGCAGGACAGGCAAAACAGAGTGCTTGCGATGAGCACGATGTCACAAGTAAAATACTATTATGCTCAGCCGATTTGCACAGGCAATCGCTGAGTCTATAAAAGGAGGAACGGCCAATCGCTGCAGCAAAGCAGAAGCTGATACTATAATCAGAGCCCTGATTCGTTGCTGGGTGGGGTCTGCACAGCAGGCACTGATGATGAACCAAAAGACAGGAAAGCCCAATGCTACATAAAATATGACAAAAATACACAGTGAAATACTTATATATTCTCTTGAATAAGGGTCATTTGTAACGCCTGTATGCCCGCAGACCTGGCCAGTCCCCAGAACTGAGGTGGGTAGGGTTTAAACATGCACCCACAGCAGTGAGGGCATGCCCGGAGTGTGGTAGTGCGTTGCCGGGCCTGTTGAAAGATGGTAAGCAGAGTCCAGGGATAACAGAAGGCAGCAAAGTCGTATCCGTAAGCAGGGTTCAAGGGGCAGGAGAGAGCAGGGTAATCCAGTACAAGCAGAGGTCAAGCCAGGGAGATCCAGGGGTAAGCAGGCGCAGGAACAAACGCTGAAAAGACACAGGAGAGCCAAGCATAGGCCTGCACGCACAGAGGTTACTAGAAACTATGCAGAGCAATGAGCTAGAGGACAGACAGGGGTTATAAAGGAGGGAACACCAATGGGAGAGAGAGGAGGAGCAGAGGGTGAAGTGAGAGGCAGCAGGGATAGGTGAGAAGGAGAGAAGGAGGAGGGAGGAGACAGGGGAACCAGAGAGGGAGACAGCTTGTACAGCATGGGAGGAGGAGCTAGAGGTCTGGGAAAGCTTACAAGAGGAGCGTATGCTCTAACTCTAAGGTTAGAGTGCGCGTGCACAGGCTGTGTCAAGAGGCACGCGCAGCGCTGCGCTGCGGGGGCACCCGCCGAGGGCGGGGGGAGATCCGGAGGTAAGTTTGCAGGAGGTAAGGGGACCGGAGCAGGAGCAGAGGGAGACCGTGAGCGGGGAGTACTGCAGAGGGAAACAGGAGTTTCAGAAGGTGCGCACGCGCCCTGCGGGGAACGCGCACAGACGCTGGGAGAGCGTCAGGGGATGCCGCAGAGGGACGGGTGCGGGAGGAAGAGGGAAGAACAGAATGGGGCGGCAAGGAAGGGATATCAGAGGCAGGGGGAAGCACAGCGCCAGGGACACATGGAGGGGAAGGAATCCCCTGAACCATCACATCATTTAGTTAAACCCCTTGACCAAAGCGTTCTAAGCCTGCAAGCCACCAAGGTATGACCAGTAAGCAGGTCCTAACACTACCTATGCAAATTCTCATTTACTGTACCTCTGCTGGAGGGAGAATGGCCACAATGGACAAGTACTGCACAAGAACATGAAAACAACCAGTTACTTAAAAAGTGGGGTGGGGTGAGCTTACACCCTGGGAGGAGGGGCCACTAACCTCCAAACAACTGATACCAGTTGAAAATCAAATGAATGAACACAATCCCAGCAAGCTCAGAACCCCAACACCCACCACATCATACACATATACTGTATATATATATTAGTGTCAAAAGGAGTGCTACAGAGCATGGCCAAATGTATACAACAAAAGACAGAAAAGCCCAATGCTACATCCAATGTGACAAAATACACAGTGAAATACTTATATAGTCTCTTGAATATCTGATGAGAAACCAGCAGCAGAAAGGTCTAGATCAAACTCTGGAGTGGATCCTCTGCCAGATCCTCACAGTACTCCCCCCCTTCCTTCAGAAGCGACCTCCAGATGCTACAGGGATAGTTTCAAGGGGTATCTCTGGTGGAATGCCCGAACTAGACGAGCATGAAGTCGATCCCTGGGGATCCAGGAACATTCCTCAGGGCCAAAACCCTTCCAAAGGGCTAGGTACTGGATTATACCTAGGGGATGAAAACCATAGTTAGCGAAGAAGGATGATTCCTGCGATGACTCGCTCCGCAAGTTGTTATGGGAGAATTCTGCCCATGGCAAGAGGTCTGCTCAGTCGTCTTCAGTCTCGGAGATGAAACATTGGATATATTGTTCCAAGGACTGGTTAGTTCACTCTTTTTGTCAATTAGACTGGGGACGATACGCGGAAAAGTGTAAGGACACTCCAAGTTGCTAGCAAAAAGCTTTATGTGATATAGCAAAATGCCCTCCAGAATTTAGAAATTAATTGAGAGCCCTGATCCGACACGATGACTTAAGGAGCTCCATGGAGACGGAAAATTTCCGGTATGAAGTCTTCCGAAAGTTTAGCGGCATTAGGTAATTCCTTCAGAGGGATGAAATTAGCTTATTTGAAGAACCGATCTACAACCACCAGGATCGTGGTCATACCCATAGATAAGAGGTTACTATGCCTCTTGTAACTAATAAGGCTACTTAGTTCTCTATAGTTTGGGCAAACATTTGAAAGCTTTATTGAAGTAAGATTTTCTGATTCGTGTTCAGGAGGAGGAGATCAACATTTTAAGGCTGAGGTCCCAGTGCGCACAAGCACCTCCCCCCAATCTATCCGGGCCAAGTACATGCATCGCGCGCATTTAGCAGCCGCGCTGTACTGCGAATTTTCTCATATACAATTTTTTTGTATGTGTAACTTGCGACAGAGGCATGGCCATTCCCCTCAGCCAATGAGGACGAACCAGCAGCGTGAGCTCATGGCCACGCCCCGCAAACATCCCACCACGCCCCCTTCCGTCGCAAACTCTCCCAGGACCGCGATCTGCGGTGAAGCGCTGTGCACGTGCCGCCCCCACTGGGCGCGCCGTTCTACAGAACGCACTGGAAACGCAGCCTAAAGCAGCAATCCCTGCTGCTGAATATCTGGGAAGCAATGGGTTCCCCAGAGCTACAAAATAACACAATTTAGTAGCAGGGGGAGGGGGAGCCAGATCAAGTTATGAAAAAAAGATGGCATTGCTGTTTTTATTGATTACATATATTGTTATATCTAGGTATGTGTCCCATGGTATACCTAAAACGTGTTTTACAGAAAAGGAAACAGTTAACAGTGAATATTGTGTTTCTAATGCAGGGTTTTTAGAAGGAAGATATCAGTCAGAAGCAGCCCATTGGAAAGATGTAAAGATTTGATTGTAAATACAACAATATTCAATCTACCCAGGTGCGTGTTAGTGGCAAAGTACAGTATTAGCTTAGTTTGTTTTCATACAGTATGTTCCTTGTAAGAATTCTCATGTGCCTTCCTTGCTTTCATAAGCTTTGTCAGTCACTAACACACGTGGTATCACTTACATTTGCTAAGAACAAACAATTAAATGAAAAAATAAAGCATTACAGTTTTAGTCTCTGGAAAGATAACATCTTTCTGGGGAATGTCATAAATACTTCTTGCACGGATTCAGTGTCCATCTTGGCATTGTGTTGTACCCTTTGCATCTTTAATCTTGAAAAAACGATCCCTTGGAGGCATGTTCATAGCATTGAAGTTGAACAGAGATATTAGATGCATACCAGGAATGTGATAACATTCACACATTCCTCAAGATACTTTGTATTTATGTGCTTTATTCTGTGTACTCTTAATGAATAATGTATGTCACGGGACCTGGTGATTTACACAGGGATCTCAGCACAAGGCGGAGTAAGGGATTAAATAAACAAAGGGTTATTCTGGCAAGAACCAACAGGGAACATCACCAGCATACTGTAGATGCACAGTTGGAATAGAAAAACACTGTAAAACATTTACCACAGTCAGTTACAACAACTACTGGGTTAACAGGGGTCTGCTAACTCCCAAGGTGCAAGCTTGAATGGCTTACCCAGAATGTCTCCCACAAATCAGACCTCGTTCGCCAGTCCTTCAATCCCCAGATTTGCTTTTGGGCGGTGTGCGCAACCAGCGGGTGCCCTTTGTACCCAACCTTCCCTAGACACTGGTCTTTGTCCCCTTCCCTTTCCCCCCCTCCAAAGTCCTAGAGGCAGCATGGAAATAGCGGCCTACATGTTCATACATGGGCTCCCCCACCAATGGAAAATCGATGTCCAGCAGGGGAGCATGGGTCTGAGGGTGAAAGGCCCATGCCCAGAAAGATGGTACACATGTGGAAATGCCCCAAAATACACGATACCACTGCTTTCACATATAATAAAGTTTAAAGTTCACATGATTTTGTGTCATACAAACGCAATCCCAGTGCCTTACACCTACTCTTGGGTCACTGTGAGCGACATTGATGAAAAGGACACCAGGACTGGGCTTTCAACCCCGTTTCATTACAATGTAGCTGATATCTCTATATCTGATATCTCTATATGAAGAACGTATCACCTACAGCATAACATGCAGAGGTCTCCTGCCTGTGGACACTGGCTGCTGTTTTAGGATTCTGAAATCATGATATAATGAAAAGAAATCTAATTATTTTCAGAATATGCATTTACTCTCAGTCAGGGTCACAAATCCAAGCTCATAGAAACATAGACGTTGGCCAGAAATGACTATTTTGCTCACCTAATGTACCCATAAGCGGAAGGGCTCTTCATAACAAGGATAAAGGACTGCACACCACTGAATCAATTGCTAAATTGAAAATGTAGTTCAAATCAATACAAAAAAAACATATGCACCAAAGATACACAGCCCAAACCCCTTATAATGATGTGCTTGAGGTCAAAAGAATCCAATCGCATTATAAGCGATTGCGTTAGAAATAATATACAATTGTATGCATTGTACAATAAAGTATTAAAGATACCAATAATCGTGTTGTAAAGTATTCATAGATACGAAAATTGTGAGCCACGCTTGCGTCGCGTTATAAGTGGATTCGCGTTGTAACGGATTGTGTTAAAACGGGGTTGAGCTGTACCAAGAATGTAAAAAAAAATATATATATATATATGAAAAAGGGCCGACACATCTGATATCCTCAACATTTTGGGGAATAACCCTTTGTCCGCACTTTTTTCAATTGATTCAGTGGTGTGCAGACTATTTTCCTTGTTGTGAAAAGTACACCCTCTTCCCGGTACATTTTGTTATGCATCAGGTTACTTGGGGGTCATATTTTAGAGTGGCACCTACTAACTGGATGAGTGAGCGAACAAACGAAGTGATGACATCACCTAGACCTTGTGAACCCTTTGGGGGTGTGCTTTTCTTATCTGTCTTTTTTTGTTCGTGTTCCCTCTCCACAAGCCAAATGCCTTGACCGATTCTGATTAAATGTTGTGAGTACCTTTCTGCCGTCCTAACTTAGATCTGGCAGAAGGTTCAACCAAATCAGTGCAGCCCCCATCTCGGAAACTCATTTTTTGTTTTGTTTTTTAAATTAAAAAAAAAAAATTATACGGGACATCTCATCGACCGGATTCTTGTTACAAAAAATTACATTTATTATTTTACCTTGTCACAGGTGCTCACCACAAACCAGGAGCGGACCGCGAGGCTGAGGTGGAGATATGAAAACACTGACTTAGGCCGCAAAGCCGGGTCCGGGTTGCACAGCTCGTGGTCGACGGGTCCGGGCAGGAGAGGGTAGGATTGTAGGATGTACTTGCCATATCAGGGTTGGAGAAGTCGAGAGTAGTCAGAGTCCGAAGCCAGGGTCGTGGGTAGGAGAGAGTAGAAGTCCAATGGAAGAGCCGAGGTCCAAGGGTGCCAGAGGTCAGGAGTCCGGATACAATGCTGGGATCTAGGTACAAGGAGACAAGACAAATGCAAGGAAGTGGCTTGTAGCAAGCACAACTAAGAACTAACTATGCTCAGCAATCAGCCTAGGGCTGATTGAACTAAATACCAGTGAGGAGCCAATGGGAATGGTAGGAGGTGAGGTCACAGATAAGTGGACCGCTGATAGGCCGAGGCTGGATGCAGGGCAGGTGCTGAGGAGTCCAAGAGATTGGTAAGGGCAGCCATGTATATATGCGTGCGCCCGCGACTGGGGCTCAGAGCGGCGGTCTGTTCAGGCGGCGCACGCAACCCACAGCTGGAGCGTGGGTCACCAATGAGCAGGAGGAGATGGCGATCCGGGCTCGTCGTTCACGCGCCTCTGTGACGGGAAGTGCAGGCATGCGAGGAGCATGGGAGGAGAGGAGCAACGTGGAAGGTAAGGGACATACCTACATTTTCAGGCAATTTGTTTGAACCCGTTTCAGAGAAATTAAATATTTAAAATGAAAATAAATTGGTAACGACAGTAACAAACAACTCTGACATCGAGGTGGTAGTGATAATTATTCACCGTGCAATTGGTTTTCGATTGGTTTTCCATGGTAGTCTTGATAAAGGTCCCAGGTGGGATAGGCACGTCGATCTTTATTTAATAAACACATTTTACACTTCACGAAGACCTGGATATCTTCTAGTACAACTTCTCATACACTGCGGCCTTCATTGAGGATAAACATTTAGAGTTTTGTGTGTTGTTTTTGTTTTTCACCTTTCAGAAACTCTGTTGCGAATGAGATTATCATTGTCACCTGGAAAGGTTTTGCAGTTTGTGATTTTATATTAAACATTTCTTTTAAAAAGTCGCAGTAATGTGAGAGTTGCAGGTTCAGTGTTAACCTTTTTCTTTGACTTCAAGACAGCGCTTGATCGTTGTGACAGACAATAGCCGCCTTTCTAGACAACTTCGTTGTCGGTGCCTCGATGGACAGTGGACAGTGGCTTATTTATAGGCTCGTATGATACCACACAATATCGTGAAAATTTATTTGCCCAGACATTACCATTTTTAACTGAAGTTTGACAATACTAGGACAATTTGATGTCAAAATCCACAAATTGTTGGGGTTTCAAATTTTCCCGTGTTAAATTCCGTGTTATGAATCTTTGTCCTATTAGGTTTAAATCACTCATCCCACAACGCGGCAAAAAATACAGCGTTTCCTAGTCTACGTTCTATTATTAATATTATACCCATTCTTTTCAAAATTGTGGGGGTGCACGACATAATTTTCTGTATTGTATTTGCATCACCTAGTCTGCTCACTGTCCCTGGGATGTCCTGCTTCAAATGTAGTGGCATTAGCACTGAGATACTCCTTGAGCCCATGTCCATGGTAGTATGTGCTTCCTCTCCTTACATGTGTAACCCTCATTTCCCCCCCAATCGCACATAGGGTCTCCTAGGGGAAATACTGCTCTGGTTACATCTGTGTGAGTGGTGCATACCTGCTGGTAACAGGTGTCCCTGAGTCTCCCATGATGGCATGGGGGATAACAGGACAGGCTTCTGGGTCTTGCCCGAATTCTACTCACAGATGCAGCGCCTCCATCTTGTGCAGCCTCCAGCTGTATGGGGTGAAGTATCTGCAAAAGAACACGTCTCCCTCCTCCCAATATACTTCCGTCTCAGGCAGGAGGTCTTTTATAAAAGATCAGGATGCTTTAATTGGTTCCTGGATTCAGCAGTCACAATCACCGCAGTTCTTCTTAGGGTGCCCACCCTTAGGATGTCCCTGGATCCTACTCCTAGTCACAGGCACCAAGAGTGGTCCTTGCTCCTCCCCTACCCTCTTTTAGGGTAGGAGGTATTTGTTAACCCATCGCTCCCCGGAGGGAGGCTTCAAGCCTGCCAGAGCCCTGACAGCTTGATATAGGTAACCTTGCACTCTCACGGTAGGGACAGACTGACTAAATCAGGAAGTGCTATGCAGTAAGTAGCTTAAGTAAGCACCACCCCTGTGTCTCTAATTGGACACAGAGCCTGATGACGCTACCTTCACTGTCTCACTGCACAGCATGTTTGGGGAAAATCCATGATTGCTCCTGGCAACCTGCCCTTACTAGGTATTACTGCCCGGAGGAGGATAGAATAATAGCTCAAAACTACCCAGTGCTGCACATGTATTGTGATACCACCAGGTATCTCTAGGTGCTGGAACAGTGCAGTAAGTGTACTTTTTCAGCTCACAGAGAGTTAATCCTCACTGGATTGGCTAATGCAGCTGCTGCCTAATTAATCAGCTTGGTCTGAATGGACTGAATGAGAAAGTGTTTTAAAAGACACAGGAAGCTGCCAGACAGAGAGACTGTTTTCCCCAGAGAAGGGGGGGATAGAAGTGCTCCTCAGCTGCGGAAGCTCGTATAGAGGACCTACAGAGGCGTTTCTTTGGGCTCAATGTGGGGCTGAGTTCCCCTAGGAAGAAAGGAGGAGAGACCGTGCTGAAGCAGGGACGTCTGCTCCAAAGGACTAAGATAAACAATACCCTTACTATTGTATGCAGAGACTGTGTTACACTGTGGCATATGCCAGGGCATGTTTTTGGGTTGGGAACCAGCTTAGCTGGCCATGCAGTTAGTGAGGGCGAAAGCTATGGTGTAGTTAGCTTTCCCTAAAGGGAATAGGTGTTCATTTTCTATGATTTGGTTTTCTTAAAGGGACAGTGCACCCGGAGTTTATTTGTTTGTGGCTAATAAACCACTACAGTTATAGTTTCATACCGTGTCTAGCGTCTTACAAACCCTGCCGTGAGGCTGTCCTGCTACAGTATGTATGTATGTCTTTATTTATATAGCACCATTACATGTACATACTGTAGCGCTTCACAGTAGTAATACACGTGACAATCATATAAATAGCAAATAATATAAATAACACATAAGGGGAGAAGTGCTTCAGACATAAATGTAACATTTAGGAAAAAGAGTCCCTGCTCGAAGAGCTTACAATCTAATTGGTAGGTATGAAGAACGTACAGAGACATTAGGAGGGCATTCTGGTAAGTGCATCTGCAAGGGGCCAAGCTTTATGTATCAGGTGTATAGTATCAGCCACGGAGCTACTCATGCTTTGTTAAGCAGGTGTGTTTTAAGGTGGGTCTTTAAGGTGTATAGAGAGAGTGCTAGTCGGGTATTGAGGGGAAGGGCATTCAAGAAGTGCGGGTTAGTCAGTGAAAAGGGTTTAAGGCTGGAGAGGGCTTTAGATACAAAAGGGGTAGAGAGAAGACATCCTTGAGTAGAACACAAGAGTCTGGGTGGTGTATAGCGAGAAATTAGGGCTGAGATGTAAGGAGGAGCAGAAGAGTGTAAAGCTTTAAAAGTAAGGAGAATTGAGTGTGTGATACGGGATTTGATAGGAAGCCAGGAGAGGGATTTAAGCAGGGGAGACACTAAAACAGATTTCGGAAATAGTAGAGTGATTCTAGCAGCAGCATTTAGGATAGATTGTAGGGGGGACAGATGAGAGGCAGGAAGGCCAGACAGCAGGAGGTTATATATCCATTGACAGGATACTGTAGCTGAACACTGGCAAATCGCACCCTATGGAAGTGAAGACACTGGTATGCCCCGAGCTCCGAGAGTGTCCAAGTGCCCGATCATACTGGGATCCAACACCGACATAGTGCGGGCAATAATCAGGGCCTATCTGCAGGAAGCCGGCGAACTGCCTCTGGATAGTCTGACTATCCACCCCCTCCTTCTGGATGAGTGTTGTAAGATATCCACACTAGACCGGCATGGAGAGCTCTTCAATCTGCAGGTGGGGTTAACAGAGATCCCACCAGAGAGAGTGAAGCGCATGGCCGCCTTGTGCTGCTACCCTGACCGAGAAGAGGCCGATCACCTCTTTTTTCTGGAGAGTACGGCCGAGGAAGGCGCCCAGCGAGGCTACAAGCTGGTGCCGGAAGTGCGGGAGTGGTCCTCCAAGATCCCTGGAAGAATTAAAGTACAGTATTCATTCAAAATATCTCCCCATATCCCATGGCCTTTGATCCGGGGTGAAGATTGGGGCGAATATACCCTGTCACCCCTGCAGAGACTGCTTCAAGGGAAGCAGAAGGGGGGGTTACTGGCCCATAGATTAACCTGCTAATGCCTGTAACTTAACAAGACTTACATAGCAGATACACTATGTGGGGAGAAACAGGTACTATGGAACATACCATGATATATTTAAAATGTTTTTTTCAGACTGTGCCGGTTTTGACCATCAGAGAAGGGGGGGGGGCAGTAGAGAGCAAGAATGCAGGGTGGAGAGCAGGAGGAGAGCAGAGGCAGTCTGGCTGTAGCTGCAGAGGGTGGGGACGGGGTTAGCTGTAGAGGGTGGGGGCGGGGTTAGCTGCAGAGGGTGGGGGTGGGGCTCAGCTTGCAGCGAGGTGTGGACCTCGGTTGCTTCAGAGGGTGGTCGGGCCCGCGGTTAGCTGCAGAGGGTGGTGGCGGAGTTTAGCTGCAAGGCGTGGTCCGGTGGGCGCGGGTAGCTTCAGAGGGTGGGGGCGAGGTTAGCTGCAGAGGGTGGGGGCCGGGTTAGCTGCAGAAGGGAATAACGCGGCCGGCCGGGTTAGCTGCTGAGAAGTCACTTCGCGGTTAGCTGCAGGGGGTGGGTGCGGTCTACGCCTGTCACACGCGGAGCGCCCAGCAGTGAGACTTCTCCCCGGTGCTCTGCTGCCCGGGCCCCAAGATTACTTCCAATCCCCCCCCCCCTTACCATAGTATCCAACAGTCGACAGGTAAGGCCCCCCAGAATAGAGAGCATATACCACCACCCAAACACCCACAGCAATGGTGAGAGAACACACAAAACCACAGCACCACACACCACCCCCGCATACAGTGAGGGTTAGAGAGAGACACCATCATATGGAGACTAAGAGCCCACGCCATCGGGCAGAGAGAGAGAGAGAACCAGCCACCTCGGGGAGACGAGAGAGAGACAGTCATCGGGAGACAAACGTGAGAGAGCGACCAGGCAATGTTGACTCAGCTAGATGTAGAGACAAGCATGGGGATAGATAGATGACAGCATTGGGTAGATGAGGTCCCATGGGAACGAGACGAGGTTACAGCATTGGGAGGAGAGAGCAAGAAGAACAGCATGGGAGAGACAGCGAGACAGAGCACACCAGCCATGGGGAGACAGAGACCAGCATGGGGGAAGAGAGAGACCACGCACGGTGCCAGATGACGAGAGACAGCATTGGGAAGACGATAGCGACAAAGCTTTCCGCGGGAGACAGAGCAGAGCAGCATGCGGAGACAAGAATCAGCACGACCCGCACTGGGGCGAGAGACGAGACCGCCTGGACGGAGATAGATAGCAGACACGCATGGTGGGAGAGACAGAGCGACCCAGCATAATGGGGGACGACCTGCGCACACCCAGCATGCGGGGGGCAGCAGAGCCAACCAAGCCTGGGAGGATCCGAGAATACGAACCACCCGCCACCCTGTGCTGAGAGCCAGTAGACGACGAGAGAGAAGAGACCCCAGCCATTCGATGGGCAAGAGAGACAGCAATGGGGCGGTGAGAAAGACACACGCATTGGGGGGTGAGAGGGAAGACACCAGCCATGGGGGGGATGAGAGACACACAGCCATGGGGGTGGATAGAGAAGAGACACCCAGCATGAGGGGGAAGAGAGAGACACAACGCAATGCGGAGGGAGAGGATAGACCACGCCATCGGGGGGGGAGAGACGACACAGCATGGGTGGCGAGACGCATAGGACAACACCACGCATCGAGGGGGAGAGTAGAGAGAGACACAGCATCGGAACTGAGAGAGCACCACAGCCCTTGGGGGCCTATAGACACCCGCATGAAGGGGCGGACGAGAACACTCATCGAGGGGAGAGAGACCAGACATGGGGTGAGAGACGACAACCAGCATGGGTTAGAGAGACCCACCGCCCTGCGGGGAGAAAGACACAAGCATGGGGTGAGACGAGACCCCAAGCATAGGGGGCGAGACCACAGCATGGGGCGGCGAGAAGACACCCGCCATCGCCGGGGCAGAGCATACACAGCATTACAGGGGAGAGAGACCACAGCACTGGGGGAGAGAGACACCGCCCACACACGCATCGGCGGGGCAAAGAGCGACACAAGCAGGGGGAGCAGAAGACCATCCCTGGGGGCATCAGAAGACCCCCCCACACCCCCACCAAATACACAGCATGATTGACGAGAGAACCCAGCATTGAGAGAGACAGAGACACCACTCATGTGGGAGGCAGGACAGACACACTAGGGGAGAGCAGAGACCAGCATGGCGCCGAGACGAGAGAGCAGAGACAGCATCTGGGTGACACAGGAGCGACAAAACACACTGGGACGAAGACACGAGAGAAACACCCCAAGGTGGGGAGAGAGGAGACACAGCAGAAGGGAGAGAGAGAGAGACAGACCGGGGTGCACAAATACACAGACACAGCACTGGTGGCAGAGGGAAGGCGAGAGGGAAAGGGAGAAGCAAGACATAGAGAAGCAGAGAGAGACGAGAGAAGAGAGCAGAGGAGAGCGGAGAGGACGAGAGGCCCACAGCCGAGGAAAGGACGAAGATGCAGAAGAGAGAGCTACACACCACTAAGGGGAGACAGAGAGAAGGGAGCCTGGGGAGCACAGAGGAGGAGAGAACGAGACCAGCACGGAGGGGAGAGAAGAGTAGATACCCAGTGGGGAGAGACCAGAGAGCTCAGCCTGTGGACTCAGAGTAGAGCACAGCAACCCTTTTGGGAGAGAGACAGCGATGGTGGGACGAGAGACACCGCATGGGGGACACCGACTAGAGACCAGCATGGGGAGAGCAAGAGAGAGAGAGACGAGAGAGATAGAGCAGAGAGCAGAGAAGAGAGAGCACGAGAGAGCATGGGAGAGAGACGACAGCCACTTGGGAGGAGAAAGAACAGAGAGCCAGAGCAACGAGAAGACGTCATGGAAGAAGGATCCATGAGAGAAGACCCCGCACATGGTGAAGACAGAGAGAGGCACGCAGGAGCAGAGTGCTGACAGCATGGGGGACGAGAGTGAGAGCAGACACACTCATGGGGACCGAACGAGACAAGTGCACACCAGCATCGGGGAGAGAGACCCACATCACTCGGTGGGGAAGCAGTGAATCAGAATGGGGTTAGAGACCGCAATTTGTAGGACGAGCCAACCAACGAACTGTGTTACGAAGAGAACACCATCTAATGGTCCGGCGAAGACCAGAGAATCGGGGCGAGAGAATTGTGCAACCAACCCGCATTGGCGGGAGAGAGAGAAGACAGAGACTGGGGGTGCCAGAGCGCAAATGGCGTGATAGATAACAGACCCGAATGAGTGCGGATGTCGAGAAAACCCCAGAGAACTGGGGAGTGCAGACGAACACACACACGATAATAGTCGGTTCTGTAGAGAGAGACACCAGAAATGGCGGGTGACGAGAGACGACACCCAGAGAAATGGGGGCTGTGAGGAGAGAGACCAGAGAATTGGGGTAAGATAGAACAATCAGAGAATGGGGGTAGAGATGAACACGAGAAATGGGGTGAGCAGTAGATACCCAGAGAATGGTGGGTGTAGAGAGACCACCAAGGAAGCAAGAGAGCAAAGGAATTGGGTGAGAGAGACAACCAACACCACAATAGAACAAATGATGGCGACCCTTCCAGTCTACGAAGACCCAGTCGACTGGGGGTGAGACTACTCCCCTACTTCCTACCCACAGGAGCAAATGGGTAGCCACAAGACACCCACTACCCAGGGAATACTGGGGTGAGGAAAACACACTATAGGCAACAGGAATCGGGGTGAAGAGCACCAACAACATGTAGATATTGGGTCAGAGGCACAGAGAGGGTGGAGTCAAGAATGGGAGAGGTACCACAGAGAATGGGAGAGAGAGACTACACCGAGAATGGGAGCGAATGGGAGAGACACAACAGAGAATGGGGAGAGACACACAGAGCACTGGGACGACACACAGAGAATGGGAGAGACACACAAGAGAAATGGGAGAGACAACAGAGAATGGAGAGACACAACAGAATGGGAGAGACACCAGAGAATGGGAGAGATGAGAATACAACACAACAGAGAATGGGAGAGACACACGAGAATGGGAGAGACAACACAGAGAATGGGGAGGGAGACACCAGAGATGGGAGAGACACACAGAGAATGTGAGAGAGACACACAGAGCACGTGGGAGAGACACACAAGAGAATGGGAGTGGAGACCACAGATGGAGGGAGACAACGAAAGCTGGGAGGTGACACACAGAGACTGGTAGGAGAGAACCAGAGACTGGAGAGAGACAGACAGAGACGATGGGAGGGAGACACACAGAATGGAGAGAGACATACAGAATGGGAGGAACACCAGAGACTGGGAGGAGACACACGAGACTGGGAGAGAGACCAGAGAGACTGGGAGAAAGGGACAGAGAATGTCCCGGTTTTTACTTTTTTTAATCTGGTCACCCTATGACCGTGTACCTGCAAATCCTCACGCAATAGGTGGGGTTAATTTAATATGTATTTGCTGGAAGCCAGGTCCATATGGTGGACACCTCATGCGTGTCATTATGCACAGGACGCCTAGTGTACATGGCCAACCTGCTGGGATCATGCACGTTAAGCCTCATGCAACGGGAGGAACAGGCTGGTTACTGCAGCCAGTGGGAGGGACACGGTGTGTAAACCTCAGTCAGTGGGAGGGAGACGGTAGGCAGTGCGTGGCTCAGGCAGTGGGAGGTGTTAGTTGTTGGGAAGACAGTGAGAGGTGCCCTGCGTGTCACCCTCAGTCAGTGGGAGGTGGGGAGGCTGTGCAGGAGATAGAGGGAGGTTCCCAGCGTGTCACCCTAGGTCAGTGGGAGGTGGGGAGGCTGTGCTGATGGGTAGGACAGTCTATGCAGAGCAGGCAGTGGGAGGTGGGGAGGCTGTGCAGGAGATAGTGGGAGGTTCCCGGCGTGTCACCCTTAGTCAGTGGGAGGCGGGGAGGCTGTGCAGAAGACAATAGGAGGTTCCCGGCGTGTAAAGCTCCAGCATGAGGGGAGAGAGACACAGCATGGGGGGAGCAAGACACAGCATGGGGGGAGAGAGACACACATGGGGGAAGAGAGACAAGCATGGGGGAGAGAGACACAGCACTGGGGGAGAGAGACACAGCATGGGGAGGAGAGAGACAGAGCTGGGGAGAGAGACACAGCATGGGGGAGAGAGACACAGCATGGGGGGAAGAGACACAGCATGGGGGGGAGAGAGAGACACAGCATGGGGGGAGAGAGACACAGCATGGGGGGAGAGAGAGAGACACAGCATGGGGGAGAGAGAGAGAGACACAGCATGGGGGAGAGAGACACAGCATGGGGGGAGAGGAACACCGCAGCATTGGGGAGAGACACAGCATGTGGTGGAGAGAGACACAGCATGGGGGGAGAGAGACACAGCATGGGGGAGAGAGAGACACAGCAGGGGGGAGAAGACACCAGCATGGGGGGAAGAGACACAGCATGGGGGAGAGGAGACACACATGGGGGGAGAGACACAGCTGGGGAGAGAGAACGCCATGGGGGAGAGGACAACACAGCATGGGGGGAGAGAGACACAGCTGGGGGAAGAGACACAGCATGGGGGAGAGAGAAGCAGCATGGGGGAGAGAGACAAGCATGGAGAGAGAGACCAGCATGGGGAAGAGAGACCGCATGGGGTGAGAAGGAAGGCAGCTGTGGGGGAGAGAGACAGCATGGGGAGAGAAGAACAGCATGGGGGAAGAGACAGCATGGGGAGAGAGAGACCATGGGGGAGGAGAACGAGCAGACAGAGGACCGGCAGAGAGAGAGACCTCAGGGGAGGACAGAGTGAGAGAGACAGGAGGAGACAAAGAGAGAGCAGCATGGGGAGAGAGAGACAGCACGGGGGAGCAGAGTACAGCATGGGGAGATGGAGCCACGAGGAGAGGAGAGAGAGACGCAGGGGAGAAGACAGCCATGGGGAGAGAAGACCTGCTATGGGGACTAGAGGACGACAAGTCCCCATGGGTCAGAGAGAGAACAGCATGGGAAGTAGAGACAGCAGGGAGACAGACGCATGGGGAGAGACAAAAAAGGAATAGAAAGGACCGCATTGGGGAGAGAGAGAGACAGCTAGGGTAGAGGAGAGACGCATGGGGGAGAGAGGAAGCATGGGAGAGAGAACCACAGCATGGGAGAGGAGATACACACAGTGGGAGGCTAGCTGGGAGCGGGGAGACACACAAGAATGGAGAGGAGACACAACGGGACATGGGAGGGAGACCGACCTAGAGACCATGGGAGGGAGACACACAGTATGACTGGGAGGGAGACACAAACGAGGGAGGCACGACTGGGGAGAGAAAGCGAGCACCCAAGACTGGGAGGAAGAACCACCGAGACTGTGGAGGGAGATAACACAGAGACCTTGGGAAGAGACAAGCGCGGGAGGGAGCTAGGGATGGAGAGAGAACACAGCATGGGGGGGGAGAAGTAAGACCAGCGTATGGGGGGAGAGAGACCACCTGGGGAGACGGGGAGAGAGAGAGGACACCAGCAGGTGGGGAGAGTAGAGAGACAGCAGGGGGGGAGAGACACAGCATGGGGGAGGAGACACGCATAAGGGGGGAGAGACACCAGCATGGGGGGAGGAGATCACAGCTGGGGGGAGAGACCCGCAGGAGGAACACAGATGGCGTGAGAGGTACACAGCATGGGGGAGAGATACACAGCATCGTGTGGGTAGAGGACAGACACAGCATGGAGGAGAGAGAGAACAGCAGGGGAGAGAGACCACAGTCCTGGGGAGAGAGACACAGCATGGGGGAGAGAGACACAGCATGGGGGAGAGAGACACAGCATGGGGGGAAGAACAACGCATGGGGGGAGAGACACAGCAGGAGGGAGAGAGACACCATGGGGGAGAGAGCACACAGCATGGGGAGACAGGGAGAGAGACAACAGCATATGGGAGCAGAGATACACGCATGGGGAGAAAGACAACAGACATTGAGAGAGAGAGAGAGAGAGAGAGAGAGACAGCATGGGGAGAGAGAGACAGCATGGGGGGAGAGAGAGAGACAGCATGTGGAGAGAGAGAGGCAGCAGGGGGAAGAGAGAGAGACAGCAGAGGGGAGAGAGACAGCAGGGGGGAGAAAGAGAGAGACAGCATGGGGAGAGAGAGACAGCATGGGGAGAGAGACAGCATGGGGAGAGAGACAGCATGGGGAGAGAGAGAGAGACAGCATGGGGAGAGAGACAGACAGCATGGGGACAGAGAGACAGCATGGGGAGAGAGAGACAGCATGGGGAGAGAGAGAGACAGCATGGGTAGAGAGAGACAGCATGGGGGGAGAGAGAGAGAGAGACAGCATGGGGAGAGCGACACAACACATGGGAGGGAGACACACAGGGAATGGGAGGGAGACACCGAGAATGGGGAGAGACACACAGAGGACTGGGAGGGAGACACACGGACTGGAGAAGAGACCAACCAGACTGGGGGGAGACCCGAACGGGAGAAGACACACACAGAGACTGGGGAGAAAGCGAGCCTGGGAAGGAGACACAGATGGAGAGGAGACAAGAGAAGGAGAGAGACACCACAAGAGACTGGGAGAGAAAAACACACAGAGACTGGGAGGGAGACACACAGAGACTGGGAGAGAGACACAGAAGACTGGGAGAAAGGGACAGAGAATGTCCCGGTTTTTACTTTTTTTAATCTGGTCACCCTATGACCGTGTACCTGCAAATCCTCACGCAATAGGTGGGGTTAATTTAATATGATTTGCTGAAGCCAGGTCCATTATGGTGGACAACCTCATGGTGTCATTATGCAACGGACGCTAGGTGTACATGGCCAACCTGCTGGGATCATGCACGTTAAGCCTCATGCAACGGGAGGAACAGGCTGGTTACTGCAGCCAGTGGGAGGGACACGGTGTGTAAACCTCAGTCAGTGGGAGGGACACGGTGTGTAAACCTCAGTCAGTGAGAGGGAGACGGTAGGCAGTGCGTGGCTCAGGCAGTGGGAGGTGTTAGTTGCTGGGAAGACAGTGGGAGGTTCCCGGTGTCACCCTCAGTCAGTGGGAGGTGGGGAGGCTGTGCAGGAGACAGTGGGAGGTTCCCTGCGTGTCACCCTCAGGCAGTGGGAGGTGGGGAGGCTGTGCAGGAGACAGTGGGAGGTTCCTGAGTGTCACCCTCAGTCAAGTGGAGGTGCAGGGGGCTGTGCAGAACAGTGGGAGGTTCCCGGCGTGTCACCAGTCAGTGGGAGGCGGGGAGGCTGTGCAGAAGACAGTGGGAGGCCGAGGCTGTCACCCTCAGTCCAGTGGGAGGTGGGGAGGCTGTCGAGGAACGTGGGAGGTACCCGGCGTGTCACCCTCAGTCAGTGGGAGGTGGGGAGGCTGTGCAGGAGACAGTGGGAGGTTCCCTGCGTGTCACCCTCAGTCAGTGGGAGGTGGGGGGGCTGTGCAGGAGACAGTGGGAGGTTCCCGGCGTGTCACCCTGTCAGTGGGAGGTGGGGAGGCTGTGCAGGAGACAGTGGGAGGTTCCCGGCGTCGGTCCCTGTCATGGGATGTGGGGAGGGAGGTCTTGGCAGGAGACAGTGGGAGGTTCCCGGCGTGTACAGCTCCTGCGATGGGAGGAGGAGAGAGGGAGGGGGTACATAATGTGTAGGCAGGGGGAGGGTCTTGCAGGCTGATAAACACACGGTGGCGGCTCCGTGCATCCAGTGCCAGCGACGGCTGAACTGTGCGTTCTGTTTCCTACAGGCAAGGAGCCAGAAGAGATCCCCGGAGACAGCAGGAGAGGCACAGAGAGCCCCCCACCCCCCCCAGGAGAGGCACAGAGAGCCCCCCACCCCCCCCAGGAGAGGCACAGAGAGCCCCCACCCCCCCAGGAGGGCACAGAGAGCCCCCCCCCCCCAGGAGAGGCACAGAGAGCCCCCCACCCCCCCGGAGAGGCACAGTAGAGTCCCCCACCCCCCCAGGAGAGGCAGAGAGACCCCACCCCACCCCGAGACAACAACCCGACCCCCCTCACCCCCCAGGAGAGGCACAGAGAGCCCCCACCCCCCCAGGAGAGGCCAGAGAGCCCCCCCCCCCCCAGGGAGACCAGGAGAGGCACAGACACCCCCCCGCCCCCCCAGGTGAGCAGGAGAGGCACAGAGACCCCCCCTCCCCTCCTCCCCAAGGAGAGCAGGAGAGGCACAGAGACCCCCCAGAGCAAGGAAAGTCTTCACCTCGGGTTCGCTCGGAGAAAGGTACGGGGTTCCCCTCACTCTGCTGATACTGATGTATGGTGTAACACTCTGCTGCTGCTGATACAATGTGTCCTTGGATGGTGTAACCCTCTGGTGCTGGCATGACCTGCGCAAAGGGGAGGAAGGGAGCTCCTATACTCCTATAGTGGTGCAGGGGCTATTTTTTTTCTGTGAGGTTGGGGGGGTGCTGTACATGCAAAACCACTAACCAACATACATTACCATAATGTAAACATGTATTAGCCCAGCACCCCTACTTCCAGCCTCACCTGTGCCCCCTTGTCCCAGCCCCCATGCCTATATTTATTATCCTAATCAGATTGGCTCAGATTTCTCCTTGAAGTGGACATGCACTTGACTTTGCTCTGATGTGTTCTGCTTATCCCTTAGCAGAGGGGTTACTGTTATGCAGATCAGGACTCTATGGGATCACTTTGACACCCCATGCACACAAGAAGCCTTGGCAGATAGCAGATACCTTGAAAATCTGAAAGGGGTGGTATTCTGCTAGCTCTCCTTCATGCAGCCTCACTAAATCTGGAGCACTTGCCCTGTAATGCCATTGTGTATCCCTCCCCTCACTGACAAGCATGTCCATGATAATTTTAATTTCACAGTAGAACAAAAGTTATTACGTTTGGGGAGAATATGTAATTATAATATGTTAATATTATTTGTATGTAATTTTCTGTAATGCAGACGTGTGTGTGTGTGTGTGTACACACACACACACACACACACGTATATGTATATGCGGGGGCTGTACACACATACATTTGTGTATATGCCCGTAGCCAGGGTTATTTTAACCTCTGTTGCGTTATACTGGGTTATGTTGTGATATTCTGCATTATCACTGCCACTGAGTACTATGAAACTGTGATATTCGGTGTTACAAAACAGTATTCTATGGTCTAAGTAAACATAAAGCTGGCAACAGTTGTATATGGTTATAATGTATATACACATGCTAATGCGTGTGTGTGTGTATACATACATACATACATACACTGTATTATCTAGCTCCCGTGTTTGCACACTGCTGGTTTTTAACCTTCTCTCAGTCACCATTGAGGTAGGTAATGTATGCAGGGATCTGTCATGCTGCCTTGGCTATAATCTGCTGATGTGAGCTCCTCTCATTGCAATGGGAGAAATTGACAAGTGAGCTGGGTTGTCATTTGCAGAGCCCCTTGTAGGCAGAGGAGGGAATGGGGGCCTGAGTCTGCTTCCTCATCAGCAGCAATCCTGTTTCACAGGAAAGAAGGTCACTGAACAAAAATGTTGAGAATCCATTGTATAAACACTGTTCTCTTCCTCCTCCTATATGATGCATCTCATGTCTGTGTTCTCATGTTTTTATCTGGGGGTTGGTGGTAAAGCGTTTAATTTCCTCCTGACTGCCTCCGTGGTAATCAGGCTAAACCAGTAAATCCTTAAACAAAGCTGCTCTGCATTTTGGTAATTGGTGGCATAAAAATGCTTGTCTGCTTTTTGTCCCTGTATTCTCATAATATTGGAGTGTATATATGGGGCCAACGTTTCGGCGACACTCTGGAGACATTAGCAAGAGCAAGTTGCCGAAACGTGTGTGTGTGTACGCGCCTGTCCCTTTGTTATATCTGTACAGCACCTCCTTTTTATAGGCACTCTGATAGCAGCACCCTCTCCAGCACCCTGGCTAATACCAGTCAAGTGTGCGCACCTATCCCTGTATGTATGTATGTATGTATGTATGTATGTATGTATTCCAAATAGGTTACTTGCACGCCTAATTAAAGGCAGTAATGGAAGTGCGTGGTAAAGCTATTGTAAAGAAACAAATAATGACCTGCATTACTCCCAGTTTTTTTAAAAATATTTATTTAGAATGATCTACGTTTCTGTCCCCATCAAGAGCTGTGTCTTTACGTGGGCCACGATGGGGACTGGAATGTAAATCGTTCTGAATAAATATCTCAGTTGGAGTACTGCTCTATCCCATCTATCCCATACACACATGTATGCAGACACAATGTGATGGCTTTAAACATCTGGTTTAGCTATGCCTGCCTATAATTCGTGGGCTTTTTAATAAAAAGCATTGTGTTAATAAGCCATAGAAATGGACATCTACAAGTCATTGCCTCGGGGCGGGTGGAATTTAATCTCGAGCTTTAAGGTATTTCATGGTTGCTGTAGTTTCCCCCACAGATCCCCCTAAATAAATTGAATAACAATAAATGTTGTTTCAATAGGTTGAGATTCATGACTATTTCAAGGCATTAGGAGGTTGGTGGTAAAAAAAACAATTCCTTTGATGCAGGCGAGAGCCCAGTGCTTACACCTTTTCTCTCTGTCCCTCAGGCACTAACATTAGATGGTAAGCTCTTCATGTGCAAGAGAACTACTATTAATAGCCATACTGTAAATTAACAGCAAATCTTTTATTTATTTGCATCAATATATTTGCCATTTTTTTTGTAAATTATTACACACACACACACACACACACACACACACACACACACACACACACACACACACACACTATATTTTAAACTTTGCAAAGGAGCTGCTTGGTTCTGTCAATGCAATTAGTGTGTAACTGAACTCTATTGTTCTATTAACACTCCCGTGTGTGTGTGTACATATATTTGGACCATCAAGCATTGTGGACCATCAAGAAGTAGAGTTGATTGACGGTTCTGCCAAAAAATGTTGGCTATTCAGCATCCGCAGTCTTTCCAGACCCTCTAGGCAGCTCCTTGGGAGCGGTACCCCTCACCCCCCCTACATTTTGTCAATCGTCCCAGACAAATTGATTTTTTTTCTTGGCCCTTTGTGTTTGCTTCTGTCTGTTTAAGGAGGGTAACAATGGTGTTGCAAGGTTTTAGTAGGTACAAAAATATATTCTCACTACTGTTTTTTTTGTGTGTAATTGTTTTATTTAACATTCAAGGGACCAGTGTGTGTGTGTGTGTGTGTGTGTGTGTGTGTGTGTATACATTATACACTTGCTTGATGTATTTTTGCATTTAACTTGGCTTTGCTGCAGTGATTGTGCTTGCAAATCATAGATTTACCTTTAAGATTAAAAGTGAGACAGTTCCAGTGTTTTTTTTTTTTTATGTTTTTTTAAATGGGTTAAATGTAGACAATAGACGTCATTATTAACTCTTTCACAAACGTGTTTCGTCAACTGGCAGATAAAAGGTTAAACTAATAGGACGTGTGCGTGTGTTTTTTTACTTTGAATACCTCCCATTGTAACAAGATAAGTAGGGTTTAATTTACAATCTTTTCCTACTCCTTTCTGTGTTTAAAAAAAACAAAAAACAAAAAAAACATGTTGTAGAACAATAACTTGCCATACAAGATTAGAATACAGTAATATAGCCCAAGCCATACTTGATAAATAATGTATGTATGTATGAGGCCCTTTCGGAGAAGGGGCTTAAACTCTCCCTGTTTTTCCTTGTTTGAGTGCAGCATGGTAATGCTGAGTCGGTGAGAACATGTCCCATTTTGCAGTGAGGAAAGTAGTTGATTAGTACAGCGTGGCAGTCTGTTCCTGGCTAACCTCGATGGTATCTTTACAAAAGGAAAGAAGTTTCGTTACCGTCATAAACCTTTTGTATGAGCCACAGATTAGTCATCGGCTCTCCACCCATGCAGCTTAGAGTTGATTTTTCACTCTTTAAAGACGCAGCCCCACTTTTTTTTTTTATATGGAGTTGCAAAAGAGGCAAAGCACTCTGACATATAACACTGTTATTAATACTTTTTCTATAATCTTTAATGTGCAATAAAAGGGGATTCGAGTGACCAAGTACACTGCGTGCAGTGCTGCTCAACACACAGACTGTCCCAGAAGTCTCTCAAAGTAAAATCTAAACCCAAAAAGCAACGCAAATGTACTCAGGAATTGTCTTTTTATAATCTGTCCAATATGTATCCGATCTCGGGCCCATCGTTGTTCTGTAAAATGGGCTTTCATGGGCTGTTCACAATGTTTCAACTAACCAAGCATTGTAAGGAACCCCAACCCTCTCTAATATCACGCCTGAGATCGGATGCATTGTAAGGAACCCCAACTCTCTCTAATATCACGCCTGAGATCAGATGCATTGTAAGGAACCCCAACTCTCTCGAATAGCGCGTCTGAGATTAGACGCTGTCGTTGTTTGGAAACTCACAAATACGAGTCGTATATAAGGAGTAGTTTATTGCATAGTAAAGCAAAGAGTATGATCATAAAAAAAAGTCAATGAGTGTCTGTCAGGGGAGTGTCCAAGCAGGCTTTATATACATTTTAGATTCCTTTGTTTAAAATAGGTTACTAGGCAAAATATAATAACCAGTCCTAAATTCTTAAACCAATCATTTTACAGATCGTTAAAACTGGATTAAAACCGCGCTCTATAGGAATCAGGTACTTCTTGATACCAGGAATATGGGTGTTACTTCAGGCACTGTCATAAATCTACTGTGAGCGAATCTCTTTCACACCACACACACATTCTTACGCACAAAATGGACACTAAAGAGACAACAGACAAAATGGAAACAGAACATTGCCTTCAATTCTTCTCCAGAGACCCCCACCCACCCCCCTCCGAGTTCATTTCAGTAATATATCATCCATTTCAACAGTATATTCATTTCAGCAATATTATTTCGTCAATGCATTGTAAGGAACCCCAACCCTCTCTAATAGCGCACCTGAGATCAGATGCATTGTAAGGAACCCCAACCCTCTCTAATAGCGCGTCTGAGATCAGATGCATTTAATGAAACCCAGTGTATCCTTGACAAATTTCAGTAGTAGTGAATATTTTTTACTCTGAAACACAATCAATTGATACTTTTTTTTGCATTTTTAAAAATTAAAAAATGTAAGACCGTTAACATTTGTGCTGTTATGTACGAGCACTATAACAGCATTAGTATTTTACGTATAAAGGATAAGTGGGCAAGTGTCCTCAAAGTCACACTGCATTTTTAAGCCGTTCCACGGATTTACAGTACATATGAATAGCACCGTAGATATTACTAGACACGATACATAAAGCTTGGCCCCCTGCAGAAGCACTTACCAAAATGCCCTCCTTCTGTTTCTGTACGTTCCTCCTACATACCAATTAGATTGTAAGCTCCTCGGAGCAGGGACTCCTCTTCCTTAATGTTACGTTTGTCTGAAGCACTTATTCCCATGACCTGTTATTTATATCTGTTTATTATTTGATATTTATATGATTACCATATGTATTACTACTGTGAAGCGCTATGTACATTAATGGCGCTATACAAATAAAGACAGGCAATACAATGTTAATGGGATCCCCAGTTCAGAATCAGTTGAAAACCACTGGTCTTGTTCGCAATGGTTTCTGCTGCTGATTACATTGAAACAGCCCAAAGGTTTGATTTAAATTGTTTCATGTTCATATTCCCATTTGACAAGCCTTACTATAATCTCTATGGAAATTAATTATTTTCATTTTTCTCTTGCATTGGCACTTCAAATACAGTAGCTGAGTTTGTGGTTTAGGGCTGTGTTTGTTTTTGGTAGTGTATAAAATGTCTGCTATTGCTTTCTCATACAAAGCTATGATTTTACGGTCTAGACATGGTTCTATTTATAATTTTAAAAAAAATTAAAAATAAAAGGATCAAAGCTGATTTTTTTTTTTTTTTTTTTTTATATTCCCCCCCACCCCCCTTCTAAGTACAATCTTCTGATTTTGTTTGGGAAATTGCACCTTTTAAGGTCGTGATTAGTGGCTGCACGTGGAGCGAACAAAAGGCCGGACCTTTATAAGCCAGGTTATAGAGCGCGCAACCGCGATTTTTGGAAATGCAATTGAAATTTTTTTTTTCTTCTTCGTGCGCCGACCCTGTTACGTGATCGGTTCAGCCAATGAGGACAAAACGCTCACGTGAGGTAACGGCTACGCCTCCCGATCGCCTCCAGCCCAGTGCATGCTTCGCGTGTGTGACGTCACGCCGCAACTATAATCGCGGACTAAGGCTCCGATTATACTGATTGAATGCGTGAGTGTGCTACTGTGACGTCGCAGAGCGACGTGCACAAGCACATTCTTCTGCAGGCTGAAATCTGTTTTTTGATTGGATGGCTGCTTCATGGGACACGGCGGTCGCAACCAGAAAACAAATTTGTAAAAGTGACAAGTGATTAGCTAAGTTGCCCATTGATCCGTTCTCCTGTAATCGATTGGCTAAGATTCGGCTCGAGGGTTCACTAAATCCCTGTCGGTGCAGCAGAAGACGACCAAAGATGGGAAGACCATGTGACCAGGCAGTCACGAGATATAACTGGTGCACTGCTAGAGAGATGGCAGGTCTCAAAAAGGGGTGTGCCAGAGCCTGTTTCAGAAGAGGAAGAGAGGGGATGTGACTTTGTAAATGGTTGCTATAGAAACAAAACATCCTTAATATTTTAAAAATTGTTTAAAAAAAAAAAATAGCTACAAGTATTTTCTCAGTATAGAACTGATTTATTAAAAAAAAACCGCGTAGGATATTGCTTGAACTAGCTTTAAATGAACTAGACGGTCTTTTCTTCTATCCTTTCAGGACACTGGCTTTGAACATTATGTTCTCTCTCTCTGTGAGAATCTCTACTTTGCATTCTGTGGCACACACTCTAGATCAGGAGTGGCCAACTCCAGTCCTCAAAGGCCACCAACAGGTCAGGTTTAAAGGAAATCTCGGCTTCAGCACTGGTGGCTCAGTCAAAGATGCCACCTCTCTACTAAAGCAGGGATATCTTAAACTGAGGACTGGAGTCGGCTGCTTCTGATGTAGTTTCTACATTTTCTTTTTCTCTGACATGATTATTTATTATTACTATTGTTTGTAAAGTGGTAATATATTCCGCAGCGCGGTACAGAGTAAGGACAAACAGAAAGAAACAGATCTCGTGAGAGCTTACAATACGCCTACCTAATAACAATCTTATGCAATTAATGTTTAAGAAATAAAAAAAGGGAATGTTAAGTAGAAAGTGTGTGTGTATGGCGTTTGTGTGGAGTGTGTGTGTGTGTTTGTGTGTGTGGTGTGCTGTTGGGTGTGTTGTTGTGTGTGTGTTGTGTTGTGTGGTGGATGTACGTGTGGTGTTGTGAGGTTTGTGTGTGTGTGTGTGTGTGTGTTTCACCTAGTGGGGAACAAGTCATCCCATGACACCATATCAAAACATTTATTTTCCTTCATGGGCTAGTTTTGTGTGTGGGTTATTTTTACATTAAATGCTATCTACAGTTGTGTATTTGAGTTGATCATTGTAAAGCTTTACTTATGGAGAACTACTGTACTGGCCCATTCAAATCTATGGATAGCATGTATATAACTTAGGGAATTGTAGAACCATTTTGCAGAGCAGCTCTTTTGTAGGTTGACTCTCCCACCTCTCCCTCCTCTCCCTCTCTGCCAAGTTACGTTTTGTGTGTGATCTCTTACCTTCTTCAGAACACCCCCCCCCCTCCTGCAACGTCACGTTGTCATGTGCACTCGACATCACATAGTGACGCATTGCCATGACAACGGTCACACGACACTGCAGGAGCAAGGCTGCCCCAAAGTATTGGTGCTGAGGGGTCCCAGAGGGTCTTAATGTGCCACTGTCTCTCTAGGTCGGCTTTATACTTCTTTTTTTTTCTCTTTCTTTGCCTGATTTTAATGCTTCTGTGGATGAAGAGACTGGTGAGGTCTTCAATGATCATGTCAATTGTACATTTGTGAGCAGACCAATAATCAAGTTGACAACATTGGTGTAGACCCATAAGACTTTCAAAGTTCCTTCAGGGGACTCTCCAGGCCTGTTCTGTAATAAATATCCCTGGAAGTGGAGACGGCAGACGCAGAAGCCTGGCTTGCTACACGAGGGACATGATGCGTACTTCGTAAGGGTCACTAGGGTCCACTGGCATTAAATGGGTTAACGTGGCTTAAGACAAAGGCTTTGATATGTGTTGCCCTGAAACCATGGCCTGCTTTTGGGGGCCTCGAGCTAATTCAGATAGGCGAGGTCGTTCCTTCGGGTCTGGGAGTCTATCAATCAATTCAAGGCCTTTCTTCATTTTGTTTTCTTAAACAAAACAATTCTGCACAACTTTATTCTCCCTTGGTTTTTATTTATTTTACTTTTGTATGGCGATATCTTGCAGGGTTATCCTGTTGCAATGAGCTGGAAGGGTTTCTAGGTTAAAGTTCTTGACAAATAATATTTTTTGTTGTGTTGTGTTTTTGCGTAGGCTGTCTTTCTTTCCTCTAATGTGACATGTAATATCCAACAAAAGAAAAGCCACAAAAGAGGAAGGCCCTCCGTATGTGCCTTTTCTTCTTTTGATTTATCTATGGGGAGGAGTGCGAATGAATAATTTAGTCATATAGAATGCTATTGGGAACTCGCTTTAAAGTCTTGATATGCAAGTTCAATTGCACTTGCATATAATCGAAAGTTCAGGGAGGATGTTCTCTGTATTGAGTCATTTAATTAGAAATGTATGCCTACCTCATCTGTCTGGATCAGGTGTTAACACTCACAGCTCAACACATACAAAAGGGGTAGAGAGAAGACATCCTTGAGCAGAACGCAAGAGTCTGGATTGTATATAGCAAGAAATTAGGGCTGAGATGTAAGAAGGAGCAGAATAGTGTAAAGCTTTAAAAGTGAGCAGTATTGAGTGAGATTCGGGATTTGATAGGAAGCCAGGAGAGGGATTTCAGCAGGGGAGACGCTGAGACAGATTTCGGAAAGAGTAGAGTGATTCTGGGAGCAGTGTTTACGATAGATTGCGTGAGAGGCAGGAAGGCCGGACAGCAGGAGGTTACAGTAGTCGAGACGGGAAAGAATGAGGGTCTCTGTCAGAGTTTTAGCAGTTGGGGATGGAGGTGACCCATAACCCTGACTGATTTGCTTTGTCATGGAACAGTTTTCCAAATATTTGTTACAACACGACTATGAAAAGGTGTTCATAATCTTACAAATATTTTCCATCAGAGAATGCCATAAACCTAGCTATGATTTCCTGATAATACAAAATTATGGCAGCAACTAACCACACTGGCTGAGGCATTGGTTTTAGAGCAGTGTGCGCACAGTGAATCGGATGGAGTGTAACTGGCCCATAAACCAGGGTTTGTGTCATATAATAATCTCAGAGACCCAGACCTCCTGCATTTCTAAAATGTATCGAAGGTTTGGGACTGACCCAAAACTGCAGATTTGAGATGGCTTGTGGTATGCTCAATGTCTCTTTATTTATTTGTTATTTTGTACATATTTATTTTGATGTCACAAGTCATGAATAATGTTACTAGACTTTTGCCTCTGTGTGCTTGGTGATTTCTGGCAATTTTCGACAATTGTTTGTGTCAAATTACAGCTGGATTTGTACGATTGTTGTCAAAAAGAGATTTGAAAATCTTTAGTGTTGGTAATTGATTTTGATTTATTTGTGTGTTTTTTTTTTTTTTTTTTTTTTAATTCACAATGGTTGGTTACAATTCTGCATTTCTTCTAGCATTACTCATAAAGCTAATTTAGTCAACACTTTTTATTAATAAACATATTTATCATGTGTCCTCTCTAAGGCTGAGTCCTTGCTGGCGCTCAAAGCATGCGAGCCGGGTGTCCTGCGTCTGCTCGCGCAGGGGAGGGAGGGAAGGAGGAGGCGGCATTGCCGAATAGTTGAGCGAGCGGGAAAGTTACAAATTTTTATTTACATAAGCGCTGAGCGCCGGTGAGTGTGTGTGCACGCGCATACCCGCGCGCATCGCGTGAGCAGGGACTTGTATATGTGTGTCACCTCGCCGATCTCAGCGCTAGCGGGGACGCAGCCTAAGGCTGCGCTTATAGTGACGGCGACGCCCCCTGAAAACAAAAGCATTGCCGCCATCGTAAGCGCGACGGCAGCGACAAATTTGGAAGCAGATAAAATTAGATTTTTCAGAGGCTGTCGCCACATGTGACAGCCTCTGAACCAATCAATGGCCAGCTCGCCAGCAACGCCGCCAAAAGTTAAATTATAACTTTCGCGGGTGACGTCGCCGTCGCGCGGCCTAAGCTGGCTAACGTTTGAGACCTTGATTAAGTTGCTATTTCAGATGCTGACGTTTTGTGATCCATGTTCTTGTTTTGAGCTTTGTAAAATGTAAATGTATCAATCTAAGTATGACCAAAGAAGTGGTGAGTGTTTTCTTCAACTTCATAAGATGATAAAACAAAGTATGAATAGTATTGTCCGCAGCACGGATTCTACATTTAAATTATATTACTCACAACTAGAGCTACTGTAAGAATGAATCCTAGACATGACTGGACCTGTCTGAATCCGTGGATTTTTCCACGGTTTTTCAGGCCTGATCTGCAGGCTGAAATCTGAAGTTGGGTTTAATGTGAACCTGGACCATGGAACGTGTGTTTCTATTGAATCAGACGTGGGGTTCTACACTATTTACTCTCCTCCCCGCTGTTATAATTCAGTTTGCGGGTTCGGATTCCAAATCCACAGGACGGATTTTCAGTAATAGAAAAAAAAAAAAAAAAACCCGAATCTGCCATTTTTAATGAATTTTTTTTTTGGAAGACTAGTCCTTTTAAATTTGCGGCTCAGAGGAACTGGCCATCCGCGCTGGATTTGGCCCTCTGCGCTGGATTTGGCCCTCTGCGCTGGATTTGGCCCTCTGCGCTGGATTTGGCCCTCCGCGCTGGATTTGGCCCTCCGCGCTGGATTTGGCCCTCCGCGCTGGATTTGGCCCTCCGCGCTGGATTTGGCCCTCCGCGCTGGATTTGGCCCTCCGCGCTGGATTCGGATGTACACTCAGAATTCGCCCATCACTAATGAATACCTTGCTTTTCTTTACTGTTTCTCTGTGTAGTCTAGGGGTGGGTAACTCCAGACCACCAACAGGTCAGGTTGTCAGGATATCCCTGCTTCAGCACAGGGGGCTTAGTCTTCATCTTTGACTGAGCCACTGATAGCCACCTATGCTGAAGCAGAGATCCTTAAAACCTAGATTTGGCCACTCCTGTTCATGCCCTTTTAGGGACTTTGTCCCCAGATATGTGGTCATCTCATTGGTAACAGATCGGCACAGTGAAGCCTCACTTATTTCAGGGGTAAGTTATGAATGTATTGTACACAATAGGGACCGCACTTACCAGTAATTCAAGTATAAACCTTAAGGTAAAGCACACAACACATACTTTTTGATTCTTCAACATTTTCAGTGCATTGACTGAGCCACCTGTGCTGGAGCAGGGATATCCTGAAAACCTGACCGGTTGGTGACCCTTGAGGTCTGGAGTTGCCCACCCCTGCTGTACTCATTTATTTCTTGCCATACAGCACGTTGTCCTTCCCTTTTACATTACGAAGCTACCGAGTGCCAGAGCTTCAATAACAAACATGCTCTGTGTGTACACACACGCGCACACACACGCGCACACACATATCCACACACACGCGCTTCCGTTTTGCTTTTATCTCAAAGTACCAAGAGTTTCCAAGAAGAACCCTTGTGTTGCATGTTATGTATCAGGAAACTGCGAGGTGTGTGTGTGTGTGTGTGTGTGTGTGTGTGTGTGTGTACGGCACAGCGACCACAAGTGAAGTGTGTGTTGTGAGATTACTGACTGTATAAATGACAACCTCTTGAAATAAGTATTGTTGTTTGATCTAGAGAGCACAGATAGCCATAGAAAAAGCAAATGGCGGTGGGCCAGTTTACGCCGTTTTGTATGGGGGGGAGTTTTAGGGTGACCAGATTTTGAAAATGAAAAACCGGGACGCATAAAAAAATTATTAATACAACAAATGACATTAGTTAAAAATGAATATTATAATGATATCTAATAGTGTCACCATTGATGCTGTATTATTCATTCTACCTCTTCCCATTCACTCTCTACGTTCTTCCCTGTCCCTCCACTCCCCCATTTTCTCTCGCCCCACCAGTCTCTCCCTCCCCACCATTCACTCTCTTCCTCTACTCCTCCATTTTCTCTCAATCCCCTCCTCGCTCCTCTCTCCACTAACATCGCCGCCACCCTCTGCACACCGACCTTCTGCTCTCCTCCCGGCATTCTTGCTCTCTGCTGCCCCCCTTACTCTGATGGTCAAAACCAGGACAGCCACAAACAAGCGGGACATTTTAAAGTAAGTCGAGCAGCCAGGACAAACCTTAAAAAACAAAAACAAAACAAAACAAAAAAAACCGGGACTGTCCCGGCTAAACCGGGACTGTCCCGGCTAAACCGGGACCGTCCCGTGCTAAACCGGGAACTGTCCCGTCTTAAACCAGTTTAACTGTGTCCCGGCTAACACCGGGACTGTCCCTGCTAAACCTGGACTGGTGTGCCCGGCTAACCTGGACTGTCCCGGCTAAACCGGGACTGTCCCGGCTAAACCGGGACATCTGTTCACCCTAGGGAATTCGGCAGGATTTAAAAAAAAAAAAAAAAATTCCCCCCGAATGTAAACATTTGCAGCTTTTGCAAACGGGGAGAAAATTTTGGCTTTTCAATTTAAAGTAGTATGTATTATATAATAGCCAAACAAAGGTCCGGTGTAAATAACGAAACGGAACATTAAAGTATGAATACAAAATAAGCGTGCACTTGAAATAACCCCTGCAATTAAAAGGAGGAGGTGCCTCTATTGTTTTTTTGGGGGGGGGTTCCACTACAGCAGACCCCCAACCGGTGCCCTTAAAACAGAGTATTAATTTTGGGGGTCCCTGCTTCTGAATGGGACCCCCACTGCGTTAATCTTCTGAACCAGCCCCTTCTCCCTGTGCCTGTCTCTCTTCTCCTCCTCATCCTTTCCTTCCCCCCCCCAGCAGAAAATTCAATCACAACTTGGCTCTCTGCTCCGTGCAGCCCGAATGATGGCGTCGTAGATTCCCAAATTTGGGCATATCCATAGTCCGGGTATCTGTGACATCATAATCCGCTGCATGGAGCGGAGAGAGCCAAGTTCTGAATGCATTTGTTGCTGGTAAGGGGGTGGGAGGGGCAGCGGAGAGACAGTGATACAAGGGCTGCGGGGGATCCTTTGTCGACCCCAAGGAATTTGACAACGACCCCACAAAGGGGTCGAGGCCAACAGATTGTGGTCAGGGGCGGGGTTTTATACACATGTTCAAACGTGCGTTTGTGTGTAATAAAAATATACATGTATACAAGAACACGGAGAACATTACATAATCCAGCAGGTAAAGAGTGGGAAGAAGCTCCCAATGATGTACCATGCTTCCTTTCAGACGTGGCAAAGGCACGAATAAAAATTCATGAAGAATGGGGGATGACGGAATTGCATTTAAAATCTTGAAAGAAGCTGGGGAAGAACTAGAGAAATTTGTCGCCAAACTCTTTCGTGCTTTAAGAGCAATAAAATTCCAGAACAAGGCCTTAAGATGGAAAACAAAAGTGCTCAAGAATATACATACCAACCAGTCTACTTCCAAGCTCTGAAAATACTATTTTTGTGAAGGTACTCAAGTCGGCTGCAACAGAGCCTGGACTATAACCAGTTTAGAGTACAAGTGGGCTAACACAACAATAATAGCAGGAAAAACGGCGGTGCATCTGCTGCTGCTGCTGAAGAACAATTGGAACCAACAAAACTGTAAACTGCAAAGAACTAGGTGCAAAAATGTATTAGTGGCATAATAAAAACAGCCAGAAGGACACTCTAACGCGTTTCACGTGGTATCCCACGCTTTATCCTGCTATTTCTACATATGCCTCTCGGTAGGAGCACGCTTGACAGGACCAGGATATCCTCAAGGTCAGCAGTGAGTAATTTATTACTTCATTCATGTGATCAGTCCCACACAGCACCGAGACTACCACATAAGATTTACCTATCAGGCTAGTGGTTATATCCATGGGAGTGTGTTTATTGGTGGACTATTTGGATTCCTAGGTCTCATGAACTGTCTCAATTCAATGAAGATATTTATTGATATATTACGCACAAAATAATTGTCTGCTCCTGGTTAGCATCACAAGTGGGAGTGTCCCTCCACTTTCCTGTTCTTATAACACAACAATAAGCAAGATAAGGTTCTCGCAAAAGAGTGACAGGGAGACACTATCCCACCAAAGATTTTCATAGCAACCCTTGAATTGTTCAGGACTCAGAATTGGGAAGAAAAAGGAATCCAAATCAATGGTGTCACCTAGGATTTGCCACAAGGCCAGAAGTCCTTCAGCAACAAATTGGAGAACTCGCTGAAGCAAGTAAGAATGTGGACCTCCACCTGAATCTTTGCAACATCAAACAAATGTGTCAACTCTATAAAGATTGAAATAAATGGAATAGAACTGGAAAAAGTCAAAGACTGTCTACCTTGGTCAGCAGGTATCAATGGATTGTAACCTTTTGAATGAAATCAGAGGAATGGGGATGGGATGGGCTGCATTTACAAGGGAACCTTCACTGTGCCCTAAAAGGGAAGTGTGTAGCCAGGTTACCTGAGGTTCCCCTCTTACCTCTGTGCTGCGGGGGCGGCCGCATCGCCAGGGACTCCCGGAGGTATAGGGAAGGGCACCGCCATGTTTAACAAAATTTGCGCATGAGCATGAGAGTTGCGGCGGCCCCTTCAGATGGTTCACGCATGCGCAGGATAGAAGTGGGACCAGCCCTGTGCAGGCTCTGAGCTGGGACTACAATTCCCATGAGTCTCTGCAGGGTCACAGGGTGCCAGGCAGCCAATAGGGCTGGAGAGTTGCTGGAGACAGGAAAGGGAAGCGTGTAGCGGAGACCACACTAGCCTGTGGGTCCTGGGAGAGCAAGGGGAGAGGAGGTGTGTAGTGCAGGGGTTCAGTGACCCACTGCATAGGCCAGGATATTACCCCTAGGCCCCAGCACAGGCCCCGAGTCGCCACCAGCTTGTGGTACTGCAGGGAACAGCCCTAGATGGGAACTTTACCATTTACTGATAGTAGCAGTCAGGGACACAGCATCTTCCTGAGCTACATGGTGATCTGTAGTATGGGATCAAACTACATTGCGGAATCAAGCCTCGTGAGAGATCTCCCTGGCAGTGAGGGAATACTCGTGAGAGACGACGCTGGATCTGCGGATCCTTTTCGAAGTGACAGCGACCGGGTGCTGGAGCGCCCGGTAGGTATTATTAGAAGTGCACCAACACCGGTACCTGCAGGCGCTGATCCCGCCTTGGGGGTGGATTATTTGGGGACACTGGGGGTAAGTGACCAAGGAACTGGTTCAGTACATTGGACACGGTGTGGGGTGTACACAGTGGTGGGAGAGGGACACTACTCCCAGGGTGGAGCATGGTCAGAGCCACCGGTATAAGGTTCCTATATTCAAGGCCAATCGTATATTGTGTGTTTGCTATTATCCTACTGCCAAGGTTATTGATCAGTCAGATTTGTTATATGCTGTTCAATGTTATATGTAATCCACGCATATATAGTAAAAGGTTACAGAGTTGTGGATTGTAATTGTTATTCTTGTCCAGGGGAATCTCACTTATTGGGGATCCTGGGCGAGTGGAGGCGCTGCTAAATTACTTGTTGTTGCCCCAGGCTCCCAATGGCGGAGGCTCAGATCTCCGTGAGCCATCAGGTAGATAAAGCTCCAGTCGACCCGTCTAGTCAGAGGGAAAGAGGGCTACAAGTGTTCAACCAGTGTATGCTGCCTGTGAAACTTGATTGCAAAGACCATTCTGAAGCGGAAAAACTGGACAAAATTTTAACCTCAGTGAATTACACTCCTGCTGCAAACTGTTTCTCAATGATCAACGGTCATCATGCTTCTATCTATATATCCATATTCGTATGCACAAAATAAATCTAAACCTAAGTTGGACAATGTTTTTGTTTTTTTTGTTTTTTTTGTTTTTTTTGTATTTATATAGAAATAACTCTGAATAGATTGTACTCATTTGAGATCTCTGCTCATACAGCTGGCAGGGGCTGATTGAAGACCCATCTCCCCTCCCTTGGCTGCAGAAAGGAGGTGCTAGTCCTTAGACTGCTCTTTTGACGTTGTAAAAAAATGTCCTAAGGGTTAAAATGCTATGTTGGGGCCTGAACCCCATAATAGGTCTGTTTTCAGCCCTTGCAGGTTCGTAGGGTATATTGCAGAGAAGACCGAGCCTATTGTTCTCTGGGAGACCCTGTACTAATAACACACCCTCCAACTGTACCTACTGAACATATAGTGTACCAGCTAAATACTCTAAGGCCTACAGTATAAAACACTGGCTTTCTTGTGTGTGGTAAGTTGCATAAGTTATGAGACTGCCGTAGGGATTGCTTGGAAGTAATTCAGTTTAGCACGGGTAGAGGTACCCATAAAATGTTGGCGGGCCTGCAATTATATTATAAAATAAAACGCAAACCGTGTGTTTTTTCTGCTTTGACAGAAATTAGTCATCCAATACATGCAAACCTCGGCTGAAAAATAGTTACCTGAGGCCTAAAAATAGTTATTGATGCCATCCAAAACTTTGTTTACATTCTATTTATATATACGCTAGACTGGCAGTGACACTTTGCTCTATTTAGAGGTCCTATCAGTGTTTTTTTTTATTTTTTTTATAAAGGTTTATTTTGACTTTGCAAATAGCCCAGTCAATCCCTCGTATTTACTAATTTATTATTTAAAAAAAAAATAGGAATGGAAACCTAAAATGGTATCATTTTAAAGTGATTTTAGATGTTCTCCAGTTAAGCGGGAGGGGAGTGAGATGCTGCCCCTTCAAATAAGTTCATGGTGTAAGATTTTCAAACCACTTGGCATCATCCTTTTGTAGATTGGTTGCTCATTCTTGCAGTAGTAATAATAATAATAATTACTGTCTGGGCAACATTTGTAAATACTTACGGGTGCAAGGAATTATCATGCAAGGGGATCTCAACTCTAGTTCTCGGGACAACCCCTAACAGGTCAGTTTTGACGGATATTCCAGCTTCTGCAAAGTTGGCTGATCAGTCGAAGACTGAGCCACTGATTGTGCAACCTGTGCTGAACCAGGGATAGCCTTAAAACCTGACCTGGTGGGGGCGTGGGGGGGGGAGAGAGGCGAGAACTGGAGTTGAGATCCTCTTCCCCTGGTGCGCAGGGCAGGAGCGACTCGTTCAATGCCAGACCTTCAACAGACGTCTTGCACTTCAGAGATCTGTGCATTAACCCTGCAATGATTCTCAGCACCAAGAGTTACTGAAGCCTTGTTATTTCATATTGATTCTGCATGTACAAAATGAAAGTCCAATACATTTCTTTAAGCTAATCGACTTGGTTTCATGCAGCCGCTCAAATAGTTTCCTTTATCAGTATTATGTTTATCCATAAAATGAAAACCTAAACATCCATGTGTAGCCCTGGTAAGAAATAGGGCTATATGTCTATCCTACTGGTGTAAGTCTTGCTAAGGGCAGGCTGCCAGTAGTTATCATGGGTTTCCCCCACCTCAAGCCCTGCCTTGAGTGGTGAAGGTAGGTCACCTGACTGTGTCTAAGGCAAGAGACACAGGGGATGGGCCTGCTGACATCATGAGGGGCAGGGCTGTCTAAAGTTAGTTGCCTGTTCTTGTCAGAGACAGTAAGTGAGTTGAGTTCTGTCCTGGGATCAGAGAGGAGTGTGTTCCAGGAGAGTGATGCATTACATTTGGAGGAGAAGCTCAGGCAGGCCTGAGTAGAGTTGACAGAACTGTGGTGGACCAATGCCCCTCATCCCGCTTAGGGGGTGAGGGAAGAGTTAGCCCCACCCTGAGTGTCTGTACCTTGGGGTGGAGGCAGGGAGCAGTGAGAGCCCCAGACAGCCCATCCTGAAGGGGTACAGTCTGGAGGAGGAGACCACTGTACCTGATTGCTGCTGTGTGCTGCTGTACAATAAAGGACTGTGCTATTACTTTTACCAAAGACTGAGACTGAAATCTGTCACCCCTTGGAGGGGTTTCTCTGGAAGGATTTCACCCTACCCTGATAGGATAGGGCTTGCCAGAGATGGAGGCGCTGCACCACTAAGAGATGAAGGCATGTACCCCAGAAGCCTATCCCTGTTGTCCCCCATACCATCGTGGGAGACTCAGGCTGTCCTGTTACCAGCAGGTTTGCACCACCAGTACACATGTAGCCAGCCCTCATTACACCCTAGGGGTCTGATCTGCGACTGGAGGGGGGGGGGGGGGGGGGGGGGTTCACAATTTAACTTTTTGGTTTTGTGTAACGGGGCTTCCCCGGCCGCCCAAAACGGTTCAACCGCGGCCCCCCCCCCCCCCCTGCTTCCCACCCATGTGAGAAATGCATGGAGAAAGGGTGGGGAATCTGCTTCCTTAAAGCTGCAGGTCAAGCAATATTCTGCATGTGTTTTTTTTTTTTGTTTTTTTATATATATATAAATCAGTTCTGTAGTAAGAAAAAATACTTTTAGCATTTTCTGTTTAAAAAAAAAAAAACAACAACTTTGAAAGACCAATTTTCTTGTATTCTATTTTAACAAGCATGTTTGTTCCTATAGCAACCATTTACATTCCCCACATCTAAAGATGTCGCCGATCAATAGACGGAGAACGAATTCACCGGCACCTATGCAGTTCTTTATGCAAGTAGAGAGTGCCCACATGAAACTATTGAAGTAAAAAAAAAAAAAAAAAAAAAAAAAAAACGGGACCTTGAACTGCAGCTTTAAGCTAAACTCGTGCAGAGAGAAGGTTTTGCCTCTGGCAATTAAGGAGTTCAGAAGTGTGTGTTTTTTTTTTGGTTTTTTTAAGTCAATTTTTAAAATAGTCACAAAACAAACAAGTGACAAAGACCAGAAGCCATTGTGTGTTCTGGTTGATGGGAATCCTGTTTTCCCATTCAGTGTGTGAACGAAACCAGTTCATATCAGGCATTCATCATCAGCCTGTTCACCCCATGGGCATGTATATGGCTTCGGTGAGGCAATCCTTTTTCTTGGAAGTGCATTATTCATTTTGTTGTAATACCGATGTATGCGTCATCGAGGAGGTTATTTGACGAGCAGTGACGGTCAACAGTGTGTGCTAATAGTTCCTGGTGCGTGTTAACACTTCATGTTTGTCTCTTACGTCATACCAGAAAATACACACCCACACCCTGGAAAGCACAATATAATTGCAGATATTCTGCACTCCTTTAACCTTTTTAAAAGAACACAGCAGCTAATTGACACACCCTGTTACTTTTAAAACATGCATCTCCAAAGTGATTCAGCACACAGATGACGGAATTCAATAAGAGGCTTGTCTGTTCACTATTTTTATTTCTGAAATCCCACAAGTAAAGACCGATAGTGACTGTTTTGAGATTCTCTGGTAGGTTGTTCCAGGTGTGAGGTGCATGGTAACAGATGGAGGAGCACCCGGATTTGTTCTTGAACCTTGGGATCGTGGGCAGTATTTTGGAGTCAGATCTAAGGTGATATGTGCTGTATGTTGTAGGGGTGAGGAGCTTGTTTAGATAGGCGGGTAGCTTGCCCAGAAAGTATTTGAAGACAAGATGGGATGACTAGGGCAAGAATGGTTTTAAGAGTTGGTTCTGATCTGAAGCTTTGTGATTGGTCGCTTTAGAAATGTAGTAGCGTTAGTCCCAAATACCATTGTTACGGTCTTGTGCGTGTTTTAAAAAGAGTTTATATTGAGAAATTCAATTTTCAAGTCTTGATAAATCAGATTTGAAGTACATGTTCAAGGTCAGAGTGGCTAGGGCTGTGTGCATATAAGATTGTCATCTGCGGACATGTGCATTTGAAGTGGCCTTACAAGCTGTAGGCACATCATTTAATGAGGACTGAAAAGAGTAGGCGCCCCAGAACAGAGCATTAGTTACTCTAGCACGGAGTCGTAGGAACTTTGATTTCAGTAGATCAGGCCCACATTGACTGTTTATTTGTTGGGAGCGCTTGTATAATCTCCTTCAGGTACTGGGAAAAATTGGAACTAATGTTTTGGAGGGGGTAGAGATATAGAGGTGCTCTCATGCAGGGCTTCATGTTTGTAGTTAGAGTTGCGCTTTGATAGTAGGGAAGTAGCACACCCCCCAAAGTATTCATTGAACGTGTTTGCAATGCCAGTGGGATTTTTCAGAATAGTTTAATCCTTTTTGCTATTAGATGATTGTTGACGGCTAGAAGGCTGGAATATATTGTTGATAACCTTTCAGAAGTTTGCTGAATTTGATGTATTTTGGGTGAACATTGTCAGAGTAATATTGGGCTTTTGCTAGTCTTGTTTGCTTTGTGCATTTTTTTTTGAGGCAGCTGTAGATGAGATCCTTGGTTGTGACAGTTACCTTGTATCTTTTCCACAAGGCATCCCATAGATTATAGAGCATCTACACTGCTGTCCTGCATAATGAGGGGATAGCGGCTGTGGCGGACGCCATCAGCAGTACACCAAGTAAGGAGGATATGTCGGCCCTAATGTTTATTTGGTCCTTCCGAATGTGTGCAGAATTTAATGAGTTCTTCAGTACTAGGTGATGCCCTTCTTTTTTTTTTTTTTTTTTTTTATTCTGACTATCAATTTAGATTTTAGGACAAGCTTTTGACTGTTTTTACTCTGGTCAATCAAATTATTTCTGTTTTTGATTCTGACTTTCTGGGGACAGCCATGGGGGTGCTAAATAGCCCATTCCTTTGCCAACATATATAATATTGAGAAGAAACTGTTCCTAAATAATCCAAACCCTAATTCCTACATCTGCCCCCAGGAGGCCGGAACACTACTGATTTACACAATACATTGGCAAGACAATCAGACTGCTCAAAATATGGATTGAAGAACATGTGAATGGTATAAAGAATGCTAAACGTTTATTTGATGCCGGCTAAATAAAAAATCATAATTGAATATAACATTTTTTAGACATGCATGCAACCTAAGTTTCAGAGGTTTAGAAGTGATCCCTAGAGATCCTAGGAGAGGCAATCGAGATCTCTGGTTACAACAGAACAATATTGGATTTTCACACTTTATAGTAAAACACCATTAGGTTTAAACAAACTGAACTAAATCCCCTTTTAAAATAATTGACCATCTGGGAGTATTATTATGGGGTTTCTCTTGTCATTTGGGATCCCCGTTGAATAGGCATTTATTGTATATGAGAGTTATATTAATGTTTATTTTAAATTGATGTATTGAGGGGAAGGTTTAGATCTCGTCACATTTTTAGAGAATGCGATTTGTCTTGGGTAATACAGTATGTAGGTTCAAGGAACAAATTAGACAGGAATTCCGTTTGCAAGGCACTTTCCACAATATTTTTTAGGTCATGATTATGGTCGGTTTTCTATAACGAAGTGTATTAGTATACATCCGATTTTTATAATATCCAATAATGTTTAATTTAAGCCAATTTGTTGCAATGTATTTTGGTGACCACATTTATTATAATGATTATTTAGCCAACTTGTAGAAGCACTTTGTGATTTATGGTTGTACAGTAGTTTTGTATCAATTGATGTATTTTTGAAGTCCATATTATTATTTTATGTATGGTCATGTTTGTTTTGTATTCATTAAGTGTACTGTATTAGTTTGTCTGAGCTTGAAGAGTTAATTTTCATTGATTGGATCTCAACAGAATAGATGGGGCATAGGCTTGTATAAATGACAGCTCAGTGATCCTTAGACCATGCCCCTGATGAAGCGTATCTGACGCGAAACGCGTGGAAGTTTTTGGTCATCACGCTGTAACGACAGATGCATGACACACACCCAGGAGGACGCTGCGAGGAACTGGGCAGTAATAGCTAGGACTTTTTATGCTCCATGGTGATCTCCAGTGAAACCCGCTGTTTCCACCGGACAATCCGGTAATTGCAGCCAATGCCATCAGGTCTTCGGTGTGGGTAGATTATTTCAATATGAATGACTTCCTTTACCACTGTAAGTTTTCAAATTGTTTATTGATCAGAGAAAGTGAAGATTTTTATTGACTGTCTTCCTATGCGCCCTTTTTTTTTTTTTTCTTCCTGTGTGGGTGTCTTTGCGCCTTCCTATTTTATTTATTTATTTTTTATTTTTTTGAATTATATATAGTTAACCGGTCAATCGCAGGAGAAATTTGAGCAACCGGAACGATTTCTCTTTTAGATATTGGTTATAAATGGTTTTGATGATTGCGGGCAGCGTGTACCCATTATTTTGCTGTACTTTTAATTGGATCCAATTGTCCAAATATATTAGTTTGTATCTTCTATCAAGGTGTTTGCAAAACCATTGGTGTTCGTAGAAGTGCTGTGTATATGCTTCCCATGGTCTTTGTAGTTGATCGATACACACGATACTAATATTTTATATAAGGACCGAACCAGAACCATTACTTTCTCCAACATCGCATTTATAGAGCACATTTTTGACAGCTCAAAGTTATTGATCCTTCGTTGCCTCCATATAGATGCAATGTAATATGGATGGAAGATATTAGGATTTAGCCTACAAAGTAGTGTTAATTTCGCATGACCTGGTTTCAATCCTTTTTAGGGATCTGTCTTTGGGTACTCATCGGGTAGATACCTTACTTCACGAGTGCCAACTCCAGTCCTCAAGGGCCACCACCAGGTTAGGATTTAAGAATATCCCTGCTTCCGCACAGATGACTTAATCGGGCAATGATTGAGCCACCTACACTGAAGCAGGGATATCCTTAAATCCTAACCTGTTGGTGGCCCTTGAGGGCTGGAGTTGGCCTCCCCTGCCTGCCTTGATTGTTGCAAAGTGTTCTGTACTTTCTTATGATGCCACACTGCGCATTTTTTTGGGGTGTCGAATTTTTAAGGTGACACCCCATCTTTCTTGCGGTATTTGTAAAAGTTGTGTTAATGGGAATCTCTCACTATGTGCAACTGACAAAGGGACTGCGACTTCTGAAACGCTGTGGTATAATGGAATCTGCATAATAATATTAACAAGAGCATGCTTGTTCGGAGAAGTGTATGGAATTGTAGGCGACGGATATTCATCTCTCAACGAGTTCTTTAATCACTAAAAATTGTTTTACATTTCAGTTCACCATTTTATTTATTTCGAGTAGAATTTCTCTTCACTTTTTATTTTTTTATTTTTTTGGTAAAGGCGTCCAAGGGGTAAACGCGTTCTCCAAACACAAACCTAGGCTCCTTCATGAATACATGTAAATAATTCGGGGGGTGGGAGGGTGTAACAGTATGGCAGGGAGTGGGTGGAGGAGTGTCCGTGCGAGTGAGTGTCGCACCGACTTCCACCGATGAGGAGGGGATGAAGATCCAGAAAAGCTGACGTTCAACAAAAATGTTTTCCGCCTACGCTTTGTGTGCGTGTGTTTCTAAAGTAAATGTTAGGAATAAAGGGAACTGTTTAATATTTTAAGACGCTTTTTATTTTTCGCGCTAAAGCAGAGTATGATGGATTTATCTTTTTAATCCCGTTCTGCTTCCTGCCATACATTGCCATCCACATGTGTCACTGAAGAGGTTAAATGGCACAATTTTGCACGAGTGGTGATTATTCTCCGTGCTGGAGAGTGGCTTAGTGCCTGCCGGATCTTTCCAGGGCTGTACATTGGCAGCTGGCCTGCATTTTAAAATCGGCTTCAGGATGTTCTTCTAGTCCTGGCACGCGTTTCTGTCTCCCGAGCTCCTGGTACCGTATCCAGAATCCCACAGCGATGTGCTTTTCAGGATGGGCTCATTTGTGCAAAGGGAACAGTCAGAACTGAACAGGCAAATCAAGCCAGTGTGATCTGGTCACAGGAATTGATGATGGAGATTTTGAAAAGACTGCATTACTGACGGTGCCCTTTTATAGCTCCTCCTAGTTCTTTCTCTGCTTTAAGCACACGCTGTTCCCACACCATATGTTACTTTACTAGATTGCTGTTTCCATGTTCTCGTCACTAGTAAAACCTGTTGTTCATTTGCCCATACACTCTGACATTTTGATACCAGTCCATTTTCCAGCCACAGAAGCCAGGGAGCGATAATTAGATGCTTCCTCGGTTGTCCTACTCCTGCCAAGATTTCTAAAGGCAACCAGAGCTACTGAATGCTGAAAGGAATCATGGGGGATTGTTTATTTTCAGCATCTTTGAATACTGTCTGGATATTTCTTGCAAAACACCTATTTGGCTTTTGTTCCCTCCCCCCCTCCCCACGTACTCTTTCCCTCCTCCACCCCCCCACACGCACTCTTTCCCTCCTCCACCCCCCCACACGCACTCTTTCCCCCCACCCCCCCACACGCACTCTCTTTCCTCCCTCCCCCCCCACACGCACTCCCTCAGTCCTCCCCTCCCAGCACTTACTCCTCACACCTTCACTCTCTTCTCCTCGTCACCACCCGCACTCTCTCCTCCCTCCCCCACCCGCACTCTCTCCTCCACCTCCCCCCCAGACACAACTATTTGGCTTGTTCTCTAACTGTAATCAGCAATGCATTTGTATTAAAATAAATACACTCACCGGCACTCCTCAGTATCCTTCCCCCTCCCTGCCCCACACTTCCTCCTCTGTGCTCCCCCCTCCTCCGCTCTCCCTCCCCACCCCCACACCATAACTGAAAAACGACAACAAACCATATGAGGAAATACATTAACATGACAACATGATATGTCTCCACCTCAGAATAAGGCTGCGTCCATAGAGGGGGGAGCAGTGCTGAACAGCGCTGAGGCTCGCCCGCTGAAGCCGTGCGATTTCATGCACATGCAGGCGAGCCAGCAGGCGCGATCGGGAGGCGGGGCAGTGACGTCGCTGGGCCAATCGCCCGCGACGCACTGAAGTCAACGTCAGGGCGCCGTGACGTTGACCCTGCTTCGCGCTGATTGGATGTTTTCAGCCGACAGCGCGCCGAAAAACAGCTTGGCTGTCGGCTGAAATATCCAACTCCTCAGCACGCCTACGGACGCTCGCGTGAGCCCCCTCTAAAGACATCCTCATGGAGGATGCCGGGGCTCAGCGCGGAGCGTTCGCACGGCTCAGCGCTTCTTGTCCTTCTATGGACGCAGCCTTAGTCTAATCATAAGCGAATCTTTAATAGAATTCCCACGTTGTGACGTTACTCTGGACATTCCAGAGTGACATTTCTCAGTCCTGTCATGTCCTTTTACTGCTGGCAATCATGGGGTATATATGATTGATGTTTATTACTTGGTTATAAAAGTATACCTTTAGTAAGACAATCTGTGTCATTCTTACAGGTGTGTGGGCTTTATTCACTTGTAAGCATATTTCTAAGCCGGGAAGCTCCATCACAACTGTAATTAACTCCATCATAATGATGCATTCTGATACTTTTACACAGTGTTTTTAGTGCTTTTGATATCATTATTGGATGTTATTTTGATCTAAATGTATCAGCCCATGCTTCAGGGAGGAACGTCTGTCAGAGGCTCGTGTTCACTGGAGTTTAATACTTTTCTAAGGAAAACATCATGGATTCCAGCATATTGGTTAGAGACCAGTGAATTGAAAGTGATGTCACATATATTTGTATTAAAAGGGTCCTTTTCACATCCTGAGATAGAAGCTCTTTATTACCCGAGCTTTAATTCATCCAGGGGTTCCATTCTGACTCTCAGATAAGAGCGGCTCTGTGACAATAGCATTCGACCGTCAATGCCACAAATACATTAGAGACCTGGCTGGCATTGATTGGGTTAACTAGTTCAGGGGTGGCCAACTCCAGTCCTCAAGGGCCACCAACAAGACAGATTTTCAGGATAAACCTGCTTCAGCACAGGTGGCTCAATCAGTGGTTCAGTTTTTGACTGAGCCACCTGTGCTGAAGCAGGGATGTCCTGAAATCCTGACCTGTTGGTGACCCTTGAGGGCTGGAGTTGGCCACCCCTGGGTGATGACTTTGGTTTCTGATACAGAATGTAGTTTTACTTCAGCTTCAACAGATCTCCTCTTGCCCTTTTCCAAGGCTGTTTTTTTTTGTTTTTTTTTGTTTGTTTTTAAAGTCTGATGCTTCGGCCAGGGGATGTGAGCATCTGAAATATGACTTGTCTGCGAGGTTAAAATGACGTTCTCTGCAGAGTCCAGTGCAGCTCAAGGTTACGATAAGAGATGAGGAAAATCCTCATTTTTAAAGCTGTAGACCATGCAATATCTCTGTGTGTGTGTGTGTGTGTGTGTGTGTGTGTGTGTGTGTGTGTGTGTGTGTGTGTGTGTGTGTGTGTGTGTGTATTATAATGTAACACGATTTTTTGTTTTTTGTTTTTGTTTTCTATAGCAACCATTAACAAAGTCACATCCCCTTCCTCTTCTGAAACAGGCTCTGCCACACCCCTTTTTGAGCCCTGCCCCCTTTCTAGCAGTGCACCAATCGTATCTAGTGACTGCCTGGTCACATGATCTTCCCCACAGAACTTTGCATCTTTGGTCCTCTTCTGCTGCACTGACAGCCATTTAGTGAACCCCCCCCAGCAGAATCTGCCGATCGGTCACAGAAAAAACGGATCGATTTGGCAACTTAGCTAATTGCTTTGGCAACTTGGCTAATTACTTATTGTGTGGAATGTATTGATGCACATATTGAAGGGGGGATGTTAAAATATCCGCTTTGGCTGCTGCTTTAACACCAAGAAAAGAGAGAGAGAGAGGGGGGAGGAGCAGGGGACGATAGCAACATTTATAGCAGTCAATCTCATATAGGCTTCTGAGGGGGTTGCTGCTTTAATAATATATATATATTTTCTTCTTGCCAGGTCACCTAAAAGGAGAGTGTGGAAGGCATGCAAAGTTGTGAAATATCTTCAGACAGCACTGATGATCCTCTTTGTAGTGGCCTACGGAGAAACCGACACCCTCGAATAGTGATTATTGGTGCAGGGCTCGCAGGCCTATCCGCTGCAAAAACCCTCCTCGAAAAAGGTTTCACGGATGTTACGATCCTCGAGGCGTCTGACCGAATCGGAGGCCGAGTGCAGAGTAATAGACGTGGTGAGTTGAGTGGTCATTTCGTGGTGGTTACTGTTAACTCGCTGACCTCTTCACAATCTCCGTTATTTCTTCTGCTGCTTCTCTTCCCCCTTTTTTTTTATTTTGTGTATAATACTCACTAGATATTTCCTACAACTCATACTTTCTTTCTTTCTTTTTGCCACAAGATGATAAATGGCTGTTTCTAGACATGTAAATGTGCTCACAAGTAATCTTTTTATTTTATATATCCATATCCTTTTTTAGGGGGACTGGGGAATCCTGTGCATTGTAGGCCTCTGGCAGCAGAGGGGTTAACTTTGTCATTTAAAAAAAAAAAAAATACTTTCCCAATTGTTTAAAGCCATTTCTGTAGCCAAAACAGAAAGCCGCATAGATCTCCCAAGCAGTGCGAAACTGCAACGTTTTAGATAAAGTGTGCCAAGGCATGCTTGTAAAAGCAACTTATGGGGAAGATCTGGCTGACCTCCAGCTGGAAAGTAGCCTGCTGTTACAGTATGTTTAGGGTCGTGTTCCTATACACGGTTCTCTCTTAAGTGAAGAGCGAGATGTACTTCTGTATGGAAATTGTGCAGTAAATCGAGATGGAAGTACAAACCTGCATATTGCAAGGCACACCGTTATAATGCTACTTGCAGACGTTATTGCAACCATTAACGTGGAAAATGCCGCAATTAACGCGTCGCCGTAAGCATTATCATTGTTTTCAATGACGCACTCGTTACCGCAATGTTAAATCTCATGCTAGCATCATCGCTAGACCTGTTAATAAATAATATGTTTTTCTTTAATTGTAGGCAATATAAAATTCAACAAATACATTTAAGGCTCTGGATTTATATTAAAAAAATAAATAAAACTGGTATAACACAGAACACATTTTTTTGTTGGCGTTTTTGAGCATTGCGGCTGTTGGTGAAAACGTGTTCCATGTAACACAATATGACTGAGTTTTTGTCGGAGCATAGGGACATTGTAATTACACATTTTTTGTTTCTTCCCAATAGTTGTTCCATTGCATAATCCACAAGGTTCTTTCCCCCTATTTTATTCCTTTAGAACACGCTACGTTTGAACTGGGAGCTACTTGGATCCATGGTTCAAATGGCAACCCGATCTACCATCTAGCAGAAGACAATGGCTTGCTTGAAGAAACTACAGATGGGGAGAGAAGTGTTGGTCGCATCAGCCTTTACTCCAAGAATGGAGTGGCTCACTACCTCACCAACAGTGGCCAGAGGATCCCGAAAGATTTGGTTGAAGAATTCAGTGATGTATATAACGAGGTGGGTACTTTATTCTTAGGCAGCTTTATAACTCATACTGGCTTTAAAAAATCATGACTTGCTTGGATATTACTAGGCTATAAATTGAGTACTCAGTGTCCCTTTGGACATGAATGAAGAACAGATGTTAAAATTGTTTCAAATTGAGTTAACTGATATTCATAAGAGAGAACATGATCTGTTCTAAAAAACCATATAGCTAATATTTATTTATAAAATGTTTTACTAGGAAGTAATACATTGAGTTACCTCTCATTTTCAAGTACAGTATGTCCTGGGCACAGTTATGATGACAAATAATATATGGTTACAAACACATAGTTACATTAAGTGAGCAGGGTTATACATTATATACAAGACATTGCATGCACAGTTAGGGATAATATATATTATAGACGTATGTAACAGTTCCAGACCAGATTAAAATTTGAGGCATCTTTAGTTTTAAAATAACTTTAACTGGTGGCGGCTGTGAGTCTCCGGTAGATTGTTCCAGTTGTGAGGTGCATGGTAAGAGAAGGTGGAGCGGCCAGATACTTTGTTGAACCTTGGGACCATGAACAGTCTTTTCGAGTCAGATCTCGGATATTAATCAAGTCAGTAAGTTTCCAATAAATATTAATGTCACTTCTCATGCTCACTAGAGCTCTGATAGCATGTGACACAACTGTAACATTGGAAAACATAATCATTCTACCCTTAATTTCTCCTGACAGTGCTTTGTTCTTAAAGAATTCTAGCAAGTACTGAGACCGTAAAAAGATAATGCCCATAATAAACGGCCCCCCACCTGCAACATGGAAGATGGACATATTGCAACACCAATTCCTTGTTCACCTATTGATCAGATAGGTGTGCGTGATTATGCAAAGCTTCAGTTTAGCACAAATTAAAGATGTGGCACTCTTGTTCTATATTTTTTTTTATTCGTTGCTTGTACTTAGCCAACTGAAATAGATCATTAGGGAAGCTGCCTAAGCCGGGAATCATGGAGCTCTGATGCTCGGCATCGCACCCGGTCTGGTGTTAACTGCTATTGGCTTGATGTGCAGTTAAGGCCGGATTGGGATGCGATACCCCGCACCTGAGCTTGATGAATCTTCTCTTAAGTTCTGTAGGAGCTGTGACTTCTGCAATCCATGCTGAACTTCCCCTAAAAACAAGCAAACCGCCTTCTAGTGTGATAAGCACGTCCTATTATCCATCATATGTGGGCTCGGAGCGTTAGGAAATGTTTGCATAATACATTGACCTGTGCCCTTCATTAAAGTGCTGATGGAAATGAATTCATGTGCACTCTGCCTGCCACATTGTGTCATGCAACTTGATTACCAAGCTATAAATCAGGTGTTATTTATAGCTCATTTGTCAGAATTGTATGGATCTGGGTATAATCTGCATACCGATGAACTTTGATTTCTCTATGCATATCTGAGAAGCATAAAAAAGACGAGGTAACGATGAACGTGGTTTGTCACTATAACATTCCCCAGGAAAATCAGCAGTGCCATTTACATGCTTATGCGATATACAGACAGTCCTCGGTTATCCGACACAATGCGTTACTCAAAATGGTGTTGGATAGCGAAACGTTGTAAAGCAAAACACGTTTTCCCATAGGAACACTGTTTAAATGAAAGGTTCCGTTCCTGAAGGCATTTTTAACACTAAAAATACACCAAATATTTTACGCAGGCAATAATATATGCAGCACACACATAAATTATATACTGTATTATGTATATGTATATGTATATGTGTGTGTGTGTGTGTGTGTGTGTGTGTGTGTGTGTGTATAGACATAAACAACGTTCCAAAGCGTTGTATAAGCCGTTTTGGCGTTGTATAAATGAACGTAGGTATGCATTGCATAGCGTTGGATAAGCCATTCGTTGTAAAACGAAACATTGTAAAACGAGGACTGCCTGTACTCATTGAATACCCTAACCACATAGGAAGCAGAATAAATTCAGCAATATATCAATCCTCCCAACATTACTCCGAGCACCTGCAAGATTGATTAAACCTGTGGGTAATGTCTTGGATCCTTTGTGTAAGTGAGATATTTGACACGCCCTTTCTTAAAAATCTGTGTGTATTTTTATACCTTCCTATCCTAATGTCTGCATTTCTAGTCTAATTAACGTTCTATGCAAAATCAATTTCTTCACTGCGACCAGCAGAGAATAAATGTAATCAAGATATTTTTCGGAGTCCGCTGCCGTATAAGTAGTTACTTTGCTTTGTTTTAACCTTTTTGACATCTTGGAAAGAATGTAGATTTAGTTTTTTTTTTGCTTTGTAGATGTGCTGTATAATTCAATGGCTAATAAAATAGGTCACTTTCCATACAGACCCACAGATGGAGGCATTTCTGTCATAATAACTTTGACGTGCTCCTCAAGTAGAAGTCTTCTTAAAGACAAGACTTCAATAAACCATTGTGACTTTGTGTTTGAAATATTTGACCATTTACTGCACAAGAAGCAGTTCATTCACTTGCGGTGTTGCGGACTGCTAAATCGTCTATCGTTACATAGTTACACAGTGGATGAGGTTGAAAAAAGACATGCTGTACTTACGTCAAGTTCAGCCTATGCTAAATTTAGACTACAGACTAAATCGTTATCTTTAAAAAGCAGGCACAATAAGTTATGGCGAGGGACAAAAACTCTCCTCCACTGAGCAATGTACAGCAAATTAAAAATACCACGTGAGCACATTCGCATGTCTGCAACCCTGCCTTTCCCCATTATCTCTCCGCATACAATGCTTTCACTGCAGCCAGGGATTCTGGGTAATAATATGCAAATGAGCACTTTTTTGCTTCATTTTAACCATCGTAATTTAACAAGATTGTTATCGACCTTTTAACAGAGGACGTAATTGTCGAACTGTGCCCTTACCTGTCATGCACATGGCTCTGTATATGAACTGCGCACTGAAGTATCCTCCCCTTCAATGAGCTTATCCAATGAAGTTTAAATAAATTGCATCCGGCTACAATCGTTTTGCGAGTTTTTTTTCTTTATTTCCCATAAATCTTTTAGCATCATGGCTGGGGTGACTCGTAATGCAACTCCTTACAACTCGCAATGCTTTTTGTATTACCAGCAGAGGTGGTGTGGTTTGATTGTATACACAATCCTTTTTATACTCCAGCTCTGTGTTTTTAACCCTTGAAGAGAAACCCATTAAATAAATATTTGAGGGGTGACGTAATGAAAAAAATTGGTCAAAATACACTACAGCCTGTGTAGTGCGCTAATGTACAGGCATACCCCGCATTAACGTACGCTCTGGGACCGGAGCATGTATGTAAAGCGAAAATGTACTTAAAGTGAAGCATGACCTTTTTCCCACTTATCGATGCATGCATGTACTGTACTGCAATCGTCATATACTGTACGTGCATAACTGATGTAAATAAGGCATTTGTAACAGGCTCTATAGTCTCCCCGCTTGCGCACACCTTTGGTACAGGTAGGGAGCCGGTATTGCTGTTCAGGACGTGCAGACAGGCGCATGCGTGAGCTGCCGTTTGCCTATTGAGCGAGATGTACTTTCTCGCGAGTGTACTTAAAGGGAGTGTACTTAAACCGGGGTATGCCTGTATATTAATAGAAAAAGTAATTGGAAGAAGTGTGAAGTGCTTGTCAATAATTGACATCAATATCATAGAGCACATTCACGAAAATTAAATATTCTGCATAAATTCACAATAAAAAAATATAAATAGTCTGAAAATCCAATATTTTTCCCAAATAACCCTAAAAGCCCAATAAGTTACATAGTAGATGAGGTTGAAAAAAAGACATATGTCCAAGTTCAACCTATGCTAAATTTAGATGACAGATACTTTATCTTATATTTGTACTTGCAGTATATTGCTCCAGGGGAAGGCTAACAAAAAAACCCAGTGACATCATTGGATGTTATATCTCATAAGGGGAAAAATTCCTTCCTGGCTCCAAATATTGGCAATCAGATTACTCCCAGGATCAATATTCTTCCCATGTTGACTTATTTGGTATATCTTTCCTTTCTAAAAAAGATGTCCAACCCTTTTTTGAATAAATCTATTGTATCTGCTATCGCAGTCTCCATGGGTAATAAATTCCAGATCGTAACTGCCCTTGCTGTAAAGAACCCTTTCCTGTGTTGCTGGTGAAATCTCCTTTGTCCTTGATAGTTATTTTGAAAGCTCCTTGTACTGTCCCCGAATATATTTGTATATACAGCTCAACCCTGTTATAGTGCAATCCGCTTATAACACAGTTTGAGCATGGACCCCGAATTAAAAAAATAAATTAAAAAACATTAAATACACGGCACACTGCATACACACACGGCACACAGGACCGTGAGGACTGCGCTGTAACGGAGCCCCCCAGGGGTGCATGGGATTTTTCTGGTGGGCCGTGGAGGTTGCAGAGGCCCCACGCTCTTCCCCGAGGCATTTAAATTAAATGCCGGGGTCTCTGCAACGTCTACTCTGCAACGTCAATTCAGCCGGCTTCTGACAACGCGGCGGGGTTATGTGACATGATGCGCCATGGGAGCACCTGTCAAATGACGCTGCGGGGTCATGTCACGTGATGCCAGGTTGCTGGGGAGGGGGCCACGAGCTCTGTAGCCGGCACACGGGGGGCACAGCAAAAAAACTTTGAGCGCCCCTGACCTAAGGAACCCAGAGATGTGATACAAATGGGCATAAAAAATGGATTTTGATCCTATTTGATTATTCATTTGATTATTCATACTGTGTGATCGTTGCGTTTTTTTTTAAATAGAAATCCATTATGACCAACTTTTCAATAGCTTGAATGAAGGTTTTTCGTCTCCTCTTCCCTCACGTAGATATGCTTAGTGTCCAACTTCTTGTTTGTGCCAACCCTCCGAGAAATGTCTGTACAGGGAATATGTCCTAGTTTTCTGCTGATTGCTGATGTTACATAAACCTCGTCTGCAAGTTCTTTATTCTGCAGCCTGCGAGCTGTTAACCACAATCCGATTCAAGTACATAAATTACATTTTTAGAAGGACATAATATCCTTTTATCAATGTTATATCCATTGCCAGTAACAGTGTTTTTACATTCCATGGCTTCTTTTCCATAGCTACAAACCTTGCCATGTTTACATGGAAAAAAGCCATTCACATCATCCAACGTTTGCAGTGAACAGCTTGGAGATGAGATGCTTTGGGAGGATGTTGGTAGACTGCAGGGGTACTGTCTACATTCCCAGAAGTGTCCCTTCTATAACAAAAAACAAACAATTGACATAAATCAGGCAGCTGATTATTTAATACAAATCCAATACATTTTTGCTTTCTGAGGAAAAGGGGGATGTAAGGGTTCTGCTCACTTCAACGCCTGTGTTTTTACCACTGAGCTATTACTTCAACCGAAAAAGACACAAACCTGCATGGTATCAAGATGCTAAATTGCTGGTTGTAAATGCCTAATTTTGAAATGTTTTCTGCCAAATTACCCTTTCTAATTCGCACTGCAAGTGCTGCATCAGATGTTATGTAGCTTTTTTAATTGGATTTTAAATATAAACGTCTGGTTTGTTCAGATCCAGATGCAAATCCTACCAGCTTACTGCAACAGGATAAAAGGTGATTTTTAACTTCTCGCAATACATTTTATTCCCCCTTGAATCTTAATGGTCATTGTTCTCTCGTTCTATGCTTTAAGTCTGTATCAAATTGTACATTTCATGGAAAATGGAGTTCAAATGAAGGCCCTAATCTTTCTTACTATAATCCACGTGGTTGGTGACACCTCACACAGTACTGCATGCAGATAAGATTACCAGTTGGTGTACGCATGCACTATAAGTTACCCGGTGTACATTCACATTCAGGGAATACATTTTGCAGTAAACTTAAATAAGGTGCTGTTCTTTTAATAAGGCTATAATTCGTACTTTTCTGTTGGCCCAATTGGCGTGTTTTGTAACGCTCCTGTTGCTAGATCAAAGCTGTGGTTTGATTGTGTACACACAGCTTTTTATACACCCTACATACATTCCTCATAGAAGAAATATATAAATAGTCTAAAAATCCAATATTTATCCCAAGTTACCCTAAAATACGCAATACGCAGTGTCTGGGAATTCATATAAGGGCAAAGAAGAAGTGGCTCAGCGAGGCCCTGACTACGACTTTGAAGCAGGGTAGCCAGGTTCAAATACCGCTGTCGACTCCTTGTGACCATGTGCCAGTCACTTTCTCCCTGTGCCTCACACCAAAATTAGATTGTAAGCTCTGCGATGCAGGCACTCCCCTGCGCCACTGTCATTAGCCAACCCTATATTGGCCTTAATCTGTTTAACAAGGAGATAGTGAATCATATGGGGTGCTATTCATTAATGTGATAGTGTTTGATGGGGGCACCATCGCACCGGACCTCCCGATCCTTGGCACTATTGCAGTCTGATGTATAAAACCCCCACGAAGTTCCTTTTTAGAACGTTGTGTTTGACCTTTAATAAAAACTCACACAATTTACTTTTTTTTTTTTTTTTTTTAATCGTTGCCCCAGGTCTATAACCTGACTCAGGAGTTCTTCCAGAACGGAAAACCTGTCAACGCAGAGAGCCAGAACAGCGTGGGCGTGTTTACACGGGACGTGGTACGGAAACGCATCAAAGAGGATCCTGATGATTCCGAGACCACAAAGGGGCTGAAACTGGCCATGATCCAGCAATACTTAAAGGTAAGCTGGGAACGCTGCGGTGTTCTTTACGGGCGTCTCTTGCCCAGCGACGTTCTGTTTTACAGATGCGTTTTGTGTTTGCTGTACTTCACTTGGAGGGTACTTGCAATGCACACAAACCATTCTCTGCAGGGGTACGTCACCCCATTGATGCTATGTGATCAGGCTGGCAGTGCTTCTGTTGGCTGCAGTTTTGTGCATAAAATGGCATTTGCAATTTTTGAGACACCGCACAAATGGAAGGTTATTTAGTGAATGGTGATAGCTGCTGGCTATTATTGACCAGGATTTAATAAGTTATTTTGTGCATTATACAGCAATATAATATATGTGTATGTATGATATGTTTATGATAACATACATGTGTTTGTGTGTGTGTATATGTATGTATATGTATGTATGTGATATAGATATAATTTTTTCTTTCATATTTTCTCACAGCATGCCCCTGTGGCACTGAAAGATATACATAAACATGCCCACCTCTCCCCTCCCTCCCCCCTACCCGCACACAGTCCAATCCCAAAAACACTGTCCTACGTGTGTGTGTGTGTGTGTGTATATCATTTGTATTGTATATTTACATATATATTTTTCGTATATATAGTTATTTTACTTTGTTTCTAGTAATTTTATTTTAATTGTTTTTCAATTTTATTTGCACGTTATTGTCTCCAAACACCATTGGTCTCATACTTTATCTCACAGTTGTGGCACTGAAAGATATACATAAACATGCCCACCTCCCCCTCTACCCACACACACCCGCACATACACACACACACCTCCGCACACATACACACACACATACACACACACACACACACCTCTCCGCACATACACACACACACCTCCGCACACATACACACACACCTCTCCGCACATACACACACACACACCTCTCCGCACATACACACACACACCTCCGCACACATACACACACACCTCTCCGCACATACACACACACACCTCCGCACACATACACACACCTCTCCGCACATACACACACACCTCTCTCCGCACATACACACACACGCACATACACACACACACACACACACACCTCCCCTTCTCCCCACACACACCCGCACATACACACACACACCTCCCCGCACATACTCACATACACACACACACTCACCTCTCCGCACATACACACACACACCTTCCCGCACATACTCACATATACACACACACACACCTCCCCTCACATACACGCACACCTCCCCGCACACACACACACACACACCTTCCCGCACATACTCACATATACACACAAACACACACACCTCCCCTCACATACACGCACACCTCCCCGCACACACACACACACACCTTCCCACATATACACACACATACACACACCTCCCCTCACATACACACACATCTCCCTGCACATACTCGCACCCATATATTTATAATTTTTCCAGTTTCGGTGTGAATAGTGCTTGTTCTGCATAACATGCATTTTATTGGGATTATTTTGTCTTTGCTAGGTTGAAAGCTGCGAGAGTAGCTCACATAGTATGGACGAGGTGTCGCTCAGTGAGTTTGGTGAATGGACGGAGATTCCTGGCGCCCATCACGTAATTCCTTGCGGCTTCATTAAGATTGTGGAAATCCTTTCCTGCTCCATCCCGCAATCTGTCATCCAGCTGCGCAAGCCTGTGAAGTGCATCCACTGGAACAGGTCCATACGGAAGCAGATAGAACGGGTGGCTGACCATAACGATGACCAGTTGGAGGACAAAGGTTACCCGGTCTTTTTGGAGTGCGAAGACTGCGAGTTCATCCCTGCTGACCACGTCATTGTAACAGTCTCCCTAGGAGTCCTGAAAAAGTGCCACGAGAGCTTATTTCATCCCAACCTCCCTGAAGACAAGGTCATAGCCATTGAAAAACTAGGCATCAGCACTACAGACAAGATCTTCCTAGAGTTTGAAGAGCCTTTCTGGAGTCCCGAGTGCAACAGTATTCAGTTTGTATGGGAAGATGAAGCGGAGAGTCAGAGCCTCACATATCCAGAAGAGCTGTGGTACAAGAAGATCTGCAGCTTTGATGTCCTGTACCCCCCTGAGAGATATGGCTACGTGCTGAGTGGTTGGATTTGTGGGGAGGAGGCTCTGATTATGGAGAAGTACGATGATGAGACTGTTGCAGAAACCTGCACTGAGCTGTTAAGAAAATTTACAGGTTGGTTCCTCCTGGGTCACTTGGGTTTATTTATTTATTTTTATAACCAATGAGCTATATTATTGTTGCTGATCACTCCTAGAGAGCATAATAATGGCAATTCAAGTCCTACAGAATCTGTGCACACCACATGACTTGTATTTTGACCCATAACCTCTAAATAAGTTGCTACTGAGCATTTTGCTAAATGATTCCATTTCAGCCACAGTTGGTAGGTATGTATGTTTGTATGTCCCATTAGCAATATACAAGAATGCCTATAGTATCCAATGGGTGGGATTTTAGTATGAAGTACCCCTTCCAAATGGGTGCACAATATGTACAAATATAGAAAATATTGTCTCAATGTTTTTTTTTTTTTTCCGGAAGCTTCCTGAAGTCGGTTGGGGTGGACATTTTGGTACCAACCTTTCATACCCTTTTTTTCCTCTAGATACAATGATTGCAAGGTCACTTTTTGATTCGTATAAATACGCCTTAAACAGGTAGTTTTTCTATTCCTTAACAGGAGTGGCAAACGTGAGGGCAGTGGGGCTCAAACTTGGGGGTGCACCTTCCAGTGGGGACAAGAGATTCTTCTGGGGGGAGCGGGCGGTTGCAGAGGTCCCGCACTCTTCCCCCAGGCATTTAATGCCAGGGGATCGCGTGAAGCCCCTGCAACACTCCACTTACCTTGTTTCAGCCGGCTGTGTGATGCGTCGCCATGGCAACTCGGCGTCAAATGACACCACGTGCGGCAAATGACGTTGCATGACCCCGCAGCGTCATTTAACACATCACTAGACGCAAGGGGGGAGCGACCGAGGAGGGAGCAAGGAGGGGGGACTCCGGGAGTTTGCACACCGCTGCTCTAGGGCTACCAATAGGTCAGGATTTAAGGCTATCCCTAATAGCTTGCCTGTTGGTGGTGCTTGAGGACTTAAGTTGGCCACTCCTGATGAAGTACAACACTTAACATAAATGAACAAAGGCAGAAAAAAGCAAGTTTTACACATTTTCTGTTCGTCCCTTATCAGCGTGGATCGTGTCCTGTCAATAGGAGCACGACGCGATCTTCCCTAGCAAAACGAGCGTGATGTGGCAATGTCTCGGGTACTCGTTATGTACCATCCAGGCTCTTGCGTTCTTCTCAAGGATGTCTTCTTTCTACCCCCTTTGTATATAAAGCCCTCTCCCGCATTAAACCTTTTTCACTGACTGCCCCACACCTCTGGAATGCCCTTCCCCTCAGTACCCGACTAGCACCCTCCCTATCCACCTTTAAAACCCAACTTAAGACACACACTTGCTTAAAGAAGATATGAATAGCACTGTGGATATTCTGAACACATGATACATAAAGCTTGGCCCCCTGCAGACGCACTTACCAGAACTCCCTCCTACTGTCTCTGTACGTTCTCCCTACCTAACAATTAGACTGTAAGCTCCTCGGGGCAGGGACTCCTCTTCCTTAATGTTAGTTTTATGTCTGAAGCACTTATTCCCACAATCTGTTATTTATATTATCTGTTATTTATTTGATTACCACGTGTATTACTACTGTGAAGCGCTATGTACATTAATGGCGCTATATAAATAAAGACATACAGTACAATACTCAAATGGTTAAGACCAACCAGCTTCATTCAAAGCCATCAAAAAGTCTCGTGGAAACCTACAAATAATGTGACTCCGAGCTTCTTAATGTCTGTCTTTCATACGCGATGGGACCAGAGCTGATCAAATAATGATTTTCCTTGCCGTTCGCTCCCCTTCTGAGAGCTGTGATTACTGTACTTATGCTGAAAGCCTTGAAGTGTATGTGATGGAGGCGAGGAACAAAGTGGCTAAACCTGGTGCTCGGTTGATGCTCACACATTTATAGCTGTGTTGGCTGAAAGACTTCAAAAACGAGATTAAATGTTTGCAATAACAAACTGCAGAGGCTTATGACGTGGGTACAGATCCCGGTGTGGTGCAAAGAGCCATCTCGACCCACATTTGACCCAATTTGATGATGCAAATGTTCTGTACACTGTGATTGTTCAGTGTTCATTATGTGACCGGTTTAACTGTGGTCCCCTATTCAGTATGTGGTTCTGTTAGTGTCAACGTTTTACACAACCAAGGTCATGTGGAAATTCTAAGATTACAATGGGCATGGTTAGTTTTAATAGGTATAGAAAAAAGGGTTGCTTGGCCCCTTGTTTGGGAAGGCCTCAGGTGCACGCCATGTGCCGAACAGTGCAATCCATAAAGCAATGTATTCTCCTTGATCTGATTTCACTTTAAATAAATCCAATGTTAGTCCTCTGGAGTGCTGCCTTGTTTTCCTGCCAGAGAATATGTTGCTTAGATGTAGTTCTAAACCAGCTTACAAAGAGGGAGACCATTAAAGTTATTTTTATCATCTCATTAATATTTACTTTAAAGCAGCAATACTATATTTCCCCTCCCCACCCCCTTTTTTTATTTATTTGTATATGTAAAGCATGTGGCAATGTATAATTCTACATTCTTACCTAAGCTGGCAAACGTTTGCTGCTCCTTGTTTATAAATCTGTCAAAATCCTGACTGTGTACCTAACATAATGGCAGCTTTAGTCGGTGTAACTCAGCAGCTACAATCTATCCTGAAATTACAAAGGGAGCATTACCTATTATTACAGCTCAAACTGCTGTGAACATTTTGTTTATGAAAATATAGTTCTCCTTGGCGCCAGATCCTTCGTGCCTGGCTCAAGAGATGACTTTACAATAGATGGCAGCGAGGTAGCTGCTCTGCTAGACACAAAGCCCTGACCCAGATTCAGGTCATCCGTGAATGATTTAGCGCTAGGTTTCCCACGAACAAGCGGCGCGCTAAAATAAATGGAGGTTTTGTCTTTCCTCCAACTTGGTGGGACTTAAACCACCATTCCTTTGTGCTGGCATAGAGGTACTAGAATAAAATAGCCCTCATCTTAGCTCGCTGTTGGCAAAGAAGAAGAATATGTAAGAGGCATCTAATGTCAATGTAATATATTTTTGCACATAGTGGGCATCTGCAAATCTCTGGTCACTGCTGGGGAGACGAAGCACTTTCTCACTTCCCCCTCCCTTACAGCGTGAAGAGGCTACTATCTGTGATGTCCTCTGTTACTGATCACAGACATGTTGAGTTAAAGGACTGGAGCATATTCAGGACTCTTGACACTACTAAGGCCACAGTGACCTGGTGAACCTGTGTAATACAATGTGTCAGCCCGGAATCTCAGAATGATCACATAGGAGTCATCAGTTTTCTGCTCGCATCAGCTGAATATTTATGTAGGGATGTGTATATGTTTCCCTGGCTGCAGCACATTTCAATTGTAGTGGTGACAGTTCCGCGGCGGCCGCCATGTTGCACAATACGGAGAGTAAGGTCAGAACACAGGTCGCGCATGCGCGATGCAAGCGCGCGAATGGCTGGCCAGTAAGAAAGGGGCTCAGCCGGTAACTACAACTCCCAGGAGCTCTAGCGAGGTCACCTGTCGCCAGGGAGCCAATGAGAGGGCTGGATTAGCGGGAGGCAGGAAAGGGAAGCGTGGGGGAAAGGCCACGCTAGTCAGAGAGCACCGGAGAAGCAGGGAAGGAGGTAGTGTGAGTGCAGGGGGTCAGTGACCCACCTGCATAGGCTAGATCTTCCCTGAGGGCCCTAAGAGATTCCCTGAGTCACCGTAGGTTATGTGCTGCAGGGAAGCCCAATAGTGATAGGAACATCACCCCCCTACTGAATACAGATAGGGACAAAGAGTGCAGAGTCGTGGTTGCTGCTAGTCATCTGGGACCAGGTTGCTGAGCATCGCGACATCAGACCAACTGCGCTGGATCGGCGGATCCTTTTTGAAGTTGTCACCGGTCACCTTAGTGATCGGAAGGTATTTAACAAAGTGCACCAACACCGGTCAACAGGCGCTGATCCCGCCTTAGGGAACACTCTTTGGGGACACTAAGTGGAGTGGCCAAAGGACTGAGCCTAGATACAATTACAGTACATGGACACGGTGTGGGGGCACGCGGTGACGGGACAGAGACATTACTCCTTAAGAGAGTGGCCGAGCCACTAACCGTATAAGAATAGTATAATAAGTGTGTGATATGTGTTTCGTTATGATTAAGTAACAAAGGTTATTATTGCGTTCCAGTAAATTCAGTTCAAAGCATATGTGTGTTGCTATGGTTCTTGCCCAGGGGAATCTTACATGATGGGGATCCTGGGAGGCGCTGCCGTTAAGATAAGTGTTACCCCAGGCTCCCAGTTAGCGGAGGCTCAGATCTCCTGGAGCCCACAGGTGTGTGCAGTTACCCGTAGTCACTCTAGAGCGTAGGAAAGAGGGCTACATTTACAATAGAACTAAAGTTCTTACTGTGTACTCACACACCTCATCATACCGCGCACACCGCATCATACTGCGCACACCGCATCATACCGCGCACACCGCATCATACCGCGCACACCGCATCATACCGTTTTCTAAGTGAACTTTTTTTTTTTTACCTTGTTGAAAATAGTATGATAGACAATACTGCTATCGTCTCCTGCACTCTGCTCAAACCGGTCTCCTTTCCACCTCTTCAATCTCCACTGCTCTCTGTCGATAAACCTTAAAGCTTTCACCTTCACTGCCGCTTATCAGTGGAACTCCCTCATACTGTTCTCCACACCGTTGGATCAAACCTAAACACTCACCTGCCGAGATCATGGTCAGGCACTGCCATCTACTGCAGTTACTCCAGCACACTCTGTCTCTGCAAGCCTCCCATCATATCACTTACACCGCGTCCATTTGTTTCCTCGCGCATCGCTGGTGCTTCTCGTCGCACGCTCCAAGGACAGCCTCCATAGGGGCACTGCATTTTGATCGCATCGCGGTTACCATTGACACGGCTTTAGGCTGAGTCCATAGTGTGAGCGACGGAGCGCGGCGTGAATAAAGTGCAGCCGCTGTATAGAGCCGGCCATCGTGAGCGCGCGATGAAGAGCGACCGGGGGGCAGAATTTTGGGTCGACACCAAAAATTTCATTTTTGTCGCGCGACGGATGGATCACATGAGCGGTTCAGCCAATGAGGGCAGAAAAGCCTCGTGATGCCACGCCTCCCAGAATCACAGTGCAGAGATCGCTCGAGCGACAGGCAAGCGCGACGCCATGCGCTCCGTCGTGCGTGCGCCTACCGTTAACGCAGCCTTAGATTGGAAGCTCTCTGCAGCTGGTATTTCCTTTCCTATTGTGTTTTTTTTGTCTGTGGCACTTATTGTATTTCATTGTCTCTTTTGTAAAGCAATGTGTGCACTGATAACCCTATATAAACAAATATATACATACATGGTACACTATGTACTAGGTACACTCAATGTATTAATTCCTGGTAAAACATTTTTATAAATAAATAAAATGTATCATAGACTTACACTTAACTGGGCATATGTATTGCTTAGGACAACATGAGAAAATAGAGAGAAGAGGTTAAGCCCCGTTTCACATGCCATGTGTTTTCTGATGACGCGTGTGCTGGTTTTCTCATCAGACCGGAAGAGGGAACTCTGTACTACAGAGTCATCGGAACTAGAGCAAAAGTTAGGAACCAGTTCTTTCTCTAAATTCAAATATCTGAGAAAAGAGATTTCACAATTTTTCTAACATCTATCATAGAACAATACAAATATAAAGTAGTTACATCAATGTTAATACAGAGGGAACATTTAAAATCTAAAGGCAATTCAATATTTACATGCACTTAAAGAAGTAATTTAAGTTGAGGGACACTAAAGTACAACAAGCATAATTCGAGTTAATCTTTGTAGGGGATGAGCGAACCATTATCGAAGTATTCGATAAAGACTACTCTTCTATGTGTTAATATTCCTTCATATTAATTGGAAAGGCTGTGTGGAGAAGTGGGCGTTTAGCAAGGATATTATCTCCTGACCAAAATATTGACTCTGAGAATACTTCTTTACTGTGTCAAAATAGAAAAAAATATGGGGGGGAGGATTAATTCAACACGTGTAGCGTGGCCTACACTGGTGTGTTGCAAAGAAACGAAATGTCAAAGTTTTGTGGAACAGCAGATGATACGTTTCCTCCGCTCTTCCACAATAAAACTCTTTGACAAGCAGTAATTCAGCTCTGTTCCTTATTTGGGGCACCTACCTCCCCCCCCCCCCACCTCCTACATATGTTGTTACTTTACTGTGCAGACACATGGTTTACACTAAAGAAGAGACTCTGTTACAATGGTGGGCGGACTAGTGAGACTTGAGTATTTGGGGATTCAACTCTCTTGAGAGATTCCTCTCCCCCGAGGCTATATACTGAGGGGTCATTTTTACTATTATTCTATCATGTTGATCACCACGCAACTAATTTTGTTAACTTTTAGTGTATATTAATAAAAGTTATGTATTTCCGTTTGATTGTGTTGGAAACTTTGTAGAATGCATAATTGCACCAAATTGGAGTGCTATTACCAGATATACTCTTCTGCATTGTCCTCTCGCTATACCTCTGAGCACCACCACCCTGATATTTTTAGAAGGGAGACGGGCGAGTGGGGTTTGCTCATATCACCTCTTCACTTGGCGGGATCATTATTTTATTTTATTACAGGGCGGGAATGAGGGAGGTTCCTTATAGTTGAACCGTGGTAATTTCAGCTCTAGGAACTCCTGGTTCTCGAGATGCTTAACAGGGAAGTTACTGTCATTACTTCCTGGTTTTCAATGGCCGTCCTTTAGGAAGCTGCACGTCATTGGTTGCTGCTTCCTATTGGCACGCGCTTCTTGTGTTTTTGGATGACGTATATAGAAATATCATATTACGTATGCAATTCTCATAGCGCCATCCATGTACACAGCGCTTTACAGCAGTAACACACAACATAATAGGAATAAGCGCTTCATACAGATGTTGACATTGGGGAAAAAAGAGTCCCTGCCCCAAGGAGATTACAATCTAAGTGGTAAGTCGGGAGAATTTAGCGACAGTAGGTAGGTGTTATTGTAAGTACGTCTGCAAGGGGTCATGGTCAATGCATATGAGATGTATAGTATCGGCCAACGCAGATACCCAATTAAAGAGGTGTGTTTTATGATGGGCCTTAAAGGTGACACAAGCTAAATTGGGGCTGATCTGTAAGAATGGGCAGATGACAGTATAGCCTTAAAAGTGAGTATTTTGATTGTAATACAGGATTTGGTAGGAAGATTGCAGCAGGAGAACTGCTGAGACAGATTTAGGAGAGAGTAAACTGATTCAAACAGCGTTTAGGATAGATTGAATGGGAGCGGTGAGAGGCCGGACGAAGGTTGCAATGGTCGAGACAGGAGAGAATGAGGGCTTGTGTTGGTTTTAGCCGTAGAGTTACAGAGAAAAGGACGTATCTTTGCAATGTTATGGAGGACAAGTCGACTGGTTTTAGCTACATTGTTGTTGTGAGGGAGGAGTTAAATGGGACACCTGGGCAGCGTGCCTGTGATACTGGGTGTATGATAGTACTGCCAATAGTCGTGTAATATAACTTCACTGGTAAGTATTTTGGGAACAAGGGGGTCCTTCACTGTAAAAAAACAAAACATTTTTTTTCTGGAACTGCTACTTCAAATTTTAAGATATTATATGATTAAACATTGTCACACACTGATCTGTAGCACAATTTGTGTATACTTGAGAAGAGTACTGTTTGGTTACTTCCCTGTTTGCTAAGAACTTTCCTTCTTTTTCTATATTGTAGGGAATCCTCACATTCCAAAGCCACGGCGAATCCTGCGTTCCTCCTGGGGCAGTAACCCGTACTTCCTCGGATCCTATTCATATACACAAGTGGGCTCTAGTGGAGCAGATGTAGAAAAACTTGTGAAGCCACTGCCTTATACAGAGAGCTCCAAAACTGTTGTGAGTACCTTGTGTAATGTAATTAATTTGATGCCTAAATCTGGGTCCTTGAGGCTGAAAGATGTTCGCAGTGAATCTCAATGCACTTCAGACAGTTGTTGGCCCTTTTCCCCTTGATACATTTTGGAAGAAAAAATAATCAAGACGACCAACCCCATATTAGTGGTGGACGTACGTCCTATATAAGCCTTAATTTATTGTTTCATTCCACAAGTTCACCGGCCTCTATTTTATTTAAAATCCCTTTTTGAATTGGTCTTAACTCTGGTTATCTACACCTATTCTTCTGGCGTAATTAGTAAGATAAAATGGCTTCCGTCAATATCTGAACCAATCAATGGCAAGAACCACACTAGGTAGCATGACTTTCTCTGTATTAATTTGCTGGTTCCATTGTACATTCCTGAAACTACAGAGAACCATTGAGCCAGGACTCGGGATCTCCTGGAGGTAACACCAGGGTTGGAAAACTGGACTTGCAGCAGCAATACTATGAAGCATGCAAATGTACTGCTTCTAAGTTTTTCTGCTTACTGTACACATTTGACTCTCGTTAGCATGTGTATTACAGTAATATATTAGACTGTTAGAAATATTAATATATTAGACTGTTCTATAAAAAGCTCTGATGTTTGCACCTGTGCACAGTATGTGATGGCAACAATTCATCTGAAACTAGTCATGGCCAATATGATTATTAGCCTGAATAGTCACAAGGTCATATGGTGACACATGTAATCTATAGCAGTGTGCACACAAACTGTTTCTTGTTCAGTAAACTTGCTACAAACTGGTTTCTAACAAGGTGTGTGTGTGTGTGTGTGTGTGTGTGTGTACACACACACTTTATAGAACAAGATGGTGGAGGTGGCACGTGTGATGCGAGTTGATTTATTATAGTGTTGTTGCAGGAATCGTCAAACGCCAAAGGGTGTCCGACTGCACTCAACAGATTTCAGTGTAGTCAAAGACCAGTATTATTGTATTTGAACTATCTTTATACCTGATGATGGATATTCCTGATGACATTGGAATCTGAGTGCGGCAGGATGTCCTGACATCAAAATAATGTCCCTTCCTCTGGAATTGAACTAGATATTGAGTGATGAAAAAATAAGAATATTAAAGGTCATCAAAGTGGGACTGGTCCATTTAAAAAAAACATTAAATATTGGGGATAAAAATCACCAATCCCCACGTACCTGAAGAACATTTAGCATTGTATACAGATATTGTGGTTTGTGTGTGGCAATATATATATATATATTTGAGTGTGTTTTTACCAAGCAGTGCTATTCGACAAGACACTTATCTGTACCCCCATTATTCAATTTAGATTGTAAACTCTGTAGGAAAGGGACTCCCTTTTTCCCATTGTTTTCTGCTCTTGTGACACTGGAAAATATACCTACGTATAATTAAGTAGCCACTACTGTCCAGTTTTATTTATTATTTATTTCTTTATAAAAATGTTTTATCAGGAAGTAATACATTGAGAGTTACCTCTCGTTTTCAAGTATGTCCTGGACATAGTTATGATGACAAATAATACATGGTTACATAAATGAACAGGGTATACATTTTATATACAATATATTGCATGCACAGTTAGAAAGTTGTTCTCCGCAGTACGGTTTTCTCTATTGGTTTCCAGTGGGATTGAAGGAAGTAGGAGGCATCACGGTTAACTTGAGGTCAATTTAATTTCTTTATTTTCTGAATAGGGAAAAGCAAAGACCACTGATATTTATTATACATTTGCACGTCAGCATGGTAATTGTGAGTGGGCTTGCAAAAATCCAGAGGTACTTACAATGCTTTGACTCTCTTTTGTTAGAGAAGGATTAAGGGCCATATTTATGAAGAGGATACTGAAGGATACAGATGTAGCTAACCTAACTGTCTCCGGTGCCGCTGCCACCCACGGTCATGACACCGGCGGATTAATACTGCAGGGAGTCCCATTTAGAAGCATGGACCCTCTTCAGCGCGATCGCACACAAACACTGTCTTGAGTGCCACAGACTTTTTCTGGGGACATCAAGTCTTGCTACATCTGTACCTTTTACAACTTAATACCTCTTTGTAAATATGGCTTCTGTCTCTCTTGCTCTGCATACCTAAATGTCTCTTCTTGTCTCTGTTATCCAGCCCAGGCAGGTGATGTTTTCTGGTGAGGCCACCCACAGGAAGTATTATTCCACTACACATGGTGCTCTGCTCTCCGGTCAGAGGGAAGCTGCTCACCTTGCTGAAATGTACCAAGATCTCTTACAATGCAAGAACTGAAAGCCTAATGCTAAAAGAACAGAACCACTAACTCGTGATTCCTACTACCATTGTGTGTTTTAATTCATTTTTTCTTTTTTTTTTAAATATTGAAAGTAGAACAATTTTTATCTTTTTACGAAAATACTAAAAGTTTTAAAATGAGACGTTTGTAGATAATTCATGTACTGTATTGTTAACAGAAAAGGGTGCTCTTCTGTCCTATTACTGTTTTTTTTTGTGTCATTTACATATTGCACATTTGGTGCCTCTTTGATTTTTCTGTATTGTAAGTGCCTTCTATACTAAATACTAAACAAATGAAATAATAAAAGCATTTCAGGTCAGAAGACTGTCTGCGGCTTTATATATGTATTTATTTAAAAATATTTTACCAGCAACCATACATGATACTGATGAATATCTGTTTTTGTGTCCATGCCTTGAAGATGTGTTTTGTTTTTGTTTTTTGTTTCTCCTCTGGTATTTGCCAAGAAAGCATTTTGCAATGGAATGGTCTGAAGTTCCTCTGAATGCTTCGGTCTGCCCATTACTTAGCAGATTCCACTCTGATGTGTTCTAAAGTAGGCATACTGTTCAGAAAACGTTTTACTTGACCATGTTTTACTAGACCATGTATGTAAGCTCTTTTTTCCTAACCAAAGCAGGGATATTCATAAAATGTGACCTGTTGGTGGCCCTTGAGGACTGGAGTTGGCCTCTCCTGTTATAGATTCAGCATTGATTAAACAGTATGGGTATAGTATATAGACTTGGGTGGAAAATTGAAAGGGCAGCCTCTGTTTACAATGTAAAATGAATAGTAGAATGAACTCGATGCTGCCAGTAACCCTGATCCTGTGTGGGTGCTTCCCTTCTACACTTTGGAAAATGTTAGCAGAATTAAGCAGTTTGGTAAATTCACTCACATACATTTTATTATTGTTTATTTGTAAAGCGACAACATATTCCGCAGCCCGGTACAATGGGGGTACAGAATGATGTAAATGACATCAAATCAGGACATTCTGGCGCGAAACGTAACGAGGGCTTTGCTCGTGAGGTCTTACTCTACAATACATTTGTTTTTACTGTAATATTTTCAATATGGTTGTGCCAGGGTTGTCACTATACTGTATGTAGAAGCAAAGGAAAACTGCTGCACAAGGCCTGCAATTCATTATCATAAACGTTTTTGTATATATCTAAATTCTTTGTCCCGTTGTGATTAATTAACCGCATGCATTGTTTCATATCACTTAACTCGAAAGAATTGCCTATATTGCCCCCCAAAAAGAGAAGCGCTTTCCCACCAAGTCAAGGTAAACACAAAGGGAGGGACTACTCTATTCTTGTCACATTCTTATAAGGAGCTTTTCACACACTTGCATTATAAAACTAGATATACCAGCCACTTTAAGAAGAACTTTTTATGGCTACCTGAGTCATGGATGGAAGTGTGATTGGCCAGAGATTGTCAGTAGATCGGTGTGTAACAAAAAATCTTTCAGTCGCAGACATCCTGAGTGTTACCATTTACCGGTTCGCTCTCTTCTCCTCCCCTCCCCTCCAAGTTTAGTTTTGTGTTTTTGCGCTCTGTGTGCATACACCATTTCAACAGACTCTCGCTTGTCACCTTTACACTTTAAGCTCGATTGGCAACACCTGAAAACCTAGATACCAACTTTTAATAATTTTAAAATGTCAATGTTAACAGGTTCAATTCTCTCATAAGAAGAATGGCTCTCTGAGTTAAAATCTTTGAAGGGAGACATAATCATGCTTCAAGAAACTCCCGTTAACAAGAAAAAATGGACCAGCCTCAAATATGAACTTTTCATGTATCCTAAAGGGTCGTAGTCATCCTGATCAAACCATAAGTGCATTTCAAGTTAGATAATCAGGTATCAGACAAGGATGGCAGATTACTGATCCTGGTGGGAAAAATTAGAGGAACCTTAGTATCGTTGATTGCCCCTAATGAAAAACAGACACTATTCTTTCATAACGCATTCCCTAAGATCATGCTTCTCATGCTTGTCATAGGTGAGGACTTTAATGCTGTTATGAGCCTGACAATGGGATAGATTTCCAACAATCACTGCTAGTAAGAAAATCCAAAACCCGGCACAAGATACTTGTGAAGAGCTGCAAATCTCATATCCAAAAGATACACACAGTGCACAGAACGATAGATGTAATAGTAGTACGCATGGGTCTGATTGCCTCGATTTTGAAGGAATGGAGCATGAGAAGTCATGGTCAAATTATACACTTGTTTCCTTAATTTTAATATATAATTGCCTCATTGAGAGAACTGAGAGCTTTCCGCTGAACGTACCAATTGTTTAAAGATAAGGGCAATAAGGCTGACTGTCTTCTGACTTGTAAGCTTAGAAATAAGGTTAATTGCCATATTATCTACCCAATCAAACAGAGCTCAGGATCTTTTAACTCATAGCCCTATAGAAGTAAGCAATGCGTTTAAAGAATACTATCAAAAACTTTAGAATCTCAAAGATTTAATGGGTTGACTCTTCTAGTGCAGACCAGAAAAAGCAATATGTAGATAAGGCACCGCTACCAACATTAGATGCGGACTCCACTAAGTTATTGGAGAAACCCATAACTTTTGAAGAAATAGCCCAAACCATTAAGTCCCTTAAGACCTCAAAATCACCAGGCCTCAATGGTTATACCAATATTTATTATAAAAAGTTTGCCTATTAACCTATTAATTTTATTTAAGAAACCCTTTAAAAGTAACTAGCCACCCCAGAAAAGGTTGAAGGCCTTAACAACGGTTATACCAACAGAAGGTAAAGACCCTACAGTTTTCCCAAGTTATAGACCAATATAGTTAATAAATAATGTTAAAATACTGTAGTGCCGATGAGTATTCTAAAACAAATCTGGGGCAATCACCAACAAGACCCAGGTACATGCTGGGTGCATGCTGCAACATGAATGGGACTGCCAGGGACCCCTGCTGTGTTAATCCGATGGGCATTAGTCTCTGCAGAAATGTCACTGAAATATTGCAGCATGTACCCAGCATGAGTCTTGTTGGTCTTTAGAGAAATAGAGTACTTTGCTAAATTGACACACTTTAAAATAAACTGCACCAAATCTGAGACTCTTTGTCTAAACAAGTTATAGACCAATATCGTTAATAAATAATGATGTTAAAATATTGGCCACAAGGTTAAATGGGCTGTTAGGCTTCCTCATACACCTCGATCCAGGTTGGCTTTGTCCCTGAGAGACAAGCTGTAGATCATATCCGGACGATAACACATTCGTAGCAGTAACCATAGCCAGATGCCCACCATAGTTTTAGGATTAGATATTGAGAAGTCTTTTGGCAGGATGACTTCACCCTTGATGTTTCAAGTTCCCATAAATTTCATCTGCCCCCCCCCCCCTGCTTTATAGTGGGTATAAATGCCCTTTATTCATCACCTACAGCCACAGTAAAAGGCTTGGGGTGTATGTCAGTCGTTCCCGATTAAGAATGAGACTTGTCATGGTTACCTAATGGCACCACTGCTGTTTGCCTTTGTGATAGAAGCGTTTGCATCATCAGTGAGATTAAACAAGAAATTCACAGGTGTAACGATAGGAAAAAAGGACTAACCAGTATCTTTTTTTCGCAAATTATGTCCTACTATCGCACACAAGTCCAGAAACGTTGCTACCAGAACTTTATAGAAAAATAGAGGACTTTGCTAAATTGACACACTTTACGATGGGCCGCGATTATAGTAGCCGTGACGGCGCGCGCAATGGCATGCGCCGCAGAAACAAATCAGTGGAAGTCAATGAGGGCGGCCATAGTGCGCATGATACAGAGCGACCACGCGGCAGATTTTTCAAGCTACAAATCATTTTGTTCTTTCGCGCTGCGGCCGCGTTATGTGAGCTGTTCAGCCAGTGAGGGTGAACCAGCCTCCCCGACCACGCAAACATTATAGGCACAAATCGCACGCGCAACGCCATTCGCTCTGTCGCAAGCGCGCTCGCCTACTATAAACGCGGCCTTAGTTTATACATATAGGCTGCTTCATACAGTAAGCTAAACTGAAGCAAGACTTTAAGATAAACTGAAAAGAGACAAGTCTAAATTATCTGGGAGTCTACATAAAGCAATATATAAACCTTTGGTGAAAATGAACATTCTCCTGAGACTCCTGTACTTTATGTAAGTGCTCCCATATCAGTTCCATGTCAAACAGTTTGTGATTTACAGAGGAGTGTGTCTAGGTTTTTGTGCGGCAATAAAAAAAATCGAGAATGTCCAATAATATACCATTCATCACTAGAGGGTGGTCAAGCTCTACCAGACATACAGTATAGTGATACTACAGAGCAGCTAGACTAAGCCATCTAATATATTGGTTGCTAAAGGATGGACAGAGGTCATGAGTGGACATCAGTGGCGTAGCTAAATATGGGGGGGGCCCAGGCAAAATTTGGCGCATGCACGATCGGCACCTGCTGGCTGCTAGTGTGCATGCGCGACTGGTATTTCCAGAGCGGGCCCCCAAGAGCACGGGCCCCCGGGCTTTGCTGGCTATAGCTACGCCCCTGGTGGACATTGAGAAAAGGATAGTGCAAGTAAATTACATGTCTTCCCTACTTTGGGTCACAGTCTCCAAAAATGATTCCCACCCAATTTTCTCCCACTCAGGAGTTTGGGTAAAACCCATAACTTAGGTGGCTTCTCATCAATCCCTTCTCCGCTAGCCCCTGTTAAGGGGGAACCCTGAGTTCCAGTAGGCTCATTCCCCTTATGGGAAAAGGAGGGAATACTGAGATGTAGGGAGCTTTACAAGGACTCACACTTCAAGTCTTTTCAGAACCTGCTCAATAACTCTTTTATCAATATTTACAGCTTAGACATTTCTCTACATCACTAGGAAGTAATCAAAACACCAGTATATCGTTATCTGTTTTTGAAACACTTTATTATAACTCTGAAAACAACAAAGGAACAATCTCTTAATTCTATATCTTGCTCTCAATAGGAATAATAGTAAAGAAAACAAAGTTTATGCAATGATGGGAGAGTGATTTGGGTCTGAAACTGGATTGGAGGGGACATTCTTGAGAACACTTCTAAGTCTTCCATATGTTCTGTTATGAAAGAGACAAATATCTGCATATTGTTTGAGGTAGTGCGGAGGCAGAGGCACTTTTCTTCACATCTAGTGGACGTGCCTCATGCTTAGCTCCCTATGGGACAAAGTTAAGGATTGTATTAGTCATGTCACATAATGCAACAATCCATTGTACCCTTGGTCCCATCTATTGTTTAAACCAGGGGTGGGGAACGTCAGGCCCGAGGGCCGTATAAGGCCCCCGAAATCATTTGGTCTGGCCCTGCTAAGGCAACTGCTATAACAGGGGTCACGCTAATTTAAAAAAAAAATGGCTGCCGCGTGCCCGATCGGGAGGTTGTGTGAGGCGCCGGCAGCCCTACACGATCCCCAGCAGCCACTGTACTAGTCCCAGCAGTCCCCGCACTTCCCCAGCAGTTCCCCCTGCACTTAGACCAGCAGCCGCCCTACACGATCCCCCCAGCAGCAGCAGCAACTACCAGAGGTAGGGGGGGGGGGGGGGATCTTTGTGGCTGTGTGCCTGCCTGTGTGGCCCGCGAACGATGTTATAAATATCCAAATGGCCCTTGGCAGAAAAAAGGTTCCCCACCCCTGGTTTAAACCCATCAAGAGCTTAAATAGATGCACAGATATGTTGATAACCCATACAAAATGTGTAATAGCAAGGTCAAGGAGAGATAAAAACCCCCTATGGCACAGATAGAAAAACAAAACCGGGGACATAATGCTTATGGAAAAATTAACCTATATGTTGCATGACGCAACAAATTTAAAAGAGTATGGGATCCATTTAAAGGAGGCACGATAGCTCCCCCACTCTTACATAGTTACATAGGTTGAGGTTGAAAAAAGACATACAGGTATGTCCATCGACTTAAACCTATGATAGATTTTGACGACAGATATTTATCCAATACCTGTATTTACAGCATATTTATCTACAGGAAAGCAAACAAAAAACCACAGTGAAACATCATCCAATGATGTCTCAAAAGTGGAAAAATTAAGTTTTTCTTCACTCCATATTACTCCCTAGATCAACATCCTTCCCACGTTTACTTATGTGGTACAGTATATCCCTGTTTACCATTCCTTTCTAAAAAGATGTTCAACTTTTTTTTTAACATTTCTATTGTATCTGCCATCACAGCCTCCATGGGTAATGAATTCAACATTTTAACTGCCCTTACTGTAAAAAAACCCTTACCTTTGTTGCTGGTGAAATCTAATTTTCTCCAGCCTTAGGGGGTGAACTGTGTCGTTTGTACTGCCCTTGGGATGAATAGTTATTTTGAAAGCTCCTTGTATTGACAATGAATATATTTCTATATAATTATCATATCCCCTGTTAGGCAAACAAAAAGAATCTGGAGTGCGCAAAAAAGTGTATTGTGAAAATATTAAAAGTGTATACCAAGTGATAGCACAGAAGCAGTTTGTACAGGAAAAAAATTATATGAGTGAATAAAAAGTGTAGGTTTAACACTCAAGGGAAAAAAACAAGTGAAAAAATGTGAACGAGAACCAGAATCTTTAAATATTACAAATAACCTCCCTTTGGGATCTATGGGAATCTGCTGCTATTCGAATAAGGTGACTTGGCATCAGATGTAGAGGGAAAGTGCAAAGAACTCTCGTATTATTGAAAAAATGGTTGGATAACAGTATTGGTGAGATATGCACGTACAGAAATAAAAAGCATGTGATTAGAAAACGTGAATCCTGGGGAAGTTGCGGGTTGACGTGTCACCACCCGATCAGGGACATCAAGGTAAGCAGGTATCGTCCTCTGTGGATCATAGAAGGAGCTGCCAAATGAAGAGACCTTCCAAGGATAATGTCTGCAGCCTTGGTCTAATGGGTCTCTGTGTTCCACCGCTAAGCACCACGCAAGCAGTACTGCTCAGCGAGAAAGGACTCCCAGCACAAGGTGCACATCCAATCATGTCGGCCATGTTCCATGATGATCCATGTTGTATGAGTCCAGCAAATACCACACAAGAGGATAGTCTGATGGGGACACAATACCCCAAAAAGAGGACTAGCGCAATGTAAATATCCTACGCATTTCGTGGCTAAAGGGCACCTTCAGCCTTTCTGGCTGAGCAGTACTGCTTGCACGATGCTTAGCAGGGGAACACAGAGGCCCATATGACCGAGGCTGCAGACATTTTCCTTGGAAGATCCCTTCGTTTGGCAGCTCCTATGATCCACAGAGGACGGTTCTTGATTAACATGATGTCCCTGACCTGATGGTGATGTGGCGACCCACAATTTCCCCAGGATTTATGGTTTCTAATCACATGCTTTTAACCCATTGTATTTCTGTACATGTATATCTCCCCATTACTGTCATCCAACCCTTTTTTCAATAAAACTATACTATGAGAGATCTTTGCACTTTCCCTCTTTATCCCCTCTTAAATGCCTCTTTTCTAATGTAAACAAATCTAATTTAACTAGCCTCTCCCCGTAAATCAGATTTTCCATCCCTTTTATTAATTTGGTGTTGCTTCTCTGTACTTTTTCTAGTTCCATAATTAGTTTTTTATGGAGTGGTCCCCAAAACTGTACTCATATTCAAAGTGTGGTCTTACTAATGCTTCATACAGTGGCATAATTATGCTTTCTTCCCTTCCATCCATACACTGTTTAATGCAAGACAATATCTTATTTGCCTTTGCAGCTACTACCTGACATTTGGGCCCTATTGCTAAGCCTGCTGTCTGCAAGAACTCTTAAATCTTTGTCCATCAAGGATTAACCTAATTTGGCCCAATTTAATTTGTAAGTAGCTTGTTTATTCCTGTTTCCCAAACGCGGAACCTTAGGCCTCGGCCAAGCTTCCCGCTGGCGTGCTGAGGCGTGCTGAGGCGTGCTGAGGCTCAGGGAAAGCAGGTGCTTTCCCTGGCCTTGCGGGTGCTTTCCCTGCGCGCCTTCAGGGGGCGGGCCGGGGGCGGGCAAGTGACGTCACGGAGCTGGTTCGCCCTCATTGGGTGAACCGCTCACGTGACCGGCCCTGCGCTCCGGCAAGCGGGGAAAAGTAAAATTTCCCTAAGACGTACGCTTCTGCGGCTGTAGGGGCTTAGTGCTGAGCGGAAGCGCGCCTCAGCGAGCAAGCAACAACCATGGACGATGCCTTACGTTTATCTGTATTAAACCTCATCTGCCATTTACCTATAGTACCCAAGTTTTTCCAGTTTACACAATTCCTTCTGGAGAGAAATGACATTCTGCTCTAATTGTACTACTGTACTTTACACAATTTAGCATCATCAGCAAAAATGGGGACTTTGCTCTCTATGCCAACTTCAAGGTCATTAATAAACAAGTTAAAAAGCAGGACTCCCAGTACCGATCCTTGAGGTGCTCCACTTACAACTTTAGCCCAACCTGAAAAAGTTCCATTTATGACAACTCTCTTTTGTCTATCCTTCAACCAGTTTTCAATCCAGGTGCAAATATTTTTACCCAGACCAATTTCCTTTATTTTGTACACTAACCTCTTGTGTGGCACTGTATCAAAAGCTTGCAAAATCACAGAAGACCACATCAACTGCATTAACTTGGTCTAAAATCCTACTTAACTCCTCAAAGAAACTAATAAGGTTAGTTTGGCAGAATCTATCCTTCCTAAATCCAAGCTGACTATTACTAATAATTTTTTTATCTATTAAGTATTCCTAAATATTATCCTGTACTATACCTTCAAGTAGCTTCTCCACTATTAATGTCAGACGTACAGGTCTGTAATTCCTCAGTTGTGAGCTAGCTCCCCTTTTAAATATAGACACCACGTCTGCTTTACAACAATCTTGTGGTACTGATCATGTGGAAATAGAGTTCATGAATATTAAAAACAATGGTTTGGCAATTACTAAACTTAGGTCATTGACAACCCTTGGGTGCATGCCATCTGGGCCAGGTGCTTTATTTACTTTAATTTCCTCATGCTGCCTACGCACTTCTTCCTCAGTTACCCAATAGTTCATTAATATACAGGTTGTGGCTTCCTCTTGTAGCGATATTTTTGCACTTGACTCCTCCTTGGTAACTTCAGAGGCAAATAATTTATTTAATACCTTCGCCTTTTCTTATCTCCACTAATTTGCCTGCCCATCTCTCACTGAAAGGGTCCTATATTCTCTTTTGTAATCTTTTGTTATTATGGTACTTTAATATCTTTTTAGGGTCTTACTTTCTAATGCAATCCTTTTTTCATTTTCAATTTCCTGATATGAAGTCCCTTCTGACTTTAGGAATTAAACTTCTTGCCTTTTCCTTTCCATTCCCTCCCCTACTTGTTTATTTAGCCACATTGGTTTAGACTTGTTTCTTTTATATTTATTACCCAAGGGAATACTCTGATAAATGTACTTATTTATTTAACAATGTTTTAAAGACTGCCCATATATCTTCTACATGTTTCCTTGTAAAAATATCTTTCCAATTTAGTCCTTGTAAATTATTCCTTAGTTTATTAAAATCTGCCTTTCTAAAATGTAGTCTTGACTGAAGCAGTATGTAACACCCTTTCTCTATCCCTAAGTGAAATAGCGGTAATTACGGTCATTTTTGCTACCTGTGAGACTTACAGAAGGCCTGAGCCTGGGGTGACTGGGTGCTCTATCTCTATGAGGATCCCATGTAGCAGGATGACTCCACATAGGAACACGACTACATTTATGGTACACCCCAATAACACAATCACAACAGGATTATGTCATGGGAAACCAGCACTTTAAACACATTTATACCCGGGATCATATGATTGAGCAAAGCAAGGAGATAAAATAAATTGTAATTTATTTCACGAATGGTCATACACACAATGTTACACAATTACACTCAAAATACACTTACTGGGACGGGGGCAAATGAAATAGTTTGTTTCCAGATCGAAAAGTTGTAAAAGAAAGTCTTTAGGAGTAATTTCCCAGGAGCGGGAGTTGCTCGCGAAACTGCTTGGAAGTGTCCTCAGTCAGCAGCGCTAACTGCAACTGCTGTGTACTCAGATGGAGCTGCTTCGTTTGTTCTGCCACCGCTGTAATGGCACTTGGAATCTTTAACCCGTACGAAATCTTGGAGGGTTCGTACATGAATCTTATAGGGTTTAAATCCCTATCTCTAACCAGCGCAGCCAATCTCTCAGTGGGAATAAGTTTTCCCACCTATCCTGGAGTTGCCAATACTTTGGAAACCTTGCAGAGGGGGCTTCTCATTCTGCTAAGAGCATGCGCCAACCTAGCACCTTTGCTCCTTAGCATATGAGACCCAGCCCCTCTACCTGCGACACTAAGTCTGGGCTGGCCACCATTTGCCAAACTGCCCGGACTTTACACTAGGATGGGGGTACTTGAGGATCCCCTCCCCAACTAACACCTTGGGTACAATGAGTCCTTTCAACTCTGGGCTTTTATAGACATTGTGGCACAAAGCCAGTGAGATGTCTTAGAAGTCCGGAGCTTCACATCCTTAGTTCCTTTAGTGAGTCGCTAGACGCATTCTACGTGGGGGCTACAATAAATGAGTAATGTCCGGAACCCGGTGGTCTGAATGAAAGCCCAAATGTGCCTAACATGTTTAATACACTATTTGAGGGGGACTTTCATTCATCAATTTTTATAAAAAAACGTATTCAAATTGGTGTTTTTCATGTTTCTCACTGAACTACGCGCACAGCAAGTTTCAGAGCGCTAGGAGCTTTCTAACCAAAGTTAGCACACAGCCGCTTTTATTCCTTCATCGCTGAACTTAAAGACATTTTTACTCTCTCCACCTTATACCTGTGGGAGAGACACCGAACCCCTATACTGAGTTCTGGGGGTTTGGGCATATACCGGGCGACCCTCATATGTGTTTTCCCCCGCCCGGTCTTAGTGTTCTGGTCTGTGCTGAAGCAGGGAGATCTGGCAATGAGCTGCAAACTGCTTCCTAGGGAGGATTTTGTCCGGTGGTCTGTGTCTTCATGTCTCCAGGGATCTGGTAGGATTCCTGGGTACATATTTTGGGGTAATCCGCAAGTCTGGCACCCTCCTACCCAAACACACCCTGACAACACTTTACCGTATAATAATCCCTGAAACTCATGCCCTGTGAATCTCCGCTGGTTGGCACTCCTGGAACAATAAAACACACACATACATCTTTATTACAATACAGTGCACATGCCATAACTGGGTTGCAGAGCTGACACTTCAAACTCTATAATGTGGCTCAGGGGCACCCAGCCAGGCATAATACCTTTATTATTATTGGCCTGGGTAACCCCTCACCGTCACAGGTTACAATAACTATTTTCTGTGGTCCCACATTATTCTTATACAAGTGTAGCACTGTTTCCCCTTGAACACAGTAACTACTAATGCTGTATAGACCTGTTGGCTCACAGGGCCTGAACCTCCGCCACGGAGAAATAATTCTAACACTTGGTGCAGCGCCTCCACCTGGGAGGGATCCCAACAGAGCGGGAGGAGCCCCTTACAGGACACAACACAATAATACACTTGCAGGATAAAACAATAATAACTCTTTACTTATGTCAGGCTTATCACTGTACATATATAAACGCAGTATATACCCTTTCTCCCTAAGAGTACAACTAGCCAACGTGTCACGCAAGACGCAACCCTCCACCATGTTCCCCACACCGTGTCCAATGTCCCACAACCAACTCCAAGTGTGTGGTGACCGCGCGGTCCACTAGTGTGACAGTATATATATATATATATATATATATATATATATATATATATATATATATATATATCGTTGGTGCACTTATAAAGGTACCTGCCGGGTGCTCCTGCACCCGGGCCTGCAGACAGCTTCGAAAAGGATCCGCCGCTCAGCGATACCTTCTGCGATGTCCCGACTTCACCAGCGCGATGATCCGTCAGGGGCGAACCCACCCTGAATATAGTCTCTCTCAGGGAGCGCAGCGTCCGCTGTGTCCCTAACTATCACTATACCCCAATAATGGGGCAGGGTCCCTACGCTAGGGCCTGTCCCTGAAGCAAACACAAACTACAGGGTGTCTCAGGGCCTATCTGCGGCCTAAGGAGATTACTGGCTAGTGCAGCGGGTCACTGACCCCTGCACAGACACATCTTACCCCTAGCTCTTCCAGGCACCGACTGAGCAAAACGTGCTCCGCTGCAACTACTTCTTCCCCTTCCTAGTAAAATCCTAACACCCTATTGGTTCTCTGGCGTCAGGTGGTGCGTCCTAAGGCTCCTGGGACTTGTAGTCCCTGCCGAGAGCCTTCTCCTGTTGGTGGGGCTCGCCACCCTGCAACCGGCCGCCCTATCCCGACCGCCGCGGTGAGTACAGGGGGGGGGGTGCCGTCACTCGGAGGGGGACCTGGCTGCACAAGAATAACAATAAGTACAATCCTGGGGTAGCTAGCCCCAATAATACTGATGGGTGCTTGGGCACCTATAACCCGGTGTCCAGCAAACAACCCTTGCCCAATGTATGTCTGAGGACAGAGCTATCCTCCCCCTTGCGGTGGTGCATGTGTACCTTCCTGGTTAAGGCCTTGACCAGGGAATACTTCCAGACGGTGGATGATCAGCGGCAGGGTCCCTGTGGACGGACGTTCACAGAGGTACACAATTAGGAGGCTTTATAATGTGAAATTATAATAGGCTTTATTGTGCCTGTTCCTTTTTATCAGGAAAATTATCCAAACACAGGGGGGGAACAAAGCTTCCATTCACTTGGGAGTAATTCTAGTGAAAACACTATGCAAACCAATTCACATCTCCCTAGTCAAGCATTTCTCCCCACCCCAAACATGAAAGAGTCAGATTAAGCAGTCTCTTAATAATGAAAGTCTTATCTGTTTATCAGCTGTAGAGTAAGCTCTCTGCTCTCCTGGAACCGCACGGAGCGTGCACAAAATCAACGGACTTCACAGGAGGTACACAATTAGGAGGCTTTATAATGTGAAATTATAATAGGCTTTATTGTGCCTGTTCCTTTTTATCAGGAAAATTATCCAAACACAGGGGGGGGAACAAAGCTTCCATTCACTTGGGAGTAATTCTAGTGAAAACACTATGCAACCAATTCACATCTCCCTAGTCAAGCATTTCTCCCCAGCCCCAAACATGAAAATAGGCAGATATAAGCAGTCTCTTAATAATGAAAGTCTTATCTGTTTATCAGCTGTAGAAGTAAGCTTACCGGCTCGTCCTGGAACCGCACGGAGCGTGCACAGAAAATCAGACGGACGTTCACAGAGGTACACAATTAGGAGGCTTTATAATGTGAATGGTTTTAGACTTGTTTCTTTATATTTATTACCCAAGGGAATACTCTGATAAATGTACTTATTTATTTAACAATGTTTAAAGACTGCCCATATATCTTCTACATGTTTCCTTGAAAAATATCTTTCCAATTTAGTCCTTGTAATTATTTCTTAGTTTATTAAAATCTGCCTTTCTAAAAATGTAGTCTTGACTGAAGCAGTATGTAACACCCTTTCTCTATCCTAAGTGAAATAGCGGTAATTACGGTCATTTTTGCTACCGTGAGACTTACAGAAGGCCTGAGCCTGGGGTGACTGGGTGCTCTATCTCTATGAGGATCCCATGTAGCAGGATGACTCCACATAGGAACACGACACATTTATGGTACACACCCAATAAACACAATACAAACAGGATTATGTCATGGGAAACCAGCACTTAAACACATTTATACCCGGGATCATATGATTGAGCAAAGCAAGGAGATAAAATAAATTGTAATTATTTCACGAATGGTCATACCACAATGTTACACAATTACACTCAAAATACACTTACTGGGACGGGGGCAAATGAAATAGTTGTTCCAGATCGAAAAGTTGTAAAAGAAAGTCTTTAGGAGTAATTTCCAGGAGAGGGAGTTGCTCGCGAAATGCGTGAAGTGTCCTAGTCAGCAGCGCTAACTGCAACTGCTGTGTACTCAGATGGAGCTGCTTCGTTGTTCTGCCACCGCTGTAATTGGCACTGGAATCTTTAACCCGTACGAAATCTTGGAGGGTTCGTACATGAATCTTATAGGGTTTAAATCCCTATCTCTAACCAGCGCAGCCAATCTCTCAGTGGGAATAAGTTTTCCCACTATCCTGAGTGCCAATACTTTGGAAACCTTGCGAGGGGGCTTCTCATTCTGCTAAGAGCATGCGACCACCTACGCTACAGCACCTTTGCTCCTAGCATATGAGACCCAGCCCCTCTACCGCGACACTAAGTCTGGGCTGGCCACATTTGCCAAACTGCCCGGACTTTACACTAGGGGTGGGGGTACTTGAGGATCCCCTCCCCAACTAACACCTTGGGTCAATGAGTCCTTTCAACTCTGGGCTTTTATAGACATGTGGCACAAAGCCAGTGAGATGTCTTAGAAGTCCGGAGCTTCACATCCTTAGTTCCTTTAGTGAGTCGCTAGAGACATCTACGTGGGGGCTACAATAAATGAGTAATGTCCGGAAACCCGGTGGTCTGAAGAAAGCCCAAATGTGCCTAACATGTTTAATACAACTATGAGGGGGACTTTCATTCATCATTTTAAAAAAACGATTCAAATTGTGTTTTTCATGTTTCTCACTGAACTACCGCACAGCAAGTTTCAGAGCGCTAGGAGCTTTCTAACCAAAGTTAGCACACAGCCGCTTTTATTCCTTCATCGCTGAACTAAAGACATTTTTACTCTTCCACCTTATACCTGTGGGAGAGACACCGAACCCCTATACTGAGTTCTGGGGTTTGGGCATATACCGGGCGCCCTCATATGTGTTTTTCCCCCGCCGGTCTTAGTGTTCTGGTCTGTGCTGAAGCAGGGAGATCTGGCAATGAGCTGCAAACTGCTTCCTAGGAGGATTTTGTCCGGTGGTCTGTGTCTTCATGTCTCCAGGGATCTGGTAGGATTCCTGGGACATATTTTGGGGTAATCCGCAAGTCTGGCACCTCCTACCCAAACACCCTGACAACACTTTACCGTATAATAATCCCTGAAACTCATGCCCTGTGAATCTCCGCTGGTTGGCACTCCTGGAACAATAAAACACACACAACATCTTTATTACAATACAGTGCACATGCCATAACTGGTTGCAGAGCTGACACTTCAAACTCTATAATGTGGCTCAGGGGCCCCAGCCAGGCATAATACCTTTATTAATTGGCCTGGGTAACCCCTCACCGTCACAGGTTACAATAACTATTTTCGTGGTCCCACATATTATTATACAAGTGTAGCACTGTTTCCCCTTGAACACAGTATAACTAATGCTGTATAGACCTGTTGGCTCACAGGGCCTGAACCTCCGCCACGGAGAAATAATTCTAACACTTGGTGCAGCGCCTCCACCTGGGAGGGATCCAACAGAGCGGGAGGAGCCCCTTACAGGACACAACACAATAATACACTTGCAGGATAAACAATAATAACTCTTTACTATGTCAGGCTTATCACTGTACATAATAAACGCTCAGATATACCCTTTCTCCTAAGAGTACAACACAGCCAACGTGTCACGCAAGACGCAACCCTCCACCATGTTCCCCACAACCGTGTCCATGTCCCACAACCAACTCCAAGTGTTGTGGTGACGGCGGTCCACTAGTGTGACAGTATAATTATATATATATATATATATATATATAATATATATAATAATATATAATACGTTGGTGCACTTATAAAGGTACCTGCCGGGTGCTCCTGCACCCGGGCCTGCAGACAGCTTCGAAAAGGATCCGCCGCTCAGCGATACCTTCTGCGATGTCCCGACTTCACCAGCGCGATGATCCGTCAGGGGCGAACCCACCTGAATATAGTCTTCTCAGGGAGCGCGCGTCCGCGCTGTGTCCCTAACTATCACTATACCCCAATAATGGGGCAGGGTCCTACGCTAGGGCCTGTCCCTGAAGCAAACACAAAACTACAGGGTGTCTCAGGGCCTATCTGCGGCCTAAGGAGAATACTGGCTAGTGCAGGCGGTCACTGACCCCTGCACGACACATCTTACCCCTAGCTCTTCCAGGCACCGACTGAGCAAAACGTGCTCCGCTGCAACTACTTCTTTCCCCTTCCTAGTAAAATCCTAACACCCTATTGGTTCTCTGGCGTCAGGTGTGCGTCCTAAGGCTCCTGGGACTTGTAGTCCCTGCCGAGAGCCTCTCCTGTTGGTGGGGCTCGCCACCCTGCAACCGGCCCGCCCTATCCCGACCGCGGGGTGAGACAGGGGGGGGGGTGCCGTCACTCGGAGGGGGGACCTGGCTGCACAAGAATAACAATAAGTACAATCCTGGGGTAGCTAGCCCCAATAATACTGATGGGTGCTTGGGCACCTTAACCCGGTGTCCAGCAAACAACCTTGCCAATGTATGTCTGAGGACAGAGCTATCTCCCCCTTGCGGTGGTGCATGTGTACCTTCTGGTTAAGGCCTTGACCAGGGAATACTTCCAGACGGGGATGATCAGCGGCAGGTCCCTGTGGACGGACTTCACAGAGGTACACAATTAGGAGGCTTATAATGTGAAATTATAATAGGCTTTATTGTGCCTGTTCCTTTTATCAGGAAAATTATCCAAACACAGGGGGGGGAACAAAGCTTCCATTCATTGGGAGTAATTCTAGTGAAAACACTATGCAACCCATTCACATCTCCCTAGTCAAGCATTTCTCCCCAGCCCCCAAACATGAAAATAGGCAGATATAAGCAGTCTCTTAATAATGAAAGTCTTATCTGTTTATCAGCTGTAGAGTAAGCTTCTCTGCTCTCCTGGAACCGCACGGAGCGTGCACAGAAAATCAGACGGACGTTCACAGAGGTACACAATTAGGAGGCTTTATAATGTGAAATTATAATAGGCTTTATTGTGCCTGTTCCTTTTTATCAGGAAATTATCCAAACACAGGGGGGGGAACAAAGCTTCCATTCACTTGGGAGTAATTCTAGTGAAAAACACTATGCAACCAATTCACATCTCCCTAGTCAAGCATTTTCCCCCAGCCCCAAACATGAAAATAGGCAGATATAAGCAGTCTCTTAATAATGAAAGTCTTATCTGTTTATCAGCTGTAGAGTAAGCTTCTCTGCTCTCCTGGAACCGCACGGAGCGTGCACAGAAAATCAGCATCCAGGTTTAAAAGTCTTATTTGGGCCTTGTGTCTTGAAAGCAGCTCTGCTAACTTTTGGCAGAGCTCAAAACAAGTGTGTCTCCAAGTTCAGCTCAGGTGTCAGCTAAAGAGTTCTCACTTCCTGTTTCAAAAGACAGGCTTTCTAAGCCATCTAATTCAGGCAGGTGGTGTTTAGTAATTAACTACAAGAGGTTAACCACCACACTGCTGGATTAAAGACACATTACTGAACAGGTCCCCTGTTACAGTCCCACACCACTTGGTCTCTGACAACAACCCCTCATGTCTCACGTCCAGCTGCTGCGCAGTGACACCCCCCGCCGGAGGAACTCCTATCCTGGCTCTGGTCCTGCTCCGCTGCTACCGCTCACTAACGGGAGATCCCTAGCTGTGTGGCCGGACCTACACACTCCACTTAGGTGAAGGGACTGCCTGGGGCCTAAGGGTAGTATTTCTGGCCTAGTCCAGGAGCTTGACCTACCTTCCTCTCTACAGGCTTCGGATCAACTAGCCATGCCGTCCCCAGTCCGCGGAAGAAATCCTGCTTAGCCAGGACCTCCTCTTCTGGCGGTGCCAACCCCAAGATGGCCGCAGCTCCACACACAGTTCTGGTCTATGGGGCTGCGCCAACCACAGCATGGCCGATGCAACTCTACTGCTTCTCCCGAACAATGGAGTTAATCTCCCCCCAGGAGGTAAGAAGGGGGAACCCTGCCACATGTATAACATGGCTTTTGATCATTTATTTCAATCCCTCCTACTGTCTCTGTACGTTCTTTCTACCTACCAATTAGATTGTAAACTCCTCGGAGCAGGAACTCCTCTCCCGAAATGTTACTTCTATGTCTGAAGCACTTAATCCCATGATCTGTTATTTGTATACATTTGTTATTTATATGATTGTCACGTGTATTACTATTGTGATGCGCTATGTAAACTAATGGCGCTATATATATAAAGACATACATACATGTGAGCATGTTTGATCACTGCTCGCCAAATGTTCCCTGCCTTGAATATTAGTTATTACTTCTACATTGTTTGATATTACCAAATCCAGTAATGCTGTCCTGGCTATTCCCTCAATAATTTGGGTGATGTGATTGTCTTTTAGCACCCCCAAAAACCTGTTTCCTTTACTAAACCATAGTTTTAATGCTTATGTCATTGCTCAGTCTATGGACCCTTGGTAACTAACAATCTAATTCTGTAAGGCGTTGCCATAGGATTTCCTATGATCATATGTTCCGGTATAGATGAGACAAGCTATAGCGAATCTGCACTCTCCTTCCTGAGGATAAGAGTCATTTCACTTTTGAGTATATCTGTTAATGCTTGAAGTCCTGACCACAAGTGTATTGTATTTATCTGAGTGTAAAGACATGTTCATCCACCCTTCCCCACCCAATTTTACTTTCTGTACCCCTTACCCCCTCTCCCATGAAAATGATAACTCAATAAAAAATGTTAGAAAAAAAAAAGGTAGAAATTCCAAGGGGTCTTACATGAAGATATTGTCTGCTTGCAATAAGGTCTTAAAGCAGCAGTCCAAGCTGCTGTTTTTTTATTTTTTATTTTATTTCCCTTTAATATGTGCATCAATACAATCCACACAATGATAAGTAATTAGCTAAATTGCTGATCGATCCGTTCTCCTGTGATCGATAAGCGAAGATTCGGCTCGGGGGTTCACTAAATGGCTGTCAGTGCAGCAGAAGAGAATCAAAGGTGCAAAGGTCTGTGGGGAAGATCACGTGACCAGGCAGTCACTAGATACAATTGGTGCACTGCTAGAGAGAGGGTAGGGCTCAAAAAGGGGTGTACCAGAGCCTGTTGTGAAGAGGTAGGGGATACGACTTTATAAATGGTTGCTATATAAAAAAAATCTTGCTACATTATAATATATTAAAAATATAATTCAGAGTTGTTTTTTTAAATGCTACAAGTATTTTGTCATTGTACAGAACTGATTTTTAAAAAAACCAAACATATATAGAATATTGCTTGGTCTGCAGCTTTAAGAGGAGGCAGGCTTACATATGTATGCTTATGTGGAAGTAAATGTTAACTCTGCAAACCCAAAGATACTACAAGTACGATGGGAGAGGTAAGTGGAGATCCAGGATAGAGCTTTGTTACGAATACCAAGAGTATGGAGAATGTGAAGGAGAAGAGGGTGGTCCACGGTGTCAAATGTGGCAGAGAGGCCAAGTAATATGAGCAGAGTGTAATGACCTCTGTCTTTGGCAGCATGGAGGTCATCCGTTATTTTAGAGGGATTTCATGAGGGGAGATGCTGAGACAGATCTAGGAAAGAGTAGAGGGATTCTGGCATCAGAGTTTAGGATAGATTGTAGGGGAGACAGGTGAGAGGCAGGAAGACCGGACAGCAGGAGGTTACAGTAATCAAGACAGGAGAGAATGAGGGCCTGAGTCAGAGTTTTAGCAGTCGAGCAACTGAGGAAAGGGCGTATCTTTGTTATGTTGCGGACGAAAAAGCGACAGGTTTTAGATATGTTTTGAATGTGAGGGGCGAATGTGACCCCTAGGCAGCGTGCTTGGGCTACTGGGTGAATGATCGTAGTTCCAACAGTAATGTGGAAGGAGGTAGTAGGGCCAGGTTTGGGAGGGAGTATGAGGAGCTCTGTTTCATGTGAGAACATTTGGAATTTCTATTTTTTTAAACATATTTTATTGAGTTATTATTTTCATGGGAGACGGGAGGGGGGTAAGGGGTACAGAAAGTAAAATTGGGTGGGGAAGGGTGGATGAACATGTCTTTACACTCAGATAAATACAATACACTTGTGGTCAGGACTTCAAGCGTTAACAGATATACTCAAAAGTGAAATGACTGATATCCTCAGGAAGCAGAGTGCAGATTAGCTATAGCTTGTCTCATCTATGCCGGAACATATGATCATACGTCACATTCTCTCTGGATTTGCTTGTAAAAGAAAATGGAGCCTAAGGCCGCGCTTATAGTGCGCGTGACGGATGACGTCACCCGTCGCCGTCGTCACCCGCGAAAGGTGTATTTCGCTTTGCAGCGACGTCGCAAGCGACCTGGCATTGATTAGTTCAGAGGCTGTCACATGTGGCGACAGCCTCTGAAAAATCAAATTTGACCGGCTTCCAAATGTCGCGCCGCCAGCGTCCCTCCCGTCGCGTCGCGCTTACTATAAGCACATGCGATGACGGCAATACATTTGTTTTGCCGCGACGTCGCGTCACCGTCGTCGGCACTATAAGCGCAGCCTAAAGTAGCCACAATCTGCAGGGTGTAGAGATGCTTCTTTCACTTGTACATTGTCATCTCCTGCTGTCCTCGAACATATTCTACAGGCTAAAGTGCATTAGGGGTTTTCTAATGTGACGGATTCATTAAAGTGAAATAAAATAGACTGCCCAATTATTCAGAGATCCCTTCTTTCCTTCCATACTTTGCGTGTAATATACAGTATGTTTTTTGAGTTTGGAGATGAAACTATTAATTTGTTTCTCAGACAAACTGATGTGCCCTAGAACATATGTTCTCAATTTAATTGCGCTATTACACATTCATTGAGAGTGCTATTTATGTAAATTGAAAGCTTTACAGTTTCCATTTTAAGACTGTGTAATGACTGGGATTTCTGTTTACTTTTGTTGGTGCCAAATTGCAACAGCCAGATTAAATTGCTACTACGCTGTGTTTTTTTTTTCTCAGAATCATCATGTTTTCCTTTTGATTTTGCTAAAACATTATGGGCCTCGTGCTAAACCAGTGATCTACCACATCATTCTTGATCAATAGGAACCGTGTACGGTCCATCCCTTTATCACACCCCTCAAATAAGGGTGCCCACCATTTGTCTCGGTGCTAATATGAGGATGACACACTCATACATTTCTCGGACTCAACTCTTAAGGACACACCAGATGTCTCTCTATCTGTGGAGTGTGAACCTTTACTATTACCTCTAATTACATGTGTATACCTTGTGGGGTTCATTCTTGGTGCTTTCGAATTTACACAACCCTTCCTGTCAGAAGACTTGGAATCTCTGGTCCTACCTCTAGGTGCAGGGTTAAATACAGTGGTGGTTATGTACGCGACTTGACCATGGTATCTCCATATCAGAACCCTCATCGCTGGTAACCCAATCCTGCCAGTCCGTTGATATTTTGGGCGTCTCACTTCTCACCGGAAGGGGTGGTGGTGGATCTGCGGGGTCACGGATGAGCAGGTAGGCCACTGGATGCTCTCTCTCTCCGAGATCTTCCTCCTTCACCTAGCGGAAGTAAGGGGGTGGTGGTGTCTTACCGCTCTGCTGGCTCACGATACTCTGCGGTTCTCCAGGAGCAGTCTCGGGTCCCGTCTCCGCCACCCTGGGAGTCGCCACGGCCGTGGGACTTCTGTGATTGCTGTCGGGGGGTCTCCGGACTCATCCACTCCATGTCCCTGGTAAGTGGGCTTGTCTGATTTTCACCGCTGAGGTGGTCCGCCAGCCGGCGTATCACCACCGATGTCAGGCTGTCTCTTTCGTCGTCGTCTGCCAGTGAGCCACATCTGGTCTTGGCTGCACCACTAGTGGGTATTGGTATAAAGCGGGCCCGCTCCGGTACCTCCACTTCGTGTGCTCCCCTCTCCGTTGGGGTAAGTCTGGATCGTTCGTCCTGGATCCCTACCGCAGTGTTGAGATATGGAACCAGGGCAGCATTCGCCTCCACTTCCTCCACCTCCATCAGTGTCGCCTGAGGTCCCTCACGCGGAGCCACAATGGTGGGGAATGGCTCTGCAGGCCCGAGGTAGAATATGCCACATTGTTGGCATTGTGCAGTGGTTCTTGGCGCTGGCCCCAGTAACCTGCACTGCAGACACAGGCACCGAAGGTACTCGCGACCCTCAACCTCCACAACCAGGAAGCCTCCTGAGAGCTGGTATGTAGATACATTACAGTCAGCCATCTTTTTCGCAGAGGTTGAATCAATCAGCTTGCTCGCTCGACAATTTGCTCCTTTTCGGTCTCCAGCCAAACAAGAGTGAGTGTTCTGTTGCTCACTTCCTGCTCCTCTTGCATCTTTGGTGGAATGCTGTAATTGGCTCTTGTCGTGCCCCCTTCCTCTGGTGGAGATTAGAGGAGGGGCACTCAGCTTCTCTGTGATGTTTACTCTCTGGTGGTCCAGTCACAGCACAGGGGGGCATGGCCATGGCTTTCGCGCCACTTCCCTCTCTTAGGTGGGGTTCTGGCTCACACCAGACCCGGGCACATTTCTGCAAAGATTTGTCTCACAGCCTGTTTGCATACAGCATGTGCACGATCTAGGCTTGGCAGGAGTCGCCATTTTGGATTCTCTGCACCGCACGGTGCACTCTCTGGCACCGCAGTTGCCATCTTAACCTCCTCAGTGCCGCGCGCGGCACATTTACATACAGCTGCCATCTTTGGTGAACCCACTATGCTCACGGTGGCGCAACTTTCACTGCCTTCAGGGCAACTCGCTCTTTGGTACAAACTACACTCCATTTCAGCTCTAACCAGTGATAAAATCATGGCATACTCCAGGCTAGGCAAAACTCTCTCCTCTTGTACACCACACACACTGACGGTCCATTACAAGTACTCTGCGGATAGTATTCTGGTTACTGGCTAGAGTACTCGGGCTTCCCTGCAGTACTTTGGCATCAACCTACTTTTGGCCACTCATAGTGCAGATCCTATCAGAAGTTCCTGTCCCAAGTTAACCAGGCTACCCCCTAGGCCTCCTACACTATCTGCCTCAAGGTAACTAGGACAGCAATAGCCTTGTATCCAGATCTACTTAACCTTCTAGGGCCCCTAGGGTGTGCTTTGTGAGTGGACTTTCCTCTCCTGACTACCCCTAGATTCTAGATGCCCTTCCTTCCTCAGCACTTGCTCTGGAAGTGTACTCCTTAATCTTCCAGTTCTGCTTCGCTGAAAACCTGTCCTGATTCTCTCAGCAGCGCCTCCAAATGTAACACTTCTTCCCCCCTCCAATCTCACATAGGATCTCCTAGGGAATATACTGCTCCGGCTACATGTCTTAGGGTGGTGCATACCTGCTGACAACAGGGGGCCCTGAGTCTCCCTCATGATGGTATAGGGGATGAACAGGACAGGCGTCTGGGGTTGTGCCCCAATCTTACTTGCAGGTGCAGCGCCTCCATCTCGTGCAGCCCCCAGCTGTATGGGGTAAAGTATCTGCAAAAGAATGATTCTCCCCTCCTACCAATATACTTCAATCTCAGGCAGGAAGTATAAGTAAAAATGCAGTGTCTCTTTATTTGGTCTTTTCTTCTATTTAGCAGCACAGATCATACAGCAGGCTGTCTCCCTTAGGATGTCCCTGAACCCAACTCCCAGCCAAGGGCACCAAGAGGGGTTCCAGCTCTTCCCCTATCCTCTGGTAGGATAGGAGGGAAGGGTATACCCTCACTTCCCGTAGGGAGGCCTCAAGCCTGCCAGAGCCCTGGCAGCTTGGCCTGGGTAACCTTGCCCCTCTCATGGTAGGGACAGCATTGGAAAACCAACGCTTCAGCACAGAAGTCCAAAGCAGGCCTCTGCGTGGAGAATAGCAACAGACCTCTGGAAACGAAGGGTAACCTCTGCTACGGGAGAATGCAGCAGGTACCAGGAACCAGTGCTGGCTAAACAACGCTTCAGCACAGGAGTCAGGATCAGGCCTCTGCGTGGAGAGTAGCAGCAGACCTCAGGATACTCAGGAAACACAGGCCTCTGCATGGAGATTAGCAGCAGGCCTCAGGGTACTTAGGCCTCTGCATGGAGATAGCAGCAAGCCACAGGATACTCAGGCCTCTGCATGGAAAGTAGCAGCAGGCCTCAGGAACTCAGGATCTACTAATGAGAGTAGAGAGGTTAGTACACAAGGAGACAAGCCAGCCGGCTTGTGGCAGAGACATTAACGTCCAGAGAAGGATTATGCTCGGCAGAGAGGGATTGTGGGAATGCAGTACTTAAAGGCCAGCGGGCCAATCTCAGGAGGAGGGTGTGAGGGCACTGCTCCAATGACTGAGTACAAGGCCAGGTTGCAGTGATAGCCAACACAGCTGCTGTTGATTGCAAAGAGGGAATTTAGTGAGAACAACAGCACCCTGCAAGGCTACGAGCAAAGCCAGGAGTGGATTCCTCACACCTATAGCCCAAACCACACAGGGCTACATAGTGAAGAAACAAAGTATCCATTGTCCCTTCTTTGAGCATTGCATGTTTCGAGTAGCAGTCACATTGTGTGTATACATCAGGGAGCTTGCCCGGGACTCCGCCCGATGCTCATTTTGCAATCGCTTTTCAGTAGCTGAACTATCTATATTGATATACTGCATCCTTTCTTTTTTACAGATATAGCATCTTCTATCTACAGTATAAGCAGCCACTGCACATGTGCTGGTAAACCATGGACCAAGAGTCGAGCATTCGTGGCACAGTGCTTGGCCCATCAGGATTAACACAGCGGGGTCCCTGCTTCGGAATGGGACTCCCGCTGTGGGAATCCTACCGGGCTACATCAGTCTGTAAGAGAAGTGCAGGGAGAGTGGAATCAATCCCTCTCTCTGCGCAGCTCTAACAGGCGATCGCGCCGTTGTGTTAAACCTGATGGGGCATTAGTCTGGTTGCAGGGATTCCACGAGCACGCGCGTGCTAGAGCCGTTCCCGTGGATGAATTTGCGCCGACTGCGTGACCAACCATCATGCTACTATGTATCCCTTATGTACTTTATTCACATCTGCTGTATCTACACCTTTTGACATTATGTAAAGGACTAGCTATTATATAGTCAGGGAGTGTACCGTATGCAGGTTTTGTGTTTTTATGCCATTGTACAGTATACTAATGTTGCTCTGTATGAGAATACATTTATGATATTTTTTCTGACATATTGATTTATTTGAGGTTCTGTTTCTTGGTTTGTGTACATTTTCTAAGCACCATTGGGAAACCTATTGATCTTATGATTATATGTCCCCAGTACCCTTCTGGAGAGCTCATTATTTACAATCAGTCAGCCATTAGAGTGGTGCTTTGCTTGTGTGTGTGTGTATAGAATGAATTGTTGTACCATGTAAAAGTAGAACTTGTTTCCCTTTTCAGAAATAGATCATAAGGTGTGTAATATCAGAATTGCGCACACTTTTTTTTTTTTAAGGTATGCATTACTACCACCTTCATTTTCCTCTGGTATGCTTCACATATAGGGAGGGGTATCAGTCAATTATATACATGCTGTGTATATGGGTGTATATGTAAAACCTCTCTTGAACATTTGACATGTTTTGTTCTTGTGAAAATGATGTATGATTTTGCATGACCTACTCTGATGCACTAGCAAAAATAGATGCATGGTGCTAGAGACCGATTACAGAAAAAAGCAAAAATGATGCAATATATATATGTAGCCAGGTCACCTTTTTCTCATGGGACCCCCTTCCATGGCGCAGTCGATAGCGGTGGGACTGAAAACCCCGACGGTAGCTTCAAGGGTTGGGCTGGAGCAGGAGCAGCGCGGCTTCTCGGTTGCGGCCGGTTGCCGGGGACGCGATGGGCCGTGCTAAGGCCGCGATCGGTCTCTAAGTGTCCGGCGGGCGCAGAGCAGGGCGCGCCATTGAGCCCAAGTGCGCAATGCGCATGATTCGCGCGAGGGCAGGAGAGCAACCAGATCGTCGACGCATGCGCAGATAGGGTAGGGAGCTAGGAGCTATTAGGAGGTCGCGCGAGAGAGTAGGGAAGCCTAGGGGGATCGCGGCGGGCCCATTGGGAGCTAGTGTAGGCAGAGGGGAGGAGTGCACGCGGCCCCAATGTTATAGTAAGGGCTCGCGGAATACAATTCCAGGAGGCATAGGAGACAGGCACCAGGTGCCTGATAGGAGCCCATATGGGCAGGACTGCCCTGGAGGGATATAGATACATTTGGCGGGTGGAGCTGGTTGTCAGTCAGGAAGGAGCAGAGCAAGGAGGCAGAAAAGGGAAGGAGGTAGGGGTACGGAGAGGGGATCCCTGCACTAGCCAGCACCCCTTGGCCCAAGATAGCTCTAGTATAACACATAGTGAGTGTTGCCAGGAATGCCTAGGAGTAAGGGACCCTGTCACTCAGGTTAATCGGTTGTTAGTGGAGTCAGGACTGGGCCTAGGGAGTAGGAATACTATTAACCCCTTAGGGTCCCAGATGGCTCTCCCTCTCCAGGTATGGTGTAGGAAAGGATTGGCTGCTGTGTGTTGTCGCTTGCATGTGTTGGGCGCCAGTGAGTGCGCGGGTGTGAATGCTGCAGGAACGGTGTTAGCGTGTGTACGCTGCAGGCTGGTAGTATCTGGAGTGTAGTTAGCTAGGTGTTAGGAGTAGCTACTGTTAGGGAGGATTAGGGACTGGGTAGCTCGGGGAGTGGGGCAGGGTTTACTCCGCTGGCCTAGGAGATTTCCCCTAAGCCACCCAGGTTGCGGTTTATCAGGGACAGGCCCTAGGTAGGGTTTGTCACGCAGGATAGTTAGGATAGAAGGGATAGCGGCGTGGCTGTTCCTGTGGGTTCGGTTGCTGTACCAGAGAATGGTGTGTGTTCCCGTGAAGCGGTGGGACCCTCGTTGGGGGTCCAACGGCCGAAGTACCTGATAGGATCAGACGGACGTCTGACCCTTTTAGAAGAGAGTTGCAGACGAGATCGGAGTGCTCGGAAGAGGTATCTCAACGTAAGTGCCACCAAAGGCCTATTCACATGTGACTGCGCAGTCACCATTGATCTCACAGGAGTGTGGGACATGGGGTGGGGTCCTTGGACAACTGGGTGGGCTCACTTGGTGTTGGGGAGAGTCCTGCGTGACGCAGTAGGTGTCTCCTCGAGCGAGGGACCAAGGTATCATTATGTGGTTATATGTGTGTTACAGAAGTAAATAGTATAGTTATTATATATCCCTGTGTGTGTATTGATTTTAGTGATTGTCCTGCGAGGATCCACTCCCCTCTGGTGGGAGCCATCGCAGGTGGAGGCGCTGCATCGTGTAGTTAACCCATAGTAGTGGTAATGTCCCAGGTTCCCGTGGCGGAAGTCAGCTCTCCTGTGAGCCAACAGGAACGCACCAAACCGCGTAAGTTGTATGTTCCACACCCTCCACAGTACATCTGCGATTGGGGGGGGAAAACGTTACATTTGGAGGCGCTGACTGAAGACAGACCTGGGGTCGCCCTGTTCCATTTTTTTCAAATTGTCAAAGTCTATAATTTTGTCACCATGTTTGTAAAGTCCGGAACAGGTCCTTGCCGGGCTTTGAGGCAGTATATGGAGCCTGGCCAGTAGGTAGTAGGAGGCTTCCGCAACTATGCCCGCGGTTGAGGTCGTCTTCTCAAGTGATCGTGAAATTCCCAGGGGGCCGCACGCATGTTTCTTAGAAGAAGACACGATCCCACGGCCCTATGGAAATGATACTTTTTGTGGCCATCCCCACCGCGGATATATGCTGGCGAGGCAACGTCCGCCTGTGTATGCCGGGGGCCCGTCTGAGGGTACCCCCTGTTTCGCCGACCCAGCCAATGGCGTCTCCCGCCAGAGCAGGGGAGCGCACGTGCTGTGGCTGCAAGCCGCACTAGATTGTGTTGACAGGAAAACTGTCGGGATTTGGGGAAACCAGAAGGCTACCCCCTATCTATACGAGAAGAGCCCTAGTGTAATTGCAGACGTGATTAAAATGGAGTCTCTCTCTAGCAGAGAGTCACAACCTAAGGTGGCGGCTCCCGCCAGTGGAGAGAGTACCAGGAACTGTGCAAGAAATTGTGCAGAGTATTGTCCCGGGTTGGGGCGAAACCCTGAACCCGCCTCTGCATGTGAGTGCTCAGCACGAGCCAGATAACCACTCCCTTGTAGTAAGGCCCCTCCTTCAGATCACCAGGGGAGAAGAACTGTGACTTTCAACCCAAAGGGATGAGACAGACTGTTCTAGGAAGTGAGGGCCTGACCCTCTATCACTCTGAGTTTGTGCTGATGTTAATCGTCTTCAGGGAGATATTAGGGATCCCGCTACCAACAACCGTTGGAGCCCGTGGCCAGAGTGAACATTTCAGATCCGGTTCCTGAGAGGACGAGGTTGAAGTCTCCCTTCGGTGGCGATGCGCCTACCGCGAACCCATCAGCGATTATAACAGAGGAATCACAGGTAAGGCTATATACCCCCACCTTCTAGTGAAATCAGCGACCCGTCACTGTGGTGATTACGCCTGTCGGCGGACCACTTTAGTGCCAGCATGAACACCATCTTGGCGATGCAGAGCCTGCTGTGGCCGTGTGCCTGAGGAGGTGTATCCCGTGTTGCGGACCACTGCTTGTGGCCCGTGCGCCCTACAATGGTCAGTCCACCTACTACCGAGGTACCTCGGTCCCAGAATGGGACCATACCAAACACGATGAGGGTGAGTCTACTGCCCCCGGGTGTGGGGGTGGCCTCCAGGTGACCGCGGAGCACGATGGCTCCTTAAGTCTGGTTACCCGGGCGAAGGGCTCCCCTCTACATCGCGTCCTGGCGGAGGTGTCCTCCTGGGAGAATCCCTCCCAAGCCAGTGGAGTGGTAAGGAAATCCCTAACTCCACAATCTCCGATGAGCTGGCCGTGAAGAAGGTCGAGTGTGCGGCTCTGAACGGAGTATGAGGCCGGTGCTCCGACGCAAGAGGTCCAGGACTGGGATCCAACGCTCCCGAGTTTCCAGCGCGTAAGTTGACTGCCCCAGAAGTGCCGGGGGCAGGTCCCGATACCACCAAGGTGGGAACTGACAGCGTCCGAGGACCTGTTGGCCACCGTGAATCACCGCAGGGGTAAGGTGTCTACTTTTTTCCCCTGCCCAGGTGAAACCGAGACATTGTTCAGTGCTCGCTTCTCAGTGGGAGCCTCGAAACTTATGGGGCAAGGATGTGTAAAGGAGACCGGGAGAGGCCTCCTTCAGCCCAGAAAGGAGCGTGCCTTCGCCAGTGGTGGACCGCGGGAAAGGTCCTGCCTCCTGGTCTACCGCATCCCTGCGCGGATGACCGGGTAAAGGCACAATTCAGAGACACTGTGCTACCTTCCACCAGGGAGGAAGTAGCGAAGAGCCAGTAACTGTCGCTTTAGGGTGTGCTCTCCGAGAGATTTACCCGGGGGCTCGGACGCAAATGAGGTACCCCACATGTTCAATTAGGGCCACAAATGGTCTCAGCAAGCAGCATGAACTCAGCTGGCCTCGGGTAATACTGGGTGAGGTGTCCAGTTTCATGGATGTTGCAGCGATCGGTTGAGTGTAGGGTATGCCAGTCATTTTTCACGTGTAAAATTGTGCCATGTGATGAGGTTCCCAAGCGAGGGCGTTGGGGTTTCACCAGGGGGAGAGGGAGTACCAGGTCACCTTTTCTCTTGGCCAGACCCTTCCTGGCGCAGCTCGACGCGGGTACTGAAAACCCGACGGCTGCTTCCAAGGGTGGGGGCTGGAGCAGGAGCAGCGCGGCTTCTCTGGTGGGCCGGTTGCGGGGACGCGATCGGGGCCGTTGTAAGGCCGCGATCGCGTCTCTAAGGTACGGCGGTCGCCAGAGCAGGGCGCCGCATGAGCCTCAAGTCGCGCATGCGCACGTGATAGCGACGAGGGCAGGAGAGAGAGATGCGATGCGCAAGGGAGATGGGGTAGGGAGCTAAGGAGCCTATTAGGAGGTCGCGGAGAGGAGGGAAGAGAGGGAGATGCGGCGGCCATGGGACGTATGTGGCGAGGGCGAGGAGTGCACGCGGCCCAATGTATAGTAAGGGCCTGGACTCAAATCCCAGGAGGCATAGGGAGACAGGCACCAGTGCCTGATAGGAGCCAATAGGGCTGCAGGACGCCTGGAGGGATATAGAACATTTGGCGGGTGGAGCTGCGTGTCGTCAGGAAGGAGCGAGCAAGGAGGAAGACAAGGGAAGGAGGTAGGTACGGGAGAGAGGATCCCCTGCGAGCCAGAACCCCCTTGGCCCAAGATAGCTTAGGTATCACAATAGAGTGTTGCCAGGGAATGCCCTAGTAAGGGACCCTGTCACTCAGGTTAATCGGTTGTTAGTGGGAGTCAGGACTGGGGCCTCGTAGGGGATAGGAATACTATAACCCCTTAGGTCCCAGATGGCTCTCCCTCTCCAGTGTATGGTGTAGGAAGGATGGTGTGTGTGTTGTCGCTGCAGTGTTGGGCGCAGGAGTGCAGCGGGTGTGAATGCTGCAGGCTAACGGTGTTAGCTGTGTGTACGTGCAGGCAGAGGATTAGGGGAGTAGTAGCGAGGTGTAGGTGTGAGTAGTAGCTATTGTTAGGGAGGATTAGGGATGGGTAGCAGGGGAAGGGGGAAGCCGGTAATCCGTGGCCCTAGGAGATTTCCCTAAGCCACCCAGGTTGCGGTCATCAGGGACAGGCCCTGGTTAGGGTTCTGTCACGCTAGGATTAGTTAAGGATAGACAAGGATAGCGGCGTGGCTGTTTGTGGTGTCGGTTGCTGTACCAAGAGAACTGGTGTGTTCCCGTGAGGGTGGGACCCTCGTGGGGTCCAAGGCGAAGTACGGATCGGATCAGAGGACGTCTGAACCTTTTAGAAGAGAGTTGCGACCAGCATCGGAGTGCTCGGAAGGTATCTAACGTATAAGTGCACCAACCGGCCTATTAACATAGTGACTGCGCAGTCCACCAGTTGACTCTCCACAGGGTGTGGGACATGGGTGGGGTTCCTTGGACACTGGGGTGGCTCACTTGGTGTTGGGGAAGCGTCCTGCGTGACGCAGTAGGTGTCTCCTCGAGCGAGGGAACAGGTATCATATGTGGTTATATGTGTGTACAGAAGTAAAAGATTAGTTATTTATATATATGTGTGTGATGATTTATAGTGATTGTCCTGGAGGATCCACTCCCCCTCTGGTGGGAGCATCGCCGGTGGAGGCGCTGCATCGTGTAAGTTAAACCATGTAGGTGTAATGTCAAGGTCCCGTGGCGGAGCTAGCTCTCCTGTGAGCCAACAGGTAACGCACCACAACCGAGGACGTTTGTATGTTCCTACACCCTCCCAGTTATCTGCCGATTGGGGGGGGGAAAACCCGTTACATATAAATGGATACTCAGGGTACTAGGTGTGGCCTCTTGGTTGGTTAACCAACAAATAGTAATGCAATGAAGGTGTGGTACACAACTTATCCAGGAACCATAGCAATAGAATCACCTAAATAAGTTCCTGATGTCCATTAATAAAGCCAGAAAAACAAGTAGCAAGCAAAACACTCACTGATGTGCTGCAACATCCAAGTGTTCCAAGGCTCCAGGTGTTCAAGGGTGCCTCTGTCGTGGAGTGCAGGATGAGAAGGTTTGATGAAACAGAGCACTACTGGGAGTTTCTAAACTTGAAAAAATAATTTGTAAGAGGGAAAGTGCGTTTTCCATAAAAAAAATATTTATTGGTCATGAGACAAAAATGGGCAATGGTGTTGCCCCACCGATGCGTTTTGTGCCAAAAGAAGCGCTTTCTCAAGGTATACACATCATGTTGTCAACAATATATTTATAGGTAAGGAATAAGGTACAGTAACTCACCAATCACAAAACATAATTGGGATACACCCCATGGCGCATCAATCGGCATGCGGTGCATCCTGATGACGTGCGTTCACCCGCCGCACACGCCAGCCCCGCCTCGAGCACCCAATCCAAGAGCCACAGCGAGCATGAGCAATAATGGTTCGCACTTGCGCAACAACCAACTGCTAACATGCTCACTGTGTAACCCATGGAGAGTGCCTACAGAGCAGGGGGGCGGTGCAGACACAGGCACGCACGCGCATAACCAAGGACACACAGATGTTAAAAAAGAAGAATTGTTGCTTACAAGGTCCCAGGCAGCATGGATTTACTGGGGGAAGATAATGTCAAACAAATCTAATAGATTTTTGAGACTGGGTGAACGAGGTAAGAGATCATGGTGGACCAATATATATTGCTAACCTAGATTTTAGTAAGGCATTCGACACTCTCCCATATGGATGACTGACACACAAATTGCAATGCTTGGATTAAATTGTAAGGTAGTTGATTGGATAATATTTTGGTTGAAGGATAGGCGCCGGAGGCTTGTGGTAAATGGAGTAAGTGCAGAAAAGGGGAAGGTGACTGTGACAGAGTCACTAACTCAGTTGGCTGGAATAGTGAATGGAGAGACGCTGCAGCCAGTTCACAGAGTGTTAATCTCCTCAGACAGAAAGAAGCACACCTGCAGCCTGATTAAACAGGGGCTGAAATATCAGTGAAACAAGTGCTTTAAAAAGCAGGAAGTTGCTCACACAAGGTGAGCTTTTTTTTCCACAGGAAGGTGGAGAGAACTCTCCCGGCTTGGAAGCCGTAGCAGCTGCTGCTGCTCTGGTACCCAGTCCTGCGAGGAGGTTTGCTGCTGGGACCAGCTGGGACCCCAACCCAGGATAAAGATAAACATTGCTGCGAGGCTGGACACAGCCTGCTCCCCGGAACCGTGTTCCTGTTTGCTGTTTGGAGCTGCAACAGATAAGACTTTATTATTACACTTATTGGTTATCGTTTGTGTAGCATGTTTTGGGCATGACCAGATTAGCTGGCTGTCCTGTTAGTAAGGGCTCAAGAAGTGAGTTAGTGTCCCTAACGGGACTAGGCTTTAATTTGCAAGAAAGTAGTTTCTTAAAGGGACAGTGCACCTGTACTTATTTTGATTGTGGCTAATAAACCACTAGTGTTTAAAGTTTCTCATCGTGTCAAGCGTCTTACTGACCCCGCCGCGAGGCCGTCCTGCCACAGTGACCAATGAAGTTCCTCAGGGATCTGTACTGGGACCGGTGCTCTTTAATATCTTTATCAGTGACATTATAAATGGCCTGGAAGGGAAAGTGTGCCTTTTGGCAGATGACGCAAAGATCTGCAACAAGGTTGACACCCGGAGGGGCAAATAAAATTAGGAATGATTTAAGTAGATTAGAGGAATTGTACATTTGGGCAACTTCCATGTAAAGCCAAAAATTGCAACATAATGCATTGGATCATAAAATTCCAAAGGCAGAACACAGGATTAACTACTATACTGGTACTATAATGTAAAGTACCATAGATGTAAGGGAACTCCGTGTTTATTTCAGCTGACTTTAAAGTAGACAAACAAGGTAGCGAATCAATGGTGAAAGCCAGCAAGATGCTTTCTTGCTAGGAAGAGGTAATGATACCCACTTTGCAGACCTCACCTGGAGTACTGTGATCTGTTTTGGAGACCATATCGCTGAAGGACATTAATAACTTGGAGATTGTTCAAAGAAGGGCTACGAAATGTACCTACAGACTTATCAGGAAAGGCTAAAGGATATTACTAGGTACAGTTTCAAGAAGTGAAGAGGGGGCTATGATTTAAACTTTCAAATACAGTGCTGGATACAGACGGGTCCTCTTCCGCAGTTCTGCGGTACCTGGTTGCAGGAGCACCGGGCAGGTATTATCCAAGTCACCAAGTGCACCACCTATACACTTCATCTTAGTGGGCAGCGCTGTCCCACACATGGGTGGGGTTGAGGGGACTATTGGGACTTTTGGGTACAAAGACTTTGGGAATACAGTGTGGGGTTAAGGCACGGTGAGAAGGAGGATAGTTGTACTTAGTAGTGTTACAGGGTGACACTGAGGGTTATTGTTGATGTATGTGTATGTGTTATATTTGATTCTGCAAATAGTAAACTGTTATACTTATACTCCTGTGTATGTGGTTACTATATGTGGGTCCTGTGTAGGGAACATTCTACACTCCTAGAATCCTACACAGGTGGAGGCGCTGTAAGTAAGATCGTTCCAGAGGATTCACCCCAGGCTCTCACTGGCGGAGGCTCAGGCCTCCTATGAGCTTAACAGGTATATTGCACCACACCTGGTAACATATAGGTTCCCCCTCACATGCACTCTATCTGCGTTTGGGGGTGGGGGAATACCCATTACACAAAATATACGGTAGGAGGGAAACATTTCAGATTCATATTAGTGCTAGAATAAGAGGTAATCTATACTCTCACAGGTTTGCAGCCACAAGACTTTAATAAAAAAAATTAAAAAAGGCTGATAGTCTGTTACATAGAACAACATATTTAAATTAATGATCAGTTTCTTTGAAAAGGAAACAACTACAGTACAGTAGCAGAACACGATGTATAAAATACCGTATATTAATTGGATCACAAGTAACTTGGCAGCTGACAACTTCTTTTAATTTGAAAGGCTTGTGCTAAGGAACCCTGCTTGAACATTTGACCCAGTTTAACATTTTTTTACTGCGCGGGTGCTGACAATTGATAGACTGTGGCAGTAAGGATGGAAAGCGTTCCGTTAGGCTGAAGTAATGGAGGAAATCAGGGATTGTGTCTGTTTTTTAATTGTCAACTGGTAACAGTTGTTTGAAGGTCAGTTACCCCTCTTCCCTCTTACCCTCCCCACTTTTTAAGTAGTGGGTCCTTTTCATGCACTTGTCGAAGGCAGGTCTATTAAGACATTTCTCCCACCTCTGCAGAGGTAAGTGAGAATTTTCACAGGTACAGTAGTGTTAGGACCTGCATACTGGACATGCCGTGACGTGGCTGCAGGCTTATAGCGCTTTGGCCTTAGAGTAACTAAATGACCCTTATACTATATATATATACTTTTATCATTTGTGTGTTGCATTGGGGCTTTTTTTGTTGTATACAGTAGGAGAAGAAGCAAAGATTTGATCAAAATTCACAAACAAATGATGGGGGCAAATACAGTTAAATAATTCAACAAAGCTTTGATAATTGTAAAGAAAACATATATTATTTTTATAGTCACATTTCTTATCTCTGCTGGCTTTAATTGCTGGAGTTTTCCCTAAATATGTTATTCCTTTTTAATAAAGATACATAATGCCATCTAGTGAACAATCCTAGCAAATACATGAATGTACTGTACATATTATCAAATAATGTACAATGTGTCGTGTAGAATTTAGTAATAAAATTAATGAGAGTATTAAGGAGCAAAGTCAAAGTACGGAAGATGTAGAAATGAGAAGGACCACTGGAAAAACATAGGAAACCTCACAGAGGAAACCATTCAACCAACCGTTCTTCAACTATCTCAATAACAAAAAGATTACAAAAGAGAATATAGGACCCTTTCAGTGAGAGATGGGCAGGTTAACTAGTGGAGATAAGGAAAAGGTGGAGGTATCATGTACATTCCTTGCCTCTGTACAGTATTTACCAAGGAGGAGTCAAGTGCAAAAATATTGCAACAGGGGGAAGCCACAACCTGTATGTTAATAAACAATTGGTTAAGTGGAGTGCATAAGCGGCTTGATAAATGTAAAGTAAATAAGGCACCTGGCCCCGATCGCATGCAGCCAAGAGTTCTTAAGGAGCTAAGTTCAGTGATAGCCAAACCATTATTTAGTACCACAAGATTGGCTAAAAACAGATGTGGTACCTACACTTAAAAATGGAGCTAGATTTTAACTGTGGCATTGCAGACCTGTAATCCTGATATCAATAGTGGGGAAGCTATTTGAAGATTTAGTACGGGATAATATTCAGGAATATGTAATGGATAACAAAATTATTAGTAATAGTCAGCATGGATTTATGAAGGAGAGGTCATGCCAAACTAACCTTATTAGTTTCTTTGAGGAGGTAAATAGAAATTTAGACCAGTGCAATGCAGTTGATGTGGTCTACTTATATTTTGCTAAGGATTTTGATACGGTTCCACACAAGAGCTTAGTGTACAAAACAGGGCTAGAGTCCTGCAGCAAAAGGGAAGTCACCTCAAAGGGAAGAAATCACATGTTACCAATCGGATTGGTTGTGTAAAATGTGACTGCTATTCTGTGACCTCATAGGCCTTATATAAGGCCTCGAACCTCAAAGAGGACTGGAAGATGTTGACGAGGCAACATCCTGGCTGAAGAAAGAAGAAAAGAAAGAAGACAGCTTTCAAGAAATTTATAAAAGAAGACTAAAGGAAGAACTACTCACCAGAGACTACTCTTCTATCAACAGAGGATCCAGGAATACGTGTCAAGTTGAGGATCCATCACCATCCACCCAGAATGGTATCTGATCAGATCCCTTTCTGTCAAATTCTTCTATTCCAGAGAAGTAGTAATGTAACCCATTTAGTGCTGCAAGTCTGTGACAGATTGCAGTGGTGTGTCTGTTGTCCTTTTTAAAGAAATGCTTTGTAGCCAGGGCTAAAGTCTATTTTAGTAGCTGGGAAAGCATCTTGGCAGTTCTGCAGCTGACAGGGTGGGAGTGCAGGGACATCTGCCCCAGGCTTGGTGGGGGTGGAGGGTGCTCCGCCCCAGTGAAGGGTAGAGTCTCATGGACCTTGTAACAGGGGACTTATCCCTGTTCACAAAGGTGCCTCTAATCCAGCGGTGTGGTGGTTAACTGCTGGTAGCAAATTAACTAGCACCACCTGCCTGATTACAGGTAGTAGAAAAAGCCTGCCTTTGAGACAGGAAGTAACTCCTCCCTAGCTCTGACTGAGAGCTTAAACCTGGAGATGGAAGTCTCACGCCAGGAGACAGCCCGCCTCCAAGCAGAGCTCAGTAGCACTCCTCTGTGACACTCATATGCTTATATATATGTTGTGGTTATTTTGGGGGTTCAATAGGAGCTTGTTAGGTGTCCAGTATATTTCACAATTATGTTTCAGCTAGTCCTGGCTGATTGGAGGTTGGCAACCTCCTACTTAATTTAAGCTCACCCCCTCCCACATTTAAATGGTTAACGGCTCACTCCATAGCATCTTCCACACAGGGGAACTTGTTTGCTTGCTGGATGGTTGTGACAACTCTAATACAGAGTGCTTTTCCTGGTAATGTACAGGTTAATAAAGGCTTCAATCAGACTTAGAACTTTGCAACTAATATTGACAGATTTACTATAAATCATTCTTCCTGTTATTACACAGGTTATTAAGAATTTATATTAGCGTTAGGGACCCCTGAATTGTGGTCTGCCGTGAAGTTGGCTCAGGGGCTTACAACAATTTTGGCCAAAAATGTCAAACTAAAAGACCATTTTACTTAAAAGATATTTATACATATATATTTAGGCACTGTACGGTGTATGAGTTTCACTAGATGTGCTAAAACTGAGCTTTGTCTGTGTTTTATGTTCTGTTTCTGGTTTTAAATATATATTGCCATGCTTAGTAGCACTCCTCTGTGACACTCATATGCTTATATATATGTTGTGGTTATTTTGGGGGTTCAATAGGAGCTTGTTAGGTGTCCAGTATAGAGTGCTGATCTCAAGCACCTTCGGGAGGAGACAAAAATAAACTGGAGAAAGGGCTCCAATCCCAGCGGGACAGAGGGTTCTCTTCCTCCATCCACTCTCATTCAAGTCACAGAAAGATCTCGAATGAGAGTGGAAGGATGGGCTTTGGCCGTGGTAAGCCCGAGCTTCCCACAAAGAGGGGAGGTATGTAACAGGGGCATTATCCCTGTTCACAAAGGTGCCTCTAATCCAGCAGTGTGGTGGTTAACTGCTGGTAGCAAATTAACTAGCACCACCTGCCTGATTACAGGTAGTAGAAAAAGCCTGCCTTTGAGACAGGAAGTAACTCCTCCCTAGCTCTGACTGAGAGCTGACCTTTGGAGAGACAGAGCAGAGGTTCTTGAGTCCCAGGAGAGACTGACCAAAAGAAACCCAGATCTCTGGAGCTGATCGGTATTGAGCTCTGCACAGCAGAGCTGAATTCAAGACACAGGGAAAACTATTACACCTGAAGCTGAACCAGGAAGTGAGATTTTCCCTCCAAGAAACAGATAAGACTTTTATTCTTAAGAGACTGCTTATATCTGCTTATTTCATGTTATATGTTTTGGGGCTGCGAGAACTGCTTGACTAAGGGAGATGTGAATTATTGCATAGTGTTTCACTAGAAATACTCCCAAGTGAATGGAAGCTTTGTTCCCCCCCCCTGTGTTTGGATAATTTTCCTCATGAAAAGGAACAGGCACAATAAAGCCTATAATAATGTCACATTATAAAGCTCCTAATTATGTACCTCTGTGAACGTCCGTCCACAGACCTGCTGCACAGGTAAGGCCCGGGGAGGGGTTGAGAGATGAGTGCAAGTGAGAGAGGGCAGGGGGTAGAGTGAGAGCGAAAGATGTTAAGAGTCAGAAAGGGGTGGCATAGAAGGAAGAGAAAAGAATGTGAGGTAGAAACTAGATAGGGGGGCAGCATATGTTGGAGAATTGAAAGGAGGGGCAGTGGGAGAATTTGGAGGAGGAAGGGGGGGGGGGCAATAGGCCAAAGGGGGGTGGGAGACACTAATATAGTAGTGTCTCCAGTTATGTATAGCCCTATAAATATTCCCTCAAACGTCCCTCCAAATAAATTAAGGAGACATGCTTGTTGTCAGGATTGCCTAGACCTCCTGCCTAGCCATAGCTTCCTTGTCCACTGGGTGTGCTGCTGTCTTCTGTTGGCTCTGGGTTCCTCTGTCTGTCTGTCTTCTTGTTGCTCCTGTCTCTGTCCTTTATAGCTTGCTTCCTGTCTGTTGCTTTTGCCTTTGCTTGCTAGTCAGACTCCTACAGTATGCTCATGCCTGTCTTTGATCCTGACCTGTTTCCTGTACCTGTACCTGTATTGTAGTCTGCTCACAGTAAAGGTCCTTGCTAGTAATCTGGCTTGTCCCTGGTTATTCCTGCTCCCCGGTCTCAGTCCCTGCTCCCTGTCCTTAGTCCCTGTCCTGCCCCGCCTGTCCTGTTCCAGTCTCCTCGTTGCCGACCTCTGCTTGTACCTGACTTCGCTACCTGCCGCCTGCCTCGGACCCCTGCTTGTGACCCCTACTACGCTCGTGCTGTTCCGGCCACCGAGATCCTACCCGCCACAGGAGTCTCCCGTGACACTTGTGCTGAAAAAGGAGCACGTCTGAGGTACCTGGCTGTGAGATATGGTAATAACTATGCAAAGTATATTTAAATGAGTTCCATCCTACAGTCCATTAAAGGGATTTCCATACCAACTATATAGAGTTGATATGACTGGACTTCTGTCAGACCCAAGAGAACCCACAACCACTGCTTTTCTAGGCAGCAGCTCTAGCAGTGTGAGCTAAACCAACAGATGGGTAACATTACGCTAGCATTAGGGTAACATTACGGTAGCATTACAGTTGCATCATACTTTTGAGCTGCTCACTACTCAGGTGTACTCACAGGTATCTCAGGTGTACTCCATAAGGAACATTAAACTATCTACAAGTAAGTGGTCTGCTTTTAAAGGAAGCCAGGAGGAGGGAGCTACTACAGGTATGAACACTCATTTTGGTGCAACAATACTACGTTTTATAGGATCTCCTTGATTCATTTGCAGCTCTTTCGACAGAAAGACCAGTCTGTTGATAAAGGACCTTAATTTTTTTTTTAAATAGAGAAAAAATACCAGAATCCAATAGTGATGTGTGTTTTACTGAATCAATAAAAACATGTAACAAATAGGTATTGCGCTCACTGCCATAGAAGATAAATAAGCATATAGATGGATTTCTCCATTCTGTAGATACAATTCACAGGCTTGCACATAAATGCAGAGTAGATTCAGGGCTCCTTGGCCTCTTTTTTCCCCACTAATTGTTGGTGATTTTTGCCATTTCACAGATGGTATAGAATTCGCTATTGGTTCCAGAACGTCAGGAAAACAGAAAACCGCATGTAAAGCTGGCTGGGCAAAAACTCAGAATCCACACACACACACACACACAAGCAAATAGGGGGAGAATCAGGTGAGATGGGGAGCATGTGACGGAGAAGCTGTTGAGGAGGGGAGCATGCGATGGAGAACTGGTTAGGTGAGAAGCATGCGACGAGAAGCTGGTTAGGAGGGAAGCATGCGACGGAGAAACTGGTGATGAGGGGAGCATGCGAAGGAGAAGCTGGTGAAGCGGCGCCACGCACACAAGCAGAAAATGCTGCAGAGTCAGCTGCGAGAACTGAGTCAAAATTGAAGGACAACAAGAGAATGGGTAAATGCTGAAGAAAAGCAGCGAGTTCTGCAGAAGAAAGTTGTCCAGACTGCTGCCATACAAAATAAGGATGGAGACAAGATATTATTTGAGTTACCCAGTGTGTTCCCCAAAGAACAGCATGAGGAGCTGAAGGCCACACTGAGCAAACCAGAGCCTCGCTGGAGGGAAAGAGCTAAAAGCTAGCAGCTGAACCAAAATCTCAGCAGCTCACAGCGCTGATCGCTGAGCTCAAGGAACAGCTTGCCAAAAAGGAGGAGAGAGGAGAGGTTTTCGTCTGTCAAGTGTGGCCTGACACAGAGCTATGAGGTCAAAATGGCCGTGCCTGCAAATTATTGGACCACAAGCCCGTGATACGGTCCGGCTGCAGATGGAGCTGGACAATGCCCGGAAGGAGTACACGGCAGATGCAGATCAGAATGAAGAAAGATGAAACATATAAGCGTACTATGAGTCAGCTGGGAGATGGGAGATATTGGAGTCGCGACTAACTCCAAAGAGCCGAACTGACAACTGCATGAGTGGCGAAAAGATAGTGCAGTTGCAGAAGGACAGTTCAAGAGCTGAAAAATCAAATTGCTGGTCTTAATGAGACTTTAGGTGATCCCAAAACGGCAAGTCACAAAAAGGAGACCATGGGCGTGATTCTAGTTCCCACTTACACATGTGCAAAGTCTGCACCCGTCATGATGCCCACATTCCTGATGTCCATGCCTCTGCAATGGAGTGGAACGTTATCCATTGGAAGTTCACAGATCTCAAAACTAAAGATGATACTATGGTCACAAAAAAAGAGGACCACGGAAGAAAGTGAGATTGTTGTCCCATACTGCCGCAATGTGAATGAGCCTGATGTATCTGCCTGTCCAGGTGCCCCCTGCTATGACGTTAGACGGAGTCCCTGGTGAAATTCCTTGCTCGTAGACCTAATATTCTCGATGTCCCGATGCCAACGCTCGGTTGCACCTGATAAGGAATAAATGCCAACCTCTCACAGAATTTCCCACCATTAAGCCAATTGACGATACAATTAGTTGGCCTTACGACAGTCAAGATTTCCCTGTAAGAGCCTATTGTAAAGTCGGAGTTGTATGCTGGATCCCGAGTTCCTGCCCAACTAATTGGAGGAGTTGTTCGAAGGCCATCGTGAGCTCTGCCTTCCATCATGGACACCTTGCATAAACTGCCGAGGTATGTCAGGAGGATCTACTGCAATGCTTCTTGCCCCGCTTTTGGGATTGAAACGCACCACAGTTTGGAGGTTCCGTGCACGCACCAAATGTACCTGTGAGTACCTCTAGCCCCACTGAAAGCCACCAGAGGTGGGTCCCACTTGAGTCAGCGCATTTCATTCAAGGCTAAGGGAAGAGCCTGGAGATCGTCGGAGAACGCTTCTTGAGAGGGGAGGAGTAATGATCAGGATTGCCTAGACACTCATGCTAGCCCATAGCTTCGGCTTGTCCAACGGGTCGTGATGCTGCCTTGCTGTTCGCGAGCTTGGGTTCGTCTTGATGGTGCTTTCTTCGTTGTTGTTAGTGCACTGTCTTGTACCTTATATAGACGCTTCCTGTCTGTTAGGCTTTTGCTTTGTGCTTGTGCTCAGACTCCTACAGCTATGCTCAGGCTGACTTTGATCCTGACCCTGTTCCTGTACTGTAACCTGGTTGCTAGGTCATGCCTCACAGTAAAGCGTCCATTGTTAGTAATTGCGCTTGTACCTTGGTCTATATCCTGCTCCCGGTTCAAGTCACTTGCCTCCTGTCCTCCTTGAGTCCCTGTCCAGCCCCGCCGTCTGTTCCAGTAACGCCTCGTGCCGACCGTCTGCTGTTTGTACCTGACTTCGCTACCTCGCCGCCTGCCCTCGAGAACCAGCTTATGTGACCTATACGCATCGTGCTTGTTACCGGCCAACCGAGGATCCTACCCCCGATAGGGAGTACTCCCGTGACACTTGTGCCGTGAAAAAAGGAGACGTACTGAGGGGTACCAGGCTGTAGAGATATGTGTAATAACATGCAAAGTTATTTTAATTGGAGAGTTCACATCGCTACCAGTCCAATTCTGGAAAGCGGATTTCCCATACAACTACTATATAGATTGTTGATATGCACTGGATCATTCCGTCAGACCCAGAGAGAACCCACAACCACTGGCTTTCTAGGGCGGGAGCAGCTCTATGCTAGTGTGAGACTAAACCAAAAGAGATTGAGGGGTAACATTACCGCTAGCACATTTAGGGTAAACATTACCGGTGAGCATTACGTTGTAGTCATACTTTTGAGCTGCTCAGCTACTCAGGTTGCTTGCTTACAATCACAGGGTTATCTCAGGGTTGACTACTCCATAGGAAGAACATTTAACTAGCTACAAGTAAGGGTCTGCTTCTAACGGAAGCCAGGAGGAGGGAGCTACTACAGGTGGTGAACATCATTTTGGTATGCATACAAGACTATACGTTTTTATAGGTATACTCCTTTGATTCATTCATTTGCCCAGCTCTTTCGACCAGAAGAAAAGACCAGTCTGTTGCATAAAAGGAGCCCGTTAAGTTGTTTTTTAAATTAGAAGTAGAAAGAGAAAAATACTCAGAATCCAATAGTGATGGTGTGTTCTTACTGAATCAATAAGAAACATGTAACAAATAGGATTGCGTACTCACTCATAGAAGATAACATAGTCATAGAGAGGATATTTCTCCATTCCTGTAGTAGGAGTAAGCAATTCACAGGCCTTTGCACACTATAAATGCAGAGGAGATTCAGGGCATCCTTCCTGTTTTTGCCCCACTAATTGTTGGTGATGTTTGCCCATTTCACAGATGGGATAGAATTCGCTATTGGTTCCAGAACGTCCGGAAAACAGAAAACCGCATGCTAAAGCTGGCTGGGCAAAAAAATCAGAATCACACACCACACACACACACAAAGCAAATAGGGGAGAATACAGGTGAGATGGAGGAGCATGTGACGAGAAGAAGCTGGTTGAGGAGGGGAGCATGCGAGGAGAGAGAACCTGGTTAGGTAGAGAAGCATGCGACGAGAAGCTGGTAGGAGGGAAGCATGCGACGGAGAAGAAGTTGATGAGGGGAGCATGCGAAGGAGAGGGTGGTAAGGAGGGCAGTGATGTGACGGAGGAAGCGGTTAGGAGCGGGAGCAATGCCGACGAGAAGCTGCGTTAGGAGGGAAGGCATGCGACGGAGAAAACTGGGTGATGAGGGGAGCTGCGAAGGAGAAGATGGTTAGGAGGGAAGCATGCGAAGAAGCGGTTAGGGGGGAGCAGTGGACGGAGAAAAGAAACTGGTGATTGAGGGGACTGGACGGAAGAAGTCTGTTAGGAGGGGAACATGTGATGGAGAAGCAGGATAGGAGGGGAGCATGTGACGGAGAAACTGGTGATGAGGGGAGCATGTGACGGAGAAGCTGGTTAGGAGGGGAACATGTGATGCAGAAACTGGTTAGGAGCAGAGCATGTGACGGAGAAGCTGGTTAGGAGGGGAGCATGTGACGGAGAAGCTGGTGAGGAGAGGAGCATGTGATGGAGAACTGGTTAGGAGGGGAGCATGTGATGGAGAAGCTGGTAAGGTGGGGAGCATGCGGCTGAAAAGCTGGCTAGGAGGGGAGCATGCGACAGAGAAGCTGGATAGGAGGGGAGCATGCGACGGAGAAGCTGGTGAGGAGGGGAGCATGTGATGGAGAAGCTGGTTAGGAAGGGAGCATGTGACGGAGAAGCTGTTGAGGAAGGAGCATGCGACGGAGAAGCTGGTGAGGAGGGGATCATGTGATGGAGAAGCTGGTTAGGAGGGAAGCATGCGATGGAGAAGCTGGTTAGAAGGGGAGCATGTGACAGAGAAGCTGGTGAAGAGGGGAGCATGTGATAGAGAAGCTGGTTAGGAAGGGAGCATGTGACGGAGAAGCTGGTGAGGAGGGGAGCATTTGATGGAGAAGCTGGTGAGGAGGGGAGCATGTAATGGAGAAGCTGGTTAGGAAGGGTGCATGTGATGGAGAGGCTGGTTAGGAGGGGAGCATGTGAACAGAGAAGCGGCTGGGAGGAGGGGAGCATGTGATAAGATGCTGGTAGGAGGGAAGCATGTGGCGGAGGAATCTGGTGGAGTGAGAGGAGCATGTGGATGGAGAGCTGGGTTGGGGGGAGAGTGGATGGAGAGGCTGGTTAGGAGGGGAGCATGTGACAGAGAAGCTGGTGAGGAGGGTAGCATGTGATAGAGAAGATGGTTAGGTTGGAGTGGAGCATGCGACAGAGAAGCTGGTGAGGAGAGGAGCATGCGACAGAGAAGCTGGTGAGGAGGGGAGCATGTGATGGAGAAGCTGGTTAGGAGGGGAGCATGTGACGGAGAAGCTGGTTAGAAGGGGAGCATGTGACAGAGAAGCTGGTGAGGAGGGGAGCATGTGATAGAGAAGCTGGTTAGGAGTGGAGCATGCGACAGAAAAGCTGGTGAGGAGAGGAGCATGCGACGGAGAAGCTGGTGAGGAGGGGAGCATGTGATGCAGAAGCTGGTTAGGAGCAGAGCATGTGACGGAGAAGCTGGTTAGGAGGGGAGCATGTGACGGAGAAGCTGATTAGAAGGGGAGCATGTGATAGAGAAGCTGGTTAGGAAGGGAGCATGTGACGGAGAAACTGGTGAGGAGAGGAGCATGCGACGGAGAAGCTGGTGAGGAGGGGAGCATGTGACGGAGAAGCTGGTTAGGAGGGGAGCATGTGACGGAGAAGCTGGTTAGGAGGGGAGCATGTGATAGAGAAGCTGGTGAGGAGGGGAGCATGTGATGGAGAAGCTGGTTAGGAGGGGAACATGTGATGGAGAAGCTGATTTGGAGGGGAGCATGCGACGGAGAAGCTGTTTAGGAGGGGAGCATGTGATGGAATAGCTGGTTAGGAGGGGAGCATGCGATGGAGAAGCTGGTGAGGAGAGGCGCATGTGATGGAGAAGCTGGTGAGGAGGGGAGCATGTGATGGAGAAGCTGGTTAGGAGGGGAGCATGTGATGGAGAGGCTGGTTAGGAAGGGGAGCATGTGACGGAGAAGCTGGTGAGGAGAGGAGCATGCGACGTAGAAGATGGTGAGGAGGGGAGCATGTGAGGGAGAAGCTGGTTAGGAGGGAAGCATGCGGGGGAGAAGCTGGTTAGGAGCGCAGCATGTGACGGAGAAGCTGGTGAGGAGGGAGGAAGCATGTGATGGAGAAGCGGTTAGGAAAGGAGAAATGTGATGGAGAAGCTGGTTAGGAGGGGAACATGTGATGAGAGAAGCTGTTGTGGAGGGGGAACATGTGATGCAGAAACTGGGTTAGTGAGCAGAGCAGTGACAGAGAAGCTGGTTAGGAGGAGAGCATTGACAGAGAAGCTGGTGAGGAGAGGAGCATGTGATGGAGAACTGGTTAGGAGGGAGCTGTGATGGAGAAGCTGGTGAGGAGGGAAGCATGTGATGGGAGAGCTGGTTAGGAAGGAGAATGTGAAGGAGAAGCTGGTTAGGAGGGGAACATGTGATGGAGAAGCTGGTTAGGAGCAGAGCATGTGACGGAGAAGTGGTTAGGAGCAGAGCATATGATGGAGAAGCTGGTGAGGAGAGGAGCATGTGATGGAGAATCGGTTAGGAGGGGAGCATGTGATGGAGAAGCTGGTGAGGAGGAGGAGCATGTGACGGAGAAGCTTGTAAGGGGGAGCATGCGGCTGGAGAGCTGGCTAGGAGGGGAGCATGCGAAAGAGAAGCTGGATAGCAGGGGAGCAGGCACCGGAGAAGCTGGCAGGAGGGGAGCATGCAATGGAGAATCTGGTTAGGAGGGAGCATGCGACTGAAAAGCTGGTGAGGAGGTGAGCAGTGAGGAGCGGTAGGGGAGCATGTGATGGAGAAGCTGGTTAGGAGGGGAGCATGTGATAGAGAAGCTGGTTAGGAGGGGAGCATGTGACGGAGAGAAAGCTTGTTAGGAGGGGAGCATGTGCAGAGAAGGTGGTGAGGAGCGAAGCATGTGATGGAGAAGCTGGTTAGGAGGGGAGCATGAGACAGAGAAGCTAGTGAGGAGGGGAGCATGTGATGAGAAACTGGTTAAGAAGGGAGCATGTGACGGAGAACTGGTGAGGAGGGGAGCATGTGACGGAGAAGCTGGTGAGGAGGGGAGCATGTGACGAGAGCGGGTGAGGAGGGGAGCCTGGGATGGAGAGCTTGTTTGGAGGGGGAGCATGGGACGGAGAGCTGGTGGAGGAGGGAAGCAGAATGGAGAAGAGGCTAGGAGGGGAGGAAGTGAGGAGAAGCTGGTGGAGGGGAGCATGTGATAGAGAAGTGGTTTAGGAGGGGAGCATGTGACGGAGAAGCTGGCTAGGAGGGGAGAATGTGATGGAGAAGCTGGTTAGGAGGGGAGCATGTGATAGAGAAGCTGGTTAGGAGGGGAGCATGTGACGGAGAAGCTGGCTAGGAGGGGAGAATGTGATGGAGAAGAGAAGCGGTTAGGAGGGGGAGCATGTGATAGAGAGAAGCTGGTGAGGAGGGGAGCATGTGACGGAGAAGCTTGTTAGGAGGGAGCAGCATGTGCAGAGAAGGTGGTGAGGAGCGAAGCATGTGATGGAGAAGATGCGTTAGGAGGGAGCATGAAACCAGAGAAGTAGTGAGGGAGGGGGCAAGGCATTGTGATGAAGAAATGGTTTTAAGATAAGAAGGGAGCATGTGACGGAGAACTGGTGAGGAGGGGAGCATGTGACGGAGAAGCTGGTGAGGAGTGGAGCATGTGACGGAGAAGCTGGTGAGGAGGGAAGCATGTGATGGAGAAGTTGGTTAGGAGGGGAGCATGTGACGGAGAAGCAGGTTAGGAGAGGAGCATGTGATGGAGAAGCTGGTTAGGAGTGGAGAATGCGATGGAGAAGCTACTGAGGAGGGGAACATGTGATGCAGAAGCTGGTTAGGAGCGGAGCATGCGATGGAGAAGCTGTTTAGGAGGGAAGCATGCGACGGAGAAGCTGGTTAGGAGGGGAGCTTGTGATGGAGAAGCTGGTGAGGAGGGGAGCATGTGACGGAGAAGCTGGCTAGGAGGGGAGCATGTGATGGAGAAGCTGGTTAGGAGCGGAGCATGCGACAGAGAAGCTGGTGAGGATGGGAGCATGTGATGCAGAAGCTGGTTAGGAGGGGAGCATGTGATGGAGAAGTTGGTTAGGAGGGGAGCATGTGACGGAGAAGCTTGTGAGTAGGGGAGCATGTGGGGGAGAAGCTGGTGAGGAGGGAGCATGTTAGGAAGAAGCTGGTGAGGCAGGAAGCATGCGGGGGTGAAGCAGGTGAGGAAGAGAGAATGCAGGGGAGAAGCGGATGAGGAAGAGGGAATGTGGGGAGAAGCAGGTGAAGATGAGAGAATGCGGGGAGAAGCAGGTGAGGAAGGAAGCATGTGGTATCACTAAATATTGTTTATTGTGTTTGTGACGGGGAAGGAAGGGGTTAAACGTATTTGCTATGCATTACTGTTTTTGCCCTGTCCCAGCCATTTTTATCCCCCATTTGCAGGCCATTCCCTGCCTGCAAGATTAAAAGAAAAGATGCATTGCTTGCCATACCCTCTAACCGACACATGATGGCAGTCTAGCAGCTGGCATTTCAATGGGAAATACCAATTCTAGAACGAAAGCACCCAGAAACCTGATTTTTGAGGTGCAAGTACAGTAAGACACCACATGAACCTACATATAAAAATTACAGTTATAACACAAACGTAACATGTTGTTTTAATAAAGTGTGTAAAAACTGCAGATCTTAAATGTAAGGCAGGAGGTATTTTTTGTAAGCCCAAGCAGGAATTACTTGGATATCCAGCTGTGATATGGGTGACTGAGCTGGGGTATTTTTATGATGGAGCCTCAAAGTGATCTAGCTGATTAGCATCTCCCTGTCTAAAAGGGTATCAGTTATGAAAAGACCCATAAGTTATATACAGCCGGCATTCTGAGGTATCACAGATGCCAGTCTATTGACATCTCTGGGTCAAAAATCAGACTCAGTGGTGCCAAGGTATGGGTGTAGCCCAGGTATGCTAAGTGGCATGGGCGTCAACCTGACCCATGCGCCCTGCCCACCGGACAGCCATTTTGACCGGTCTTATGAATTGTGGGTAACTTGGCTATTCGTGGTTTTTTTTGTTCCCACGAGGGGATTGGATCCACATGTTAAAGATAGCTTTGGGCAGTTTGTAACTGTGGCCCCCCAGGTATCCCCAGTGTGATTCCTGAATTTTAATCCATGATGTAAAGATGCAAGACTTTGTTCCAGCACAGCAGCAACTGATCCAGGAGTGAAGGGGTTAATAACAACATAACCACAGGACTATTAAAACCAAGGTTGCTTTTCTGGCGCTTGCAAGCAAATGACAATTTCTTTCGTTCCAAGGACAATTTATTTCATTCCCTTATCCCAGTAAGTGTTGTTTTAAGTGTATTCTGCAGATGTCGTGTGTTTGTCTATTAAGGAAATAAATCACAATTTTTTTTGCAACTTGTTCTATTCAATTAGTACCCAGAAATATAAATGTTTTGATAAAGTTGGTGTCCATCGTGACAGTGTTTACTTTATTGTGTTATAAAAATGAAAACAAGTTCTTTCTTTAAATTGCTGTGTCTAAGATGTTTTTTGGGGGAAAAAGGAGTTCCTGCATTGTTTTTAGATCTCTAGCATTCGTACAAAATAAAGGAAATTGTTTTGTGGTAAAAAATATTTGCACCTGAATTGAAAACTTGGTGAAGGATAGACAACAGAGAGTTGTCATGAATAGAACCTTTTCAGGTTGAGCTAACGTAAGTGAAGTACCTCGAGGTTTGGTACTTGGACCATTGCTTTTTAACATATTTATTAATAACCTTGAGTTTGGCATAAAGAGCAAAGTCTCCATCTTTGCTGATGATACTAAATTGTGTAAGTTAGTAAAATCAGAGAAGGATGTCATTTCTCTTCAGAAGGACTTGGATACACTGTAAACTTGGCAAGGTAAATGGCAGATGAGGTTTAATATTAATAAATGTAAGGTTATGTATTTGGGAAACAAGAATAAACAGGCAACTTACAAATTATATGGGTTAAAATTAGGTTAGTGCTTGTAGATAGCAGGCTTAATAGTAGTGCCCAATGTCAGGCAGTAGCTGTAAAGGCAAATAAGATCTTATTTTGCATTAAACAGACTATAGATGGAAATAAAGAAAGCATAATTATGCAAATGTATATATCATTAGTAAAACAACACCTTGACTATGGTGTACAGTTTTGGGCACTACTCCATAAAAAAGACATTATGGAACTAGAAATAGTACAGAGAAGAGTCAGCAAATTAATAAAGGGGAGCTTAATGGACATACACTGTACTGTATGTCTGTTTTAACTTCATCTACTAATGAACTAAGTAACCGCACACATTGTAGTGATTTTATTGCTGTAAAAGAGGTATTTTCAATTAAAAGCTGATATGTTTTCACATCATTGAACACTTTAATTGGCATGTTCAAAATGCATTTCTAAATCTGTAGTCAGGATTGTTGTGTGCGTATACAGTATAAGGAAAAGAACTGTATAGGTTTTATTAAAGCAGCTCATTAATTTGGAGAGCTTTGGTTTTTTTAAGCAGCAAATATGTACCACACAAAGGAGGGCAGAGTTCTTGAGAAGAAGGGGGAGGGGAGTGGATCTTATTTCAGCCCTATACAGCTGGCGGTCTTGGACATTTGATCATGGCCATTTTGCCGTGACGATGTCGCCGCCAGCATTTAACTGCAATTCATCTTACCGCAGGGACATGTCGCCACCAAGTTAAGCCCCTTACCTGAGGCATTAGCCTAAAAAAACCCTTATCCTAAAAACTTTACCTCTGTTCCTCTCACCCTAAAAACTCCTCTCAGCCTAAAACTCTGACCTCGATTCACTACCCTAAGAACTCCTCAGCCATGAAACCTTACCCCGATCCCTACCCTCAGAACTCCGCAGTAACGCTAATTACCTACCTCAATGTCAAAACCACCAGCAGCGTAAAGGCGGTGGTGAAATGTCCCTCAGCAGCTAAACGGTGGCAGCTAAAAATCTTTGGAAAAATTGATGCATCCACTCATCCCATTATGCACAGCAGGAGAGGGGCATAGCATAAATTTTGGGGCCCCCCCTGAAAACTTTTTTTAATGGCCCCCCCTCTGTCACTTTCTACCCCTGTCTAACTCTCCTCCTTCTCCTCTCTAAGTCTCCCTTTCCTCTCTAACTCTCTCCGCTCCTCCTCTCTAACTTTCCTCCTCCTCTCTAACTTTATCCCCTCCTTCTCTCTAACTCTCCCCCTCTGCGCCCTCCTCTTTAACTATCTCACTCTCCCCCTCCTGGCTAACTCTCTCACACTTCCCCCTCCTCTCCAAGTCTTTTCCCCATCTTAATTTTCTCACTCTCCTCCTTTCTAATGCTCTCACACTTACACCTCCTCTCTAACTCTCTCACTCTTGCCCCCTCTTTTCCAACTCTCATTCTTCCCCTCCTCTCTAACTCTTACTCTCCCCCTTCTTTCTCTCTCACTCTCCCACTCCTCTCTACCTCCACTACCCTTCCTCTCACACTCAATTCCCCCTTCCTCACACTACTGAATCCCCCCCTCCTCACAATCAATTCCCCTGTCTTTCACTCAATGGCCCCTACATCTTTCTTTGCCTTATGGGCAATGTGGGACAGGGGTGAGGTCTCAGGTCTGCATTGGGATGAAGCTAGGGCCACATGGATCCAGGTGGATGCAGAGGTTGGCCCCTGACTCTGTGAAGGGGGGGGCGGTGGTTTGGCGTGAGGGTCACACAGCAAACAGAGACCCCAGCAGCCCGACTTAGAGATTGGGCACAACCTGTGGCCAGCCAGCCCCCGCCCCCCCCCTGTTCAATTTCCTAGAACTTTCAAGGATTAAATACAAAATGCTTAAATAGCAATCAAACATCGACACCCACATTTCCAGCACCCTTGAGGAAGTGACATTGCGTTGTGAATTGCGTATGGTGAAAGGTTAATGCAGGAATGGTTTGCAGATCCCCCAGCTGTGACTTGTGATGTCATCCGGAGAGGCTGGGCTGTGTACTCGATCGGCGAGGAGAAGCCAACACAGCGCTTCTGCAGCAAGCAAATCAACCGGCGAGGACTCCACAGAAAGACTGAAATACTTCTGCTTACCTGGCTCATGACCAAGCAATTTCTTGTGAGTAGGATTCTAATTTTACTCACCAGGGTTGAAAGTAAAGGATGAATACCTTTTGTTTAGTCCAGTTTTCCTATGTCCACACGTCATTGTTTTGAAATTATTTTTTATGAAATAATTTTTATTGGGTATTCCCACAATACCACTCACTTTTTGGTCCGGAGAAGAACATTTCCAGTCTCGACTATTATATTTGATACCTATTATCCAAGACATTTAGCGGATTAATCACTTGAGATAATGCACTTTTTTTTCTCTTACATGTGTGATATCATAATAATCTATGAAATAAATGCCCATAGCTGAGCAGAATCCCAGGAACTATCCACGCTGGGTTTGAATTCACGAATCATTTCACTTGATTGGGATATACACATTTGGCGTTTTATACGTTTATGGCGTTTTGAGGCTCACACTGTCCAGATCTTTTATCCTCTCCCTGTCCACGTGGCAGTCATCTATCGCCCTCCTACCTCTACTCATCCCCCTTCTGCCTTTCTCTCTCACTTTGAATCATGGCTCTCTTTCTTTCTCTCCTCAGACTCCCCTGTTCTTCTCATTGGGGACTTCAATTGCCACATTGATGACCCCTCTCTCCCTTGGGCTTCTCACATTCTCTCTCTAACCTTTTCTTTTGGCCTTCAACAGTGGACTGCAGCCAGCACCCACAAGGATGGCCACTACCTAGACCTGGTTTTCATTAAAACCTTCTCTGTCTCCAATTTCTCCATTTCCCCTTTCCTCTCTCTGACCATCACTTCATCTCATTCTCTCTATCTCGCTTCTCCCCTTCTCCACCTCCATTTACCACCCGGTTCTGCAGAAACCTGAGCTCTATTCACCTACCAGGCTTTGATTGGCTACCGTACCATGAGGCCGGCCATGTTTCTTTTAATGACGTCATCTTAAAGGCAATGGAAGCAAAGTCATTCTGATTGACAGTGCATTCATTATCTTTAAGTGACGTCATCATTTTTTTTTCTCGGTCAAAACACATGGTTTTCACGGGCCAATCAGGCCCGTGGGAACCATGACGAAAATGTGACGTCATAGGCCTTTAAAAGCCTATGTCGTCTCATTTTGAAGGCAGACGCCAAGGAGGAAGGACCTCCTACAGAAGAAGAAGGCCAGGGCGTGGCCGTAGAAGACATGAAGACCCCCGGAAGAGAGCTGCAGATAGAAGAAAGAAGAATACAGATAAAGATGGATTACAAATAGAAGACCCGTGGATTGTTTTGGATTTTTATTTTAATGTTTATTATTTTATGTTTTTTTATTTTATGGGTTCCTATGCGTGGTGGATTGGTTTGAGAGTAAGCTGTTCAACGGGAGTCGGTGAGTGGGTCAAGTAATGCTAAGTGAACTAAAGAAATGTATTTTATTTAACTTGTTCTTTTTTTAAAGCGTTTTTACATGTGTATTTATTTATTTTTGGTATATCATTTCTTGCCACTGTATGTATGTATGTATGTATGTCTAGATCGATATATACATACAGGGTAAGAAATGATGTTGTTTTAAAAGCTTGATTTGCTGTGTTTTAAATTATTTTGGCTATGCTGCTATGCATAAATGTGTGTGTCATCTATTTTAAAATTAGATAGATGTCATTTTTGCTATTGTATGGTGTACTTTAGGTCAGTGTGAGGCTTGCTTTTGTATATTGTATTCTTGTTGGTACTTATATTTTTTCAGAGGATTACTTGTTCTGTATGCATCAGGTATACAATGTAAATGCAATGTTTTCAGTGGCATTTGTGGCTTTTGATTGGAAGATCAGATTGGATTATTAAAGGAAATTGATTTTATTGTAGTGTGTCTGTATGGAGAAGTGGTATTTGTAGTACAGCATGTTTTTGATAACCCTTCTACATTTATTTGTATATTGGTTCATCATGTGTGTGTCTATCGATATGATAGAGAGGTAGAGATATACTATCTAGCTATATCGAGACTCTCTATCGATCTCTAGAGATATAGACAGCTAGATATCTTCTCTCTCTCTATCTATCCAATCGTCTTCTATCTACCTCTTCCGTCGGTCTCTATTTGTACGGTCTCTCTCGGTCTCTTCTAGCGGCTCTCGGTCGCGGTTCCGCGGTCCCTCTATTTCTACGCGGGTCAGCTAGCCGGAGTTCTCTATATCTCTCTTCCGAGGGGTATATCTCTATCGTCTCTATCTCGCGGTCTCTCTTCTCTCTATCTACTGCGGGTCTTCCTCTATCTCTCTTCTACCGGGGAGGGTTCTCTCTCTCCTCTTCTACTCGAGGTATTCTCTCTCTCTCTCTCTCTCTCGCACCAGGTCTCTCTCTATCTCGCTCTCTCGGCGGTCTCTTCTCTCTCTCTCTTCTCGCGGTACTCTCTCTCTCTCTCTCGGGTCTCGCTCTCTCTCTCATTCTGGGTCGTCTATCTCTCTCTCTCTCCTCGCGGTCTCCCACGGGTATCAGGCTGGTGTTCCACGGGTGACACTGGGGGAAGAAACAGGTGGTCACACATCTGGGGGGAAGCGGACCGTAGTTGCGGGGAAGAACGGGTGGTCCCAATCTGTGGGGGCACCGCGCGGACCCGTAGTCTCGCGGGGAAGAACCGGTTGTCCCACATCTGTGGGGGGCACGCGGACCCGTAGTCTGCGGGGAGGGAAGAACCGGTGGTAACCAAATTGTGGGGCACCGCGGACCCGTAGTCTGGGGGAAGAAACGGTGGTCCACATCTGTGGGGGCACACGCGGACCCGTAGTCTTGGGGAAGAACGGTGGTCCCACATTGAATGGGGGGCACGCGGACCCAGTGGTCTGACGGGGGAAGAGAACCGGTGGTCCCACATATGTGGGGGCACCGCGGACCCGTAGTCTGGGGGAAGAACGGTTGGTCCCACCATCTGTGGGGCACCGCGGACCGTAGTCTGCGGGGATGAAGACCGGTGGCCCACATCTTTGGGGGCGTTGGGGCACCGCAGACCCGTAGTCTGCGGGGAGAACCGGTGGTCCCCATCTGTGGGGGACCGCAGACCACTTAGTCTGCGGGGAGGAAGAAACCGGTGGGTCCCCACATTCTGTGGGGGACACCGCGGACCCGTAGTCTGCGGGGAGTACCGGTGGTCCCACATCTGTGGGGGCACCGTGGTGGAACCCGTAGTCGCGGGGAAGAACCGGTGGTCCCAATCCGTGGGGGCGGCACCGTGGAACCCGTAGTATGCGGGGAAGAAGAACGGTGGTCCCACATCCGTGGGGGGCACGTGTGGAACCATAGTGAGCACTCGTTGAGTTCCCCAGACCCCCGTGAGAACCACCGAGGCCCCGCAGACACCTGTGGGTCTTTGACCGGGGCTCCCAGGGTCAGCGGGCCTACGTGGGGACCCAATTGGTGGCCACGGTGTCCCAAGGACCACCTGGGGGCTTATGTCGGCCTTTGGGCCGGCGGGACCAAAACAGGCCTCCAGAAACCTCGTGTGAAACAAGTTGCTGGTATTCCTGTAGGTCTGTCAGGTGACCCGCCACGCCGGCCGGGGACTCGCATGGGGCTGGGTGGGTTATGAAACCCTGTATGTAAAAGAAATAAATCATGTATTTATGGGGGGGCACAGGGGGTGGGGATGTATTTAATAAATAGAATGATTGCTTATTGTGGGGCAGTGTGGATGTTTTTATTGTGGGTACTGGGGGTGGGGGAGGAGGGGGTATTGGCGCAAGGGTATGTGGGGTAGGCTCCCTTGTGGGTAGTGGGTGAGGTGGTTAGGCCCACGGGTGGGGGGTTAGTGTGGGAGGGTATTAGGCTCCCGAGTGGTGGGTGAGGGGGGGTTAACCCCTTAATGACTGTAGGGTTAATAACCGTATGGTGATTAAGGGGTTTAGGGGACATTACATTGGATGTTTCATTTTGTGTCTGTTTTGCAGCGCGGAGGGGGCATGAAAAGGATGAAGATGAGGATGGCCATTCATCGTGGCAGCGGACATGGGGTGAGTGCTATATGTATTAATGTATTGATTGGTGTTTATGTATTTAAAAATGGGCAACATTCACTATTATCATTTGTGGAAAATAGTAATTGCGCCCATTTACTATGTATGTGTTGGGGGGGTTATGTATTTATAAGTATGTATGTGTTTTTACATTAATTTGGGGGGGGCAATAATGACTGCAGGCCTGCGGGTAAACACCCAAGGGCCCACGCGGCCATATAGTATCATGGATGTGCATATATGTGTATGTTAGAGGTTATAGGGGTTTTTGGGTTGGGGGTACTAGATAATTAGATGGATATATATTAATAGATGATATATATATTATATATATATTAGTATCATATATGAGATAGATATTTATATAATATATATAGATAGATATTTCTTTATTTATTTATTATTAGATATATTTATTTATTTATTTATTTAGATATATTTATTTATTTATTTAGTGTGGGGCTGTTGTGTGTGATTTTTTTTTTATTGTGTTGGTAGCGGGTGTGGGTGAAGGGGGTATTAGCCCCAACAGTGGTTGTTTAGGGCTTGCGGGTGGGTAGCGGGAGGCCTTAACCCCTTCATGACCATAGCGGTATTAACTGCTACGGCCGTGAAAGGATTAAGTGCACCCGCAACCCCCCCGCAAGCCCTAAACAAACACCAAGGGCCAAATACCCCCTTCACCCACCCCCGCAACCCACAATAAAGCTGGCACGGTGGGTTAACCCCTTCATTGCCTTAGCGGTTAGCCGCTAAGGTAATGAAGTGGGCTTTACATGCATTTTTCCGGCCTCGGATGCATGCCGGGGGGCTCCGGTGCTAGTATCAGCTCCAGAAACCCCCGGCATCAATCAGACAGGAAAAAGGCCTGATTTTTTCTAAGTGTCGCCCTTGCCGATGCTTCTCCCCACCGACCCGCCAACTTTGAGTTGGCGGGACGATTTGCCGAAAAAATGGCTTTTCGGGACTGCCGATCAGCTCCGATAAACACAGAAAACAGGATCGGGGCTACTAGAATACAGCCGATTTAAAAAAGTGCCAAAAGGTGCCGAAAAGTGGCTTATCGCCAGCCGCCTGCCGATAATTTTTTTATCTGGGACAAAAAATGCCGATTTGGCCAAATTATCGGCGCTTACTGAATACCAAAGGCATTTTTTGGCGATAAAAAACTTTTCGGCACTTTGTGCATAGAGCCCACAGTGTTCTAGTGGTTAAAAAACTTATAAACTGGTCATGTTGAGGAAAACTGGCCTGTGCTGAATTGATGTGTTGCTGGCAATGAAGGTGCTGAGCAAGGAAAAACACGGCTGACATTAAGGACTCTATCAGAATATTAACTCTGCGGCTGCGTAGCCATTCCTGAAACAGCTGCTGTGTTCTTTGGAGTTTTTGTATGAACTGTTACCTGTTTTGCTTTTTGATAGGCGAATCATCCTTTCTATATATTCTTTTATATGTGCCTGCCTAAGAAGATCAATACATCATTACAATTAGTTTCAAGTACCAGGGGTATTTTGTGCTGAAATGAATAGAATATGTATTATATTGTTTTACGCCTGCTCTTTAAGGCGAATAGATCTGCCAAGATGATTCAGGCTATCCAAAGCAATTGCTATTGCATAATTACTTTGTTGCACTGTGAAAAGAATCTTATGCAATGTATATATTACTGCAATGTTATTATTTGTGATTGATCTAATACCTCAAACTTTAATTGTAGCTCTCTGCTCGTTTGATACCTACATAGCTAAGCTCGTGTCTTTCTTTAGTGATCACACCTATTCTGAATTACGTAATGCTTTTTGTTTTGCGTTACTTTGGATGTACCTATATATAAACTTATTTTGCAGCGGGCTTTAAGTCTGAGAGCGCTTGGGATGACAGAGATTCAGGACAAAAAATTGATGGAGAAAAGGGGTTTAATCAGAGTAGAGTCACAACACTCCAGGGCCATTCACAGGCAGGCAGTAGAATAACTTAAGGGTTAAGGCAAATGTAAAGTCCAGAGCAATCCAATGTCATACACAGGTAACATAGTTACATAGTTACATAGTAGATGAGGTTGGATAAAAAGACATGTGTCCATTAAGTTCAACCTATGCTAAATTTAGACGACAGATACTTTGGGGCCTATGCACTAAGCTCCGATAGAAAAAATCATCAGGGTTTTGTAGCCAGGTCTCCCCAGCCTGTCAGTACCCCCCTCACCTAGCTGCCGATCGCGGGTGCCGCCGAGTTCAATGGCGGCCCCGTCGTCGTATCGCAGGGGTGAGGGCGGTCAGGCTCCTGCTCGGGGGTTGCCGGGGACGCGTGCGGCCGGTTGCCAAGGCCGCGATTGCGTCGCTGGGCTCCCGGCGCTCCCGGAGCAGGTCTGTGAAGGCCGCCGCCATTACATAGCCACTCGCGCATGCGCAGTGATCGCGCAGGCGCGGAAGGGTCCCTGGAGCTAGGTAGATGTCGCGCGAGTGTAGGGAAAGTGCAGGAAGGGTTGAGGCGGCCCCCAAAGACTCGCGCATGCGCAGGGCAAGTGCGCACGAGGCACAAATGTTATTATAGGTGCCCCGGGACTACAACTTCCATACTGCCTAGCGAGGGAGGCATCAAGTGCCTCATAGGAGCCAATAGGACTGAAGGATTGCCTTGGAGCAAGTGGATACATTTGGCGGGCTTGGAGCACGTTAGTTCAGTCAGAGACCGGAGCAGCCCAGGGAAGGAGGTAGGGTACAGGAGTCAGGGACTCCCTGTACTAGGCCAGCACCCCCAGGGCCCAAGATAGCTCAGCTCCCCAGTAAGGTGAGTGTTGCCAGGGGCAGCCCTCAGGATAGGGACCCTGCCACTTACATTAGTGGGAGCTGGGAAAGGTAGGTTACAGAGAGTTGGAGTCAGGGAGCTGTAGGGAAGGAAGGGTGCGGGGAGCGAGTGCAGCTTCTGCCCCATATAGGTACCTACACCCCAGGTAGGCCCCAACTCCCCACTAGATTAGTGGGTAAATGCTTAGGGAGGCCCAAGATAGGGACGCTGCCCTTAGTATAGAGTGCTGCCTTGTCAGAGTCACGGCTGTTAGTGCTGTTAGGTCTGACAGGCAGGCACCTTGTTGCGCAGCACGTTGGCTGCAGCCTCCAGTGAGCTACAGCTTGCTGCTGTAGGCACTGGGACTAGTCAGAAAGTAGTGAGGCTGAAGGGACTTGGGTAGTTAGGGGAGTGGGACAGGTTATTACCCCCTACCGGCCATAGGAGTTCCCCAAGCCACTACAGGTTGCGGTACCCCAGGGACAGGCCCTAGGTTAGGGTTCCTGTCACGTTAGTACCAAGTGTTAGTTAGGGACTCAGCGGACGCTGCGGTTCCTGTGAAGCGGTTCGGACCCACGTTGGGGTCCACAGAGACTATTCCAGAGTGAGACCGCCTTGGCGGTCCGCGTACAAAGGAGTTCGGTTGGAGGATCAGACGGATTCATCACACGTCTGACCCTTTGTGAAGCCAGTTGCTGATCCGAGTACCGGAGTGCTCGGCAGGTACCATACAGTCATAAGTGCACCAACGGGCCCTTAGTGTAACTGTGACTGCGCAGTCACCCACGTTCTCTCCAAGAGTGCGGGACATTGGGTGGGGTTCTTTGGACACTGGGTGGGATCACCTAGTGTTGGGGAGCGTCCTGCGAGACGTCGCAGTAAGTGTCTCCTCGTGAGAGGGACACAGGTCATTATGAATGTGATGAGTTGTTATGCATGTTAGTAAAGCCATTAGTTATTATACCCCACTGTGTATGTGATTATTAGTGATTGTCCTGCGAGGAACCACTCCCCCTCTGGCGGGAGCCATCGCAGGTGGAGGCGCTGCATCGTGTAAGTGAGTACCCCTAGTATAATTGCCCCAGGTTCCCCGTGGCAGAAGCTCAGCCCTCCTGCGAGCCAACAGGTAATGCACCACACATTTGGTAACCTTGTAAGTTCCCTTGCACCCCACACTATATCTGCGACTGGGGGGGGAATACCCGTTACAGTTTTAAAATCTCAATTTTTTACAGCGTTGCTATCATGGTATGCAGAAAGCCCCAATTACCAGTGACAGCAACCTTTATGAAGACTGGACAGTAATATTCGACACAGTAAATTAATGTTCAATCTATAGCACTATACGAGAAAATGCATTAAAGAAGATGCTCCGAGGGTTCTCAAACCAGAAAAACTGGCCCACATATATTTAGGCACGTCCCCCGTATGCACGATGGGATGTGGACTAAGAGCATCCTATTTCCGCATGTGGTGAACGCGACCCTACGTAGTGCCCCTTTGGAACAAATCACAAGCTAATCCAAATAATTCTGGACAGCTCTTTCCTTTTAGATCCATGGTTATTCCTAAACTAAACCACTAAAAGACACAGACAAAAATACTCATTGATTAATCTCTCACATAATCACAGCAACGGGATGCTTCTTGCAGACTTTGTTTCAGCACATTACTCCTCTACCTTGTCTGTGTCCTCTTCTCTTACTCTGACCCCTTTCAAGTGTAGGCCCTATTCGATATGCGGTTAATTATATTTCAAGATTCTCTAACAAGGAGAAAGTGGCTCTACAGCATGTGGAATAAAGGCCTGGGTATCTCTGGTCATTTCTTCATACCTCATTATATCAGTTTTACGATCAGCTGTCAGGTAAAGATATCAGTCACCCATAGTTTTCTGGACTGGTAGCAACCAGTCCCTCATCCCTCTAATCCTCATCCATCTATCGAATGAGCCAGTGATTGAGCCACCTGTTCTGAAGCAGGGACATCCTTAAAACCTGACCTGTTGGTGGTCTGTGAGGACAGGAGTCACCCACATCTGCTCTATCCAGACCAGACTTAAATTAACGTCACTAAAATTCAAGTATAAATTCTATGGGACTATCACTGCGCATTACACCATCTACGTTGACACACCGCCGAGCCACGTAGCTCAAAGGTGTTGCTTTAGGAGCGTCCATTGAAACAGCCGCGAGGCATGTGCTGTAGATGCCGAGACTCTGAGTGTCTAACGGGGCCGTGGGACACCTAGACCCTGATATATCGGTCAGTGCTGGGAGTACTATAGTACTGGAGAAAGACTTCCAGTTCATGCATACGACCTAGCAGCACAAATTAAGGGCACATTTCATTAGACCTTAGTACCACTGGATTTTTGCAGTTTTATTCATTTTTTTCCCTCTTATGCTAGTACTTTTGAGTGCATTACATACACAAAGAGCAGTTTTGATCTTTTTACAAATAAAATGTATCGCTCTATGGAAGCACACGCTTCTCCTTGTTACTCATAAATTGTATAGTGAACAACAAGAAATGATATAGAATATCCTGTAGAGTAATTATATAGCACATTTACCAAAACAAAATGCAGTTAAGTATAGGAACAATTCCAAAGAACTTAGGGAGAGCTGTATCAAGGTCATTTTGGAACTAACCTGGCCCAGAGAGGCATTGTCCTCATGCGATACTTGTGCCAATGTATCAGGAAACGTGCTCCAGTTTTTGCTTCATATATACTGTATCAAGTTGCAATTAAAGCCATGAATATACTGCACGCACGCACGCACGCACGCACGCACGCACGCGCGCAAAACCTGCACTACAGGCTGGAGGCATCGGGAGGCGGCAGTGAGGCATGGCGGAGCCGTGGATGTGATGTCACGTGACCGGTTCTCCCTCATTGGCTGAACCGCTCATGTGACGCTGCCGTGAGACGGCCGTCGCACTCCAAAAACAATTTCATTTGTCTCCTAACCAGTCTGTCGCTCCATAGCGCTTTGTCGCGCGCAATATGTGCGTCTTCATTGGCCACCATTAGTTTGTTCCGGCGTCAATAGGAGAAGTTACCAGGCACACATACAGTATTATAATGGGAGGTCTAAACTTCTGCTCCTGTGTTGCTCCATTCTTGTCCATTATTTGCACCCAAAACCATTCTGCTAAATAATCTGCCCCAGATATAAGAAAAAGTTATTAATAAGCTTCTTGCATCGTGAGCACGAGATGGACAATCTCCCCAAAAACAAACTCTTCTTTGTTTTACTAGATCTCCCCTTAAACCTTTTGAAGACGTTAATAGGGATATTAATAACTGAAAAACTAGCTGCTTAGAGTAGCACATTATACAATTGTCTTTAATGCATTGCCTTTGTTATGGAATTATACTGCAGGGGCGTGCAGAACAAATACTTTGGATTTAAATATACTAAAGATTAAAATATACCAATTATTAGTATTATATTTAGAACTGTTTAGACTTCTGTTCATAAATTGATCTCACGCTATGCCTTTGAAATGTACAAACACCCCACTGATGGAGCTTTCATTGCACAATACCTTGTTCACTTGCTGTCCTGGATTTACAGCCTCTGAGAAGAATGCTTCTCATTATTATTATTATTATTATTATTATTATTATTATTATTATTATTATTATTAAACATTCAGTTTCATATTCATTTTAGTGATATTTGGCAATTGGAGGTTTGGCTCACACAATGAGGGCCATTCATTATGTATCATGCAGTGGCTGCATCAGTGGAATCTAAGTAAGCCATCTTAAAACTCACCATATTTTGTAAACCACATATTACAGCAGCAGTCCAAGCTGCCGTTTTTCCCACCTTTAATATGTGCATCAATATAACCCACATAATGATAAGCAATTAACTAAGTTGACGATCGATCCTTGATCGATTGGCGAAGATTCGGCTCAGGGGTTTACTAAATGGCAGTCAGTGCAGCATAAGAGAACCAAAGATGCAAAGTTATGTGGGGAAGATCATGTGACCAGGCAGTCACTAGATACAATTGCTAGAGAGAGGGCAGGGCTCAAAAAGAGGTGTGCCAGAGCCTGTATCAGAAGAGGAAGGGGATGTGACTTTGTAAATGGTTGCTATAGGAACAAAAAATGCTTGTTAGATTATAATACATTAAAAATGTCATTTAGAGTTATGTATTTATTTATTTTAAATGCTACAAGTATTTTCTCATAGTACAGAACTGATGTCTAAAAAAAAATCCCACATATGATATTGCTTGTTCGGCACCTTTAAGCAAAGCTGATACCCTTGTGTCATTCAACTCACTGCAATACTTTGGAATGTCAATATGGTCAATGAACAGCAGGTGGCAGCGATGTATTATGCGTTTTAACAGATGACGTTGTAGATGAGATTGCATTCTTACCTGATACAGTAGGTCATGTATTACACACATTGTCTGTAGTAAATCTCTTCTTTGCATAATTACTGTGTATTCATTTTAACCCTTCAGCTCCTTCCCCTCAGGGACCACCCACCCCAGGGCTTCTGCAAAGAATGTAATTTGACCCTCATTACAAGACTCAAATACCACACGTGATTCTTAATTATACTTTTAACAAATCCTCATTAATTATACCTTTAGCAAACATAATTCCATCACTGGAATGTGTGCTCCTCCAGTGGGAAAGGAAAGTTTTTACTGAAATTAATAGCTATACATCTATACTTGGACCTCGCTAAGCTAAAAAAAAAAAAAGACTGTTTATAATGTTTATCAAGTAATTTGGGGTGATCGAGGTGTTGAAAGTGAGTTTTGTGTTGCACAATGGCAGGGGATGGCTGGCACATTTTTAGCTGGGGAGAAAGCTTGGCCCACCAGCCCAGGTATCACCCACCCTACCAACTGCACAAATGTAACAGATAATGTACACAAAAACATATGTGCCAGATATATGTGTAACCCCCCCCCCAATCTCACATAGGGTGTCTCACGCTCAGGCTACATGTCTGTATGTGGTGCGTAGCTGCCCTGAGTCTCCCACAATGACATGGGAGAAGACAGGACAGATTTCTGGGGTTGTGCCTCCGTTCTCCTCACTGGTGCAGTGCCTCCATCTCCTGCAGCCCCCAGCAGTATGGGGTGGAGTACCTGTAGAAGAATGGTCTCCCCCTCCTCCTGATATACTCCACTCTCAGGCAGGAGCTTGTATAAAAAGTGTAGTCTCTTTATTGTCTCTATCACAGCATACACAGCATACAGTAGCAGACAGTTGCACAAAGCCAGCTGTCCTCCTTCAGGATGTCCCCTGACTCCACTCTGAGCCTAGGGCCACACAGAGTGGGTCTAGCCCTTCCCCTACCCTTTATGCAGGGTAGGAGGTATATGGTCCACCTATTGCACTCTAACTCTCCCTACTCCAACTCCTCTCCTATCTCTTCCTAACTCCTACTGCTCAACTCAACTCAACTCACTTCTAACCACTAAATAGGAAGTGCAATGCCCTAAGTAGTTTCAACAGGCACCGCCCCTGTGTCTCTTGATTGGACACAGAGTCAGGTGACCTGCCTTCACTTCCTTAGTGCAATTGCTTGAGGTGGGGGAAACCCATGATAACTCCTGGCAACCTGCCCTTACACAGGGATTACTGCCAGGAGAATGATAGATATATAGCCCAAAACCACACAGGGCTACATATGCATTATATACACACACACACGCGCACATACACACACACGTGCCAGACACATGTAGAAAGCAAACACATATACCAGATATAGTACATGCACATAAATACAACATATGTGCACAATGTGCACAAACACACACACACGTACCATGCACAGACACACCACATACCAGACACATGCGGCATACACACACATACACCAGATATAGTGCATGAACACACTGATATATGCACACAAGCAACAGATACTGTTGTGTGAAAAAGAAAGTACACCCTCTTTGAATTCTATGGTTTTACATATCAGGACATAATAACAATCATCTGTTCCTTAGCAGATCTAAACATTAGGTAAATACAACCTCAGATGAACAACAACACATGACATATTACACCGTGTCATGATTTATTTATCAAAAATAAAGCCAAAATGGAGAAGCTATGTGTGAAAAACTAAGCACACTTTTACTGCTTCCATAGGAATTAAGATGCTAAGTAGCAGACAGGTGCAGCTAATCAAATGCCCTTGATTAATTGATCATCAGCAAGTGTGACCACCTCTATAAAAGCCAAAGTTTTATCAGTTTGCTTATCTGGAGCATTCAGGTGTGTGTTAACACAATGCAAATGAGGAAAGACATCAGCAATGATCTTAGAGAAGCAATTGTTGCTGCCCATCAATCTGGGAAGGGTTATAAGGCATTTCCAAACAATTTAAAGTCATCATTCTACAGTGAGAAAGCTTATTCAAAAGTGGAAAACATTCAAGACAGTTGCCAATCTTCCCAGGAGTGGACATCCCAGCAAATTCATCCCAAGGTCAGACCGTGCAATGCTCAGAGAAATTGCAAAAAAAAAAACAAGAGTTACATCTCAGACTCTACAGGCCTCAATTAGCATGGTAAATGTTAACGTTCATGACAGTACAATTAAAAAAGACTAAACAAGTATGGTTTGTTTGGAAGGGTTGCCAGGAGAAAGCCTCTTCTCTCTAAAAAGAACATGGCAGCATGGCTTAGGTTTGCCAATTTGCATCTGAGCAAACCACAAGACTTCTGGAACAATATCTTTTGGACAGACTAGACCAAAGTGGAGATGTTTGGCCATAATGCACAGCATCACGTTTGGCAAAAACCAAACACAGCATATCAGCACAAAAACATCATACCAACTGTCAAGCACGGTGTGGAGGGGTGATGATTTGGGCTTCTATTGCAGCCACAGGACCTGGGAACCTTGCAGTCATTGAGTCGACCATGAACTCCTCTGTATACCAAAGTATTCTAGAGTCAAATGTGAGGCCTTCTGTCCGACAGCTAACGCTTGACCGAAATTGGGTCATGCAACAGGACAATAATCCCAAGCACACCAGCAAATCTACAACAGAATTGCTGAAAAAGAAAATATAAATCAAGGTGTTGCAATGGCCCAGTCAAAGTTCAGACCTGAACCCGATTGAAATGCTGTGGCTGGACCTTAGGAGAACTGTGCATAAACAGCTAATTAATTAATTTAACAAAATGAATTGCCTAACAACTTATGTGGTGTATCTAGTTTTGTACCAATGCGGCCTACAATCTGTTGGGCGAACATCTAGGGCATTAAGCACCTGATTTCTTGAACACCGGAGAAACGTAATTCATGGTTTCCATTTGCATAGCCTCTCTCAACATTTCACATTGGTACATGGTAAAGATCCGTGTACTCTTTCTATAAGGGGGATCTAACACATCTCGCCTTCTTTAATGAGGGACGATAGGTTTAGGAGATTATGTATCAGAGAGACCTACTGGATGTATGTTCTAGGAACATTACATACAGGCGGACACAATGATTGCATCGACGTTAGCACGGTAGTCTAGTGGTAAAATTCTGTCCTACAGTACGATTATTTCTGGCGTTCTGGTTTGGATGTGGTTAACCACATTCCCTTTGGAGATAATGGGCCTCATACAGTAAGCGCCGAAAAGTCACTTTTCGCCAGATTCTTGCAAAAATTGCCTACTGCGATTCAGTAAGCCCCAAGAAGTTGCTGATAAGAGCAAAACTCGCCTTTTTTTTTTTTGCCCAAATTTTTTTTTTGGCAGCCACGCGGCGAAAAGCCGGTGAAAAGCCACTTTTCGGCACTGATCACCAGTTTTTCAAACTCGCTTAATTCTAGTAGCCCCGATCAGCTTTTCGCAGCTGATCGCCGCTCTAGAAATGAGAATTCCTCTCAAAACTGTCCCGCCACAAAAAGTTGGCAAGAAGGTGGGGAGAAGCGGATGAACGGCGAGATGGGGGTCTCCGGAGCTGTAGTATAGGGCAGTTAAGATATATAGGGTAAATAAGAGATCCAGATCCAGAGTGTGAGAGAGTGTGGGGGAGAGAGAGTGTGTGGGGGAGAGAGAGAGGGGACAAAATAAACTTATTTTTCCAGATGTGGATAATAATTATTGCCTATTATAAACACTACATTAAACAGACATAAATAAAAAGTAAATAAACTCATAGTTTTTAGCTTCCCTTACACACAGAATGAAATATGAAGGCCTTCCTCAAATGACCCTGGCCGTTTTGCCCATAACTGTTCTGTATGTATGTATGTGGTGGTGGTCGTGGTGGTGGTGGTGGTGGAGGGGGGTTGGGGTTGATTTATTTAAAGGTATGACATGTTTTATTTTTTTACATACAGAGTTGGTACCGCAGGGCTGCGGGGACCTATGGAGACCACCTGAGGACCCCCGGACGCCCATGGGTACCACCTTCGGACCCACGAAGGACACCTGTGGGGAAGAACTGTGGGCCCCACAGCTGTGGGGGCCCCGCGGATCCACAGGGACCACCCGAGGGCCCCCAGACCCCCGTGGGAACCACCTGAGGACCTCAGACACTTGTGGGATGACCCGGGGACCCCCAGACACTGTTGGCCCACCCGTAGACCTCATTTGGGGCCCATGGTGACCCGCGGGGTCCACCTGGAGGCCCATGGCGCCTAGCGGGGACCACCCGGAGACCCCTAGACCCTGTGCGCACCCCCCTCTGGTGCACTGTGGGGCATTTCTTTGTATATTGTTAATCATGTGTATATATCTATATCTATATCTATATACACATACAAAACAAAGAAGAATATGTGTATATATATATACACATACAAAACAAAGAAGTAGTGCTATCAGTGTGTGAGTGTTAGTGCGTTCTAAAATATGTGTTATAACTGATTGTGTTATAAAAAAATCTGTGGTGAAAAAGTGATACATTTATATAACAAAATTGGTTATATATTAATAACACAAAAAATAAATAGAACAGTGTCCAGTGAAAAAATAAAAATAGAACAGACCAGTCCAATGTGATAGATGAAAACAAGTCCAGATAGGTATTCCAGTCACTGAATGGAGAGGCAAGGTTCTATATGATCTAGCCAGATCAAGGAATCTACAAGAACAAAAGAAAAAGAAGCGCCAGCTCCATAGCATAATACTGTATGTAAAAGACACACATTTATTCAAAATCAAGAGAGGCCACCAGGACATGTACTCACTTCAAATATATAAAAAACATTCATGGGAGACAATCTGTTAGCGTCCAGGAACTGCAGGGGTGGGGAAGGTGCAGCCAAGGTGTAATTGGAACAGTATAGCTGATGATATGGGTGTGCAAGGCAGACACTTATCAGTATAAGATGTCATCAAGTCAGGAGAGGGGAGAGATGCTGTTTTCCACTTCAGTGATGGTGTAACTGGAACCAAGGTGTCAGCACTTGTAGCGCTAAGAATGGACTCCCAGCGTCACTAAATGAATGTCCATACTCTGTCTCCAATATGAGAGCACCGCCCCAGCAATGTAGCATAAACTGCTTGTCTCCTCTCAGTCTGCTTCAGAAAGAATTGCCAGCTCTAACCCACATGTAACTGCTGCAGACTCCTCACATACACTTCCTGGTTAGCGGAAGACGTCAGTGCGTCATGTGTCACGACGTCCGACGCGTTTCATCACGTGTTTGACTTCTACAAGGGAGGAAGGTTAATGGAGGAAGGGTACCACCTGCGGACCCACGGGGGACACCTGCGGGAAAGAACTGTGGGCCCCGCAGCTGTGGGGGCCCTGCGGACCCACAGGGACCACCCGAGGGCCCCCAGACCTCTGTGGGAACCACCTGAGGACCTCAGACACTTGTGGGGATGACCTGGGGACCCCCAAACCCCCATGGGCCCACACATAGACTCCATTTGGGGCCCCTGGTGACCCATGGGGTCCACCTGGAGGTCCATGGCACCTAGCGGGGACCACCAGGAGATGCCAAGACCCTGTGGGCACCCCCCTCTTGTGCACTGTGGGGCATTTCTTAGTATATTGTTAATCATGTGTATATATATCTATATCTATATAGATATAGATATAGATAGGCATGATGAAGCCACTGTACAAATGAATGGGTAAAGGGTGGGTATCGGGGCAGGGTGGATTAACCCCTTAATTACCTTTGCGGTTATTAACCGATAAGGTGATTAAGGGGTTAAGTGATATCAGAATGTATTTGCAATGTATTTTTCTGGCAACGGAGAACAAAGGACTTTGCTGGTGGAGGGGCTTCATATTGCTGTGGTAAGTAGAACTGTATTTATTTACTTATGCTAGTTAATGTGTTTAATAATGGACAAATAAGCTATTATCCATATCTGGATTATAGTTAGTTTGCCCATTACTGTACTGTATGTGTGTTTGGTGGTGCGTGGGGTGGGGGGTTGATTTATTTTAATGTTTATTTTCTTGACATACAGGGTTTGTACCTTAGGGCCCCCGGAAGCCCACAGGTACCACCTGCTTACCCACACACGTGGGAAACATACGGGGAAGAACCGGGGGCCCCACAGATGTGGGGGCCCCACGGACCCACAGGGACCACCCGAGGTCCCCATACCCCTGTGGGAACCACCCGAGGGCCTCAGACACCAGTGGGGCTGACTGGGGACCCCCAGACGCTCGCGGACCCACCCGTGGACCCCATTTGGGGCCCACGGTGAGTCGCGGGGAGCACCTGGAGGCCCACGGGTGCCTGGTGGGGACCACCGGGAGGCCTCCAGACCCTGGGGTACTGGTGCACCGTGGCACCTGTGGATACCTGTCGGGACCACCGGGGACTCCCGTCGGTCTGGGGTATTAAGCCTGTATGTCAAATAATAAATCATGTTTTATTGTTGGCACAGGGGGTGGGTTATGTATTGTTTATTAAATATGGTCATGTTTATTGTGGGGATGTTCTGTGTATTGTTTTTCTTGTGGGGAACGGGGGTGGGGGAACGGGGTATTGTCCCCAAGGCTGGTTATGCCTTCCGGGTGGGTAGTGGGTGAGGGTGGTTAGGCCTCATGGGTGGGTATTGGGGGAGGGTGTTTAGGCCTCCCGGTGAGGGGTGGGGGTGGGTGGCTTAACCCCTTAATTACTATAGTGGTTAATAACCGCTAAGATGATTAAGAGGTTAGGGGACATTACATTGGCTCTTTTTATTTTTGTTATGTTTTGCAGCACTGGAGGGGGACATGGGCGCGATGAGGATGAGGACAGCCTTCATCGAGGCAGCTGGGCAAGGATGAGTGCAATATGTATTTATTTTATTTATTCTGTTTTATGTATTTTAAATCCTTTAGGATAATAGTAATTTTGCCCATTACTATACTGTATGTGTTAGGGAGCGGGGGGGGGGTGTATTTATTTATAAGTATTTATTTGTTTTTTAATTATTTTTGGGGGGCACAGAATTGGTACTGCAGGCAAGTGGGGACCACGGGGCACATGCGGGACCACCCGATGGCCACTGCCGGCCTATAGTATCATTACTGTGCAGCCAAAAAATTAATTATATGTACTGTATGTTAGGGGTGTATAGGGGTTGTTGGGGGCACAGGGGTTTGGTTGTGTATTATATATATATTTGAAACCACAAATAGAGGTCAGCCACGACAGCACACAACCGCCGCCCCCCTGTCCCCTCCGCGCCCGTCTCCCGTAACCCAGGCGGTTTACCCATGGGAGGCAAGGGAGCCGCCGGGACGCAAGAGAAGCACCGGGACGCTACCACCTCCCTCCACAGGGACCGGGGGGGAAACCGCACCACACGAGCAGCCGCCACAGGACGGAGGGGCAGAATATAAAATAACACACACACACCGGGGACAAGGGGGGGAGGCGTGAGAGGGCATGACACAGTATACTTACCTCTGTGCAGAAAAAGAAGGACGGGCCTGACTGTGCGCAAACAAACAAACAAAAAAGTCCTGGCAGCGCGCTAACACGGTTCAGCCAATCAGGCAGTGGGATTTTTCTCTCTCTCTCTCTTCTTTCTCCTTCGAGCAGGGGAATTGTAAGATGCCGTTGCGACTGCGCGACGGGATTTGTCGAACACTGATAATATATATATACATACATACAGGCATACCCCGCTTTAAGGACACTCACTTTAAGTACACTCGCGAGTAAGTACATATCGCCCAATAGGCAAACGGCAGCTCGCGCATGCGCCTGTCAGCACGTCCTGAACAGAAATACCGGCTCCCTGCCTGTACCGAAGCTGTGCGCAAGCGGGGAGACTATAGAGCCTGTTACACATGTGTTATTTACATCTGTTATGCACATATATGACGATTGCAGTACAGTACATGCATCGATAAGTGGAAAAAAGGTAGTGCTTCACTTTAAGTACATTTTCGCTTTACATACATGCTCCGGTCCCATTGCGTATGTTAATGCGGGGTATGCCTGTACATACATACATGCCTACCTTTCCCTTTATTTGTTACACAGACCTTTAAGAGGAGTCATTGTATGAGAAATATATTGCTTCTAAGTTTAAGCTTTCTATTTGATTTTTTCCCCCCTTTTCCCATTCAGCGTAATTTTCTTTTTGTATAGTTCTCATTTATTTCCCATGGAGGACGCAAAGTTGATGAGAGACAAAGTGATCCACAGAGTTGTTTCCCAATATTTGGACAACATACCCAGAAAAAAAAGTATGCTATCATTTCATATTGTGGAGAACCATTTGATGCATTACAGTAACCGCTGCTCTATCTCTCCCTTCTTGTTAATTATATATGATATGATACATTGCACAACCTTCCACTTTCTCATATTATACTGTATCATATGTGACATGGCCTTCAATAAAGCTTCCTACCCTATTCTCTGTATTTAGCCTGCTGTTAGTTGACATTACTACTTTAACGGTCCACTAGTTGTGCTAATGTATAGTCCATAGCACAAGGCCACAGTACACTGTTGTAGAATGTATTGCTGGCCATTACTGAATTCTTCTCTTGTGCTATATACTCTGCAGCAGCCATCTGTCACCATATGGACATTTTTGCATGCCCTGTGTTCTGCTTCACCTTATTTATTTTATTGGTTGTGTTCTCTCTTGCAAACCCCAAGTTCAAATGTGCCCTCTTTAAAGGAGATTTAACCACCAGTTGCACAAGCAGTAAATAAAATATATCCACATACAGTAAAGTAACTGAGGAGCCTAGACAAAGGAAACATAAAGTACACAAGCCATTGTTTTCTCTTTATATTCGAAATGAGGCAGCATTAAGTACCGTACAGTATTACTATACGAGCACTTGTATTATATTTGTTTTTGTTTACCAAGTTCATTTAGTCACCCACTATACTGTAGATGTTAGTGCAACAGACATTTGTAATAGCAATAACAGCAAATAAAAATACCACTTGTGAGCACATTTACATGTCTCAGAGAGGTCCACAAACCTGCCTTTCCTCGTTATCTCTTAGCATACAATGCTTCCACTGTACATGCAAAAACGAAAGCGCAAAAATGGAAAAACACAATTAATAAAGATAATGACCTTTATAATAAACTTAAAAATACATAATAAAAATCGTTACATAAAATAAGGGTTCACATGAACCCACACTTCCACAATTGCAGAGCACTATCGAGGAAACCCTGAAGAAGCGTCATATGACGCGAAACGCGTAGAGGTGACGTCATCACGCAGCGGAGAGCGGCCGTGACGACGGGAGCTCGAGAGACTGCAGTGTTTTTCCCTTACTTTGCATGGAGTGCGGTCCCTGTTTTAAATCAATGTAACATCAACGTAAGCTGTGGTAATATCCAGCCTTATCCCAGGACTTTCCAACAACACTAGACCTAGGGGCTTTGATTCAGGGTATCCCCACTAGTGCTCTGCAATTGTGCAAGTGTGGGTTCATGTAAACCCTTATATTATGTAACGATTTTTAGTATGTATTTTTGAGTTTATTATTAAGGTCATTATCTTTATTAATTGTGTTTTCCCTTTTTGCGCTTTCTTTTTTGCATGTTTCGTATCTACCCCGCTGATCACGGGAGACTGAAAGCTGCAGAGGGAGACCACCTATTGTGAATCAAGGGGATCTATTGAGACTGCGTGCATCTTTGCTACTATAATGCTTCCACTGTAGCCAGGGATTCTGGGTAATGACATGCAAATATGGCCTTTTGACTAACTTCCAGCCTTCTGAGATGGTCCAAGCCTTATACAGAGCCTGGAATGTCATAAGGCCATATGTCACATGGTACATCAACTAATCAGGCTGGTTGATGTACCCTATGATTCCCTTACTTTGAGCTGTGGTGACATTTCATCTTAATATGAAGGAATCACATGGTAAATCAACCTCATTGGCTGATGTTTAGTCAACTCTTGTAACACCTGCAGCCAATTCAAACTCTGCACATACATCCAAATCAATAACACAGCCGGCTTCCACAAAAAGAAAAACCTTTTGTTTGCTTTGCTGCTGAAACGGAGAACGTGTGAGTGTCAGATTTACATGGAGAAACTATCACAAACACAAACACAAAGACATCAAGAAGACATAATGGCTTATCTTAGATATACTGTTGTGGCACACTTTATTCTAACAAATCACCGGTTTGTCCCTGGCTGGTTCCTGGAATGCCACGCTGTTCACCCGGAGCATGCCGCGTTCCCTGCCAGGGGTCATGCCCGGCTGACGCGCGGTTGATGTGTTAATTGATAATGGTTCAGGATTTACTAGGCTGCAATGCTTCGCGTGTCCGCCAGATGGCATAAATTCATGAATTGTAATGCAGTATATAGTATATATATATATATATATAAATATATATATAGTATATATATATATAATATATATATATATATAGTTTAACAACAACCCCTATAACCCCTAACATACAGTACTGTACACATCAGTACTGATAGTATGCACATCAATGATACTATAGGCCGGCGGGGCGAGATGTGTTTGCAGCAGAGAAAGAACCGCTGCTCTCTCTGCGCAAACCTCGGCACATTAAAAAATTGATTTAAATACATTTTTTCATAGTGTAGATGTGCAGGGGGTCTCCGGAGCTGAACCGCGTTGGTTTCAGGTCAGGGAACCCCTGCTTCCGAGATACAGCCCCTTTATGATGGCGGTATCTCTCTGCATTTAAAGGTCCCTATCACGTGCGAGCGCATGTAAACAAAGCAGAGGGGATACCGGGGCACCCCCTAAAGGGGCCGTATCTCGGGAAGCAGGGGTCCCCGGACTAAAACCCACGCGGTTCAGCTCCGGAGACCTCTGCACATCTACAGATGAAAAAAACAATATATAAAATAACACTCTTTCCTTACCTTTGACGGCTATGTGCTATGGTAAAAGAAGCGCATGACTGTATTTTAAAATATTGTACGTGAGCAGGGGGTTCCTGAGCCACAAATCAAAACTCAGGGGACCACCTGTCCTGCACAATATTATTAAAAATACAGAAATGTGCTTCATTTCATAGGTGATAGTCGCTAAAGCAATGAAGGTGTTAACCAAACCGTGCCGCTTTATTGTGGTAGCGGGGGTGGGTGAGGGGTTATTTGGCCCTGTTGTGAGTTTAGGACTTGCGGGGGGGTTGGGGTGCACTTAACCCATTCACGGCCGTAGCAGTTAATACGCTAAGGTCATGAAGGGTTTAACCCCTCCCGCTACCCCCCCCAAGCCCTAACCAACCATCGTTGGGGCTAATTCCCCCTTCACCCACCCTGCTACCACAATAAAAAAAATTCACACACAGAGCGCCCAAAAAATAAATAAATACATCTAAATAAATAAATAAATACATGAATATAAATAAATACATTTAAAATACATTTTATTATAGTGTAGATGGGCAGGGGGTCTCCGGAGCTGAACCGCGTGGGTTCAGGTCCGGGGACCCACTGCTACCCGAATACAGGCCCCTTATGAGGTGCCGGTATCCCTCTGCATTTAAAGGTCCCGATCACGTGACCACGGCCTGTAAACCAAGCAGAGGGATACCGGCACCCCCTAAAGGGGGCTGTATCTCGGGAAGCAGGGGGTCCCCGGACCTGAAACCAACGCGGTTCAGCTCCGGAGACCCCCTGCACATCTACACTATGAATAAAAATGTATTTTAAATAATTTTTAATGTGCCGATGTTTGCGCAGAGAGAGCAGCGGTTCTCTCTCTGCTGCAAACACATCTCGCCAGGGGACGGCCTATAGTATCATTGATGTGCATATACAGTACTGTATGTGTATGTTAGGGGTTATAGGGGTTGTTGTTATACAGTATATACTGTATATATACAGTATATACTGCATTACAATTCATGAATTTCTCGGCTTCAAAGACAACAGCTCGCAAACGCGCCCATGCGTTTTTACACGGCATTGCAGTATTGCAGCCAGCGGGAATAAAATGCTTAAATCACAGCCGCGAAAATAACGCAATACACCACGGGAGAAAACGAAACAAAACCGCACATCACCTGGATATTCTGAAATTCGCGGAGCTAGCCAGGTAAGAATAAAGTTGGTCGCCACTGTAGTTACTATGTCATGGGGTCTGGCACTCCATACCCAAGGAAAGGCATGGAGTGCCTTGTTTTCAGCTTAGATGGCGTCCTGCATTACCATGGATCTCACAACGTGATCTGAAGTGAAGGGAAATGGTAGAGGAGGATCGCTTTCAGTTCACAGGTTAAGGGCCACTGCAGACATGTGGCTGCATTCAAAAGAGGCAGCATACACTCGCTGTGCCGAAGGGGTTATTGCGATCTGTTGCTGTGGACCCTCCAACTCTCAGAAGGTTAAGTCTGGTAAAATAAAAATAAAATGACATCTGTAAATGCACCTCACCTCACCACACCACACCACGACTGATTAAATCTCAGGTTATCCAAGCCCAGAGTCAGACATTTGGACTCAACCAATAATGTTAGTTAACGTAAGGGGTTAGGGTGGGGGTTAAGGATAGGGGTTTCAGAGTAAGGGGTTAAGGTTTTTAGGGTAAAGGGTTAAGGTTTTTAGGGCAGGGAATTAGGGTATGGACTAAGATTTTTAGGGTACGGAATTAGGGTAAGGGGTTAAGGTTTTTAGGGTAGGGAATTAGGGTAAGGGGTTAAGGTTTTAAGGGTAGGGAATTATGATAAGGGGTTAAGATTTTAAGGGTAAGGGGTTAAGATTTTTAGGGTAAGGGGTTAAGGTTTTTAGGGTAGGGAATTAGGGTAAGGGGCTAAGATTTTTAGGGTAGGGAATTATGGTAAGGGGCTAAGATTTTTAGGGTAGGGAATTAGGATAAGGGGCTAAGATTTTTAGGGTAGGGAATTAGGGTAAGGGTTTAACGTTTTAAGGGAATCAGGGCAACGGGCTTAGGGCAAGGGCTTTAGAGTAAGGACTTAATGTAAGGGCTTATAAGGAGTTTTAGGGCAAGGGGTTAAGGTTTTTAAAGTAGGGGTAGCGTTAGTATTAGGGGTTAAGATTACGGGTTTACCTTGGCGCCTAAATGTCTGGCGGCAAAATGTCCTTGCAGTGAGATGAGTGGCGACTAAACGCCGGGGACGGTTTGGTCGTGGCCAAACGGCTGTGATAAAGTGTCCTAGACCACTCCAGCCGCCAACGATATAGACCGTTCCTGTTTCAACACGCAAAGGAAATGTATTCTGCACACCATTCTGCACTTAACGTGCTTTACCAACATAAAAAGATGCATGCATATAACTGAACTTCACATTATTTCACTTTACTCTGATGGTTCGTCTCTGTTTGTGTTTCATACGCACTGCAGCAAAAAAAAAAAACACCCAAAAAAGCCCACTCTGTCCTCCCCAAGTGGCAAACAATGAATTAGAACTTTATAATACAACAATGCGTGCAGGAAAGGAACATTCAATGACACGGAGGAGGACAAGTCTGTTCTTCCCTGGTAATCACAGGTTTTAAGGTAACAATTAGAATTCAAGCTGAACACGAGCATTATTTTTGAAAATATTTAAGGTACAAGATACTGATGTTGGAACTGGGAAAACATGAATGTTTCCAAAACGAGTTGAGTAAAAGCAAACCGCCTATGAGAGCTCTGATCACTTCACGCGTCTCATCAACTGAAACATGCAACTTTTATAGATCAAAAAGTATTGACTTTGACAAACTTTTAATTGATTTTTGTGATGCACAGAAATATATATTTTTTAATACATACTATTTACATTTTTACACCAAGTGTAATTAATTTCTGCTGTTCAGATGAACCTGGACTGTAAGTTTGTATCTACAATACGAATCTGGGACAGGAATGTGACAAAACACATTTGTGCCTCAAATTCGGACTTCTTCTGATCCAGTTGTAGGGACCGCAAAGGTTACTGAAGCTATGTGATCTCCTGTATGGTCACCTTCTCTGACACCAGGATCCAATAAGCAGAGGAAGAGAAACTCAGGATGCCTTGGAGGAGCAAGTACTGTATCTCCTTAGGACAATGCAGATGCACTGGAGGAGGTAGGGACTCTCTTCCCCCATGTCATATGGCCTCCATGCCACTCTCACACCCCATGTAATTTGTCCCTCTATGTCACTCCCCCCAATATCATTCTCTCCCCCAATGTAATTCTGTCCCCATGTCACTTTTTTCTCTAGCTATGTCATTTTCTTGTCCCTCAGTGTCAATTTAGTGTCTCCCATGTCACTTTCTTGTCCCCTCTGTCACTCTATCCCCATTCTAAAGGGTTGGGCCATTAGTTTGTACTGTATTTTTTATTGTACTTTTGCGGCCACAGAGGACAAGGACGGTGATTAAGATGAGAACAGCCTTCATCATGGCAGAGGTAAGTACAGTACAAGTTTTATTTATTTTATGCTGCTGGTTAATGTTTAATTTTAAATGGGCAAATGCACTATTAGCCATATCTGTAAGTTTGCCCACTACTGTATGTATTTGGGGTGGGAGGATGGTATATTTATTAGAATGTATTGCACAATTTTCTTTGCAGGCCAGCGGTGAACCACAAAGACCACCCGGAGGCCCCTGGACACCCACGAGGACCACCTGTGGACCCCCAAATACCCATCGGGACCACTCGAAGACCCCCAGACACCTGTGGGGCCCCCATACACCAATGGGGACCACCCGAGGATCCCTGGACATCCGTGGGGCCCCCAGACACCCACAGAAACCACCCGAGAACTCCCAGACACACGCGGGGACCACCAGGACCCCCGGACACCCATAGGGACCACCCGGAGACCTCCGCTGCCGGCCTCTGTATTAATGCTGTGCAGAAAAAAAACATACTTTTATGCATGTTTCCATCACTTTTGCGCCAGTCTTTAGCTGGTGAAAAAATGTGGCGAGTTTTTATAGTACAATAAACTTGTCACTGCTTTGTGAATAACGGTAACTGGTAAAAAACGGCGGGTTTGCCATTTTTTTGCCTATCGGACGACTTTTTTTTCCACTGACTGTTTATGGGGGATAAAAAGCCATTATAGCGCGAGACTGCACTGTGATCACTGCTTTGTGAATAGCAGAGCAGGCAGTATCGCGCTGTAAGGGCATTTATCAACCTTTAAACCACTTATCATTGCTTTGTGAATCGGCCCCTTTGTTCTCTGGAGAGAATGCATTGAGACTTCCAAACCTGCAGTAATCAGGGTTTTGGCACACTACTGCACTTAGAAAATCAATAGTTTTCCAAAAATAGAAAAGTACTGGGGGGTTTTATAATGTGATCATGATCAGGATACCAACTGCTAAAAAAAATGCACCAACAATCATGCTACAGTATATCACTCCACTCAACAAAATTAATTGTAAGTTGGAGCTATGCTCTAACTGTATAACAAAGTCACAGAAGCATATGCTTTACTTATTGACCCCTTCAGGGCAAATTTCCCATAATTAACAAGAATGTGTATGCATTTAGCATAGGGACCTGCTATTGAGGCTTACTTTGACGTTGGTTAGCAGATTTCGCATGATTTGATCAAAAGATGCAACCAAAAGTCTCCTTTGTCACACAGACTTAGGTTTAAAATGTATATTTTTCACCATATATTGTTAGCCCAATGGGAGAAGCGCAGGGATTAACTTTCTGTTTTTCACATATGTATGGCCAATTCTTTTGCCAGCAGCAGGCTCCCCATACCGAGAAGCGCGGCGAATATATATTTGTTTTAAAGTATGAAAACTACTGTAATTGGCCAATCTCCCACTATCAAGGTTCCAAGTTCAGATATTCAAGCATAAAAGACAATGCATCTGATATATTATTGTAACCCATGTTCCCCCCCACCCCCCGGTCGCAGACTGGACCCCTAGGGTGTAGTGAGGGCTGGCTACGTGTACTATGGTGGTGCGTACCTGCTGGTAACAGGAGGGCCTGAGTCTCCCACGATGGTATAGGGGACAACAGAGACAGGCTTCTGGGGTATATGCCTTCATTTTTAACAGCAACGGTGCAGCGCCTCCATCTCTGGTAAGCCCTTAGGATGTAGGGAAAAATCCTTCCAGAGAGCCCTTTGCCTCAGGGCGAGAGATTTCAGTCTCACACACACAAGTCTTTTGTAAAAGCAGCAATGTCTCTTTATTCTCCAGCAGCAGCACACAGCAGCACTCAGATACTGAGTACAGGGTCTTGTCCTCCTCTACTTCTCCTCCAGGCTGTACCCCTTCAGGATGGGCTGTATGGAACTCCCACTGCTACCTGCCTCCACCCCAAGGTACAGACACTCAGGGTGGGGCTAGCTCTCCCCTCACCCCCTGAGCAGGGTGAGGGGCATTGGTCCACCTCCAGCTAAGTAGGTCCTGCTCCTCTGGAACCTAGCTAGCTTACACAGTCTGACTGTCCAGTCAGACACTCCAACACTAACTCACTTTCCTAGACAGGAACTGGCTCCTAAATTTAGACAGCCCCACCACTCATGATGTCACCAGGCCCCTCCCCTGTGTCTCATGCCTTCCACACAGAGTCAGGGGGCCTACCTCCACCAATCAAGGCAGGGCTTGAAGCGGGGGAAACCCATGATAACTACTGGCGGCCTGCCCTTAGCAGGACTTACACCAGTAAGAGAAAGATATATAGCCCCAAAATCTTAACAGGGCTACACTCTCCCTCAGGTGGAATCCAATGGTCCCCACTTGGACCTAACTTTAGCGGCTCCATCCTGCAGGTGAACAACCTAGGAAACAAACACATTGCATGTTAGTGTTAGGCATCAGACCATCCACCAGATGGCGTAAAACAACAGCACATGGTTACTCCCAACGGGGAGAACCAACTAATTATAGTGTCTCGGGTCAGGCTTCCGTACTTCCCGCCCATTATGATCTGTTACGGTTATATAGTATGGCTGTACCGACCCAGACTCCGGCCTATACACCATACTGTGCATGTATATACATCTCCCCACACTCCAGGCCCGGACTACATCACTTATCTTGTCTTCATTGTGATAGCCTGCCTTCCCGAACCTCGTTCGCAAGTACTCCATCACTGCCTCCCTGAGCCAGCTATCTCTGTGCTCCTCTATCTCGTAGATTATCGGCTCAGGCACATAGGGGAAATCATAGCCATGTGATTGCCTATACCTAGCCACTATGGCCCTGTCTGCTCGGCTCAACTTCTTAAGTTTCCGGTTACCCGCCCTACTTGGCAGTACCCAAAGCTCAGGCTCTGCTGGGGCAATATCATCGTACAATATAGCAGCCCCCTTAGGAAGGATGTCCTTCTGCTCTATCTCCTAGTATCTGTGCTCTAACTCATCCGCCACCTCCTGGGGAGAAAAGGCACCTACCGCCCACCAATGGTCGACTATGTTGTTCCTGATTAGCAGGAACCTGGTACGGTCCATCCCCTTGTGGTAGCCAGTAAACAGGGGTGCCCACCACTTGTCACAGTGCTCATACTCTGACACTGCTCTAGAAGTACCTGTTTCTTACTCTGTTTGTGAAGACACACCGGACGTGACCGCCTCAGTAGAGTGCGAGCCTCTGAGTCTACCTCTTGTATCGGTGTAGATGGTGGGATTCATTTTGTGGACCACTTTGCTTACAGGCCTTGACTCCGCAGTAGTGTGGGACCTTCGGGCCCTCCCTCTAGACACAGGAGAAAAGGTTACGGGGTTAGACATATGCATCACATTAGCATATGGTACTTCCCCATCTGATCCTTCGTCACTCAATTCCCAATCCCTCCAATCTTTGGAATATTTGGGGTTCTTGCTTAATTTATCCCCGCTAGGTCCCGGTGTCATGACTCGTGATGGGGCAGGGGCAGTGGCCAGGGAAATGGCGCTAGGGGCATGGGCTGGGATATCAGCAATGTCCGTATCAATGTCCAGCAATCGGGTAATGCCACGATCAATGGGTATCTTTCGTCTCTCTCTCTTAGGCGTGCTTCGTGCTCCTCTGTGAATGCCGTGGCAGTCAAGTGTGGCAATTGCAGCTGCCATGGCTGCTCCTCTGGCTGCAAATATGGCCGCCGGCCCTCCATGCCAGCCGGAACCAGAAGTGACATCATCGCTGGTGCCCGCGGAATCCCCATCCGCTCCGTGGTCTCGCACCGGAAGTGCGTCGAGGACCGGAAGGGGCGGTGGTGGATCACCCGGTCCGCGGACGGCAGGTAGGCCGCAAGCCTCTCTCTCGTCCTCTGCAGGTTCCGTCTTCGCCTGGTGGGAGTAAGGGGGTGGTGGAGTCTCCTTACCGCTCCGCTGCCGGCTGATACTCTCTGGTTCCTCCGGATCCATCTCGGATCCCGTCTCTGCCACACTGGGAGTCACCACGGCCGTGGGACTTCTACGGGCCTCAGGCCGCACCAGCGCTCGCCGTCGGGAGGTGTCCGGACTCGTCTGCTCCCTCTCTCCGGTGAGTAGACCGCCATCTTTCTTACAGCTGGGGTGGTTCGCCGGTAGGCGCTTCGCCACCCAGGGATGCCATCTTCTTCCGAAGATGACTTGATCGGATCCTCCGCTAGGGTGCCACCGGGGTCTTTCGCCGCACCGCCAGTGAGTATTGGTATGAAATGGGCCCGCTCCGGTACCTCCACTGCGGTCGCGCTCTTCTCCGCCGGAGTTCCTCTCGACTCGTTAAGTCGGCTGGGCCTTGGTTCCCACCTCAGTGGTGATGCAGGGAACTAGGGCAGCCTCGTCTGCTGTCTCCGACACCTCCGTTAGGGTTCCCGGAGAGGCACCCCGAGGGGTCTTTATCATTGGCCATGGCTCGGTAGGCCACAGGTACAGTAGTACGTGCCACATTGAGGGCATTGTGCTTTGGTGCTTGGGGCCGGTCCGTGTGTCCTGCAATGTATGCACAGGCACCGGAGGTACTCTCGGCCGTCGATCTCCACCACCAAGAAGATTCCTGGGAACTGGAAGGTGGTCATGCTTAATTCTGACATGGTTTGTTCAGGGGTGGAATAGTTCAATTTGTCAGCTCCTTGCTCCTTGAATGCCGGACAAAAGTGAAGTTCCTCACTCTCACTTCCTGTCCCTCCCTTCTTTGGAGTGGACGCTTCTGATTGGCTCTATTTATGCCCCTTCCCTCTGGTGGAAACAAGAGGAGAGGCACTCCTTCGCTCAGTGTGACGTGGCCTTGTCTGTCGGCCAATCACAGCACAGGTGGGTGGGCTTTTGGCTTTCGCGCCGCTCCGCTCCTCTTGCAGGGGATCTGGGTTTGGCGCCAAACCCCTGCACATATCTCGCCACATGTCTCTTGCAGCTTGCTTGCACGTGGCACGATCCAGGCTTGGCGGGAGTCGGCATTTTGGGACAGCTGCTAGCTGCTGGGCCGTGGCTGATGCTGCTGTCACCATGTTTAACTCCTTCTTGCTCCGCAGAGCACATGTAGTGACGGCCGCCATCTTTGATGAGCCCTCCAAATGTATATTTGCACTATTCTCAGTGTCTAGTGCATAGCTCGTTCCTAGACACTGACTGCTCTCACTGACACTCTCTGATGCTCTCTGCATGCCCTCTCTGAATGCTTTACCCACTGATATGATGTTGGCATACCCCAGACTAGGCAGAACTCCTTCTCTGTGCACCGCACTCGCTGACGGTTCCTGCAAGTACTCTGTGGTGTGTTTTATGTGGGTGCTGGCTAGTGTACCGGGCATCTCCCTAAGTACGGGCGTCTCCTACTTTTGGCCACTCATAGTGCGGGCCCTGGGCCATGGTCCCTGGACAAGCTAACAGGCTAACCCCCCCAGTTGCCTCACACTATCTGCCTCAAGGGACTAGGACATCTATAGCTCCACACCCATCTTAGGGCACCCAGGGTGTACTGTGCGAGAGTCCACACTCCCCTGACTACCCCTGGTATGCATATATGCCCTACTCTCAACAGCACTTGCATGGAAGGTGCACTTTACTCTTCCAGCTCTGCTTCGCTGAAAGCCTGTCCTGTTCTGGATCTCAGCAGCGCCTCCAAATGTAACCCATGTTCCCCCTCCCCCCGGTCGCAGACTGGACCCCTAGGGTGTAGTGAGGGCTGGCTACGTGTACTATGGTGGTGCGTACCTGCTGGTAACAGGAGGGCCTGAGTCTCCCGCGATGGTATAGGGGACAACAGGGACAGGCTTCTGGGGTATATGCCTTCATCTTTAACAGCAACGGTGCAACGCCTCCATCTCTGGTAAGCCCTTAGGATGTAGGGTGAAATCCTTCCAGAGAGCCCTTTGCCTCAGGGCGAGAGATTTCAGTCTCACACACACAAGTCTTTTGTAAAAGCAGCAATGTCTCTTTATTCTCCAGCAGCAGCACACAGCAGCACTCAGATAAAGTGTACAGGGTCTTGTCCTCCTCTCCTTCTCCTCCAGGCTTTACCCCTTCAGGATGGGCTGTATAGAGCTCCCACTGCTCCCTGCCTCCACCCCAATGTACAGACACTCAGGGTGGGGCTAGCTCTCCCCTCACCCCCTGAGCAGGGTGAGGGACATTGGTCCACCTCCAGCTAACTAGGCCCTGCTCCTCTGGAACCTAGTAGTTTACACAGTCTGACTGTCCAGAAAGACATTCCAACACTAACTCACTATCCTAGACAGGAACTGGCTCCTAAATTTAGACAGCCCCACCCCTCATGATGTTAGCAGGCCCCTCCCCTGTGTCTCATGCCTTCCACACAGAGTCAGGGGGCCTACCTCCACCAATCAAGGCAGGGCTTGAAGCGGGGGAAACCCATGATAAGTAATGGCGGCCTGCCCTTAGCAGGACTTACACCAGTAGGAGAAAGATATATAGCCCCAAAATCTTACCAGGGCTACATTATCATTTTTAATCTGTAGTAATATTGTACAGAAAAGTTGGAAAAAATGCATTTTCGGGTATGTCCCCTGAGCAAGTGAAATGCCACCTCCAAGTCCACATTCTCTCCTGTCTGTAGTGAGTTAGAACAAGGTTTGCAAACACTTTGCTTCCTATGGAGAAATGTTTTAAGATGAGACGAAAGTCATCAATCGTCGGGGTTTAAAAATTAGTGGTGGAATATTTTCCCTTTTTAAGTAGTTATCTAATATCCTACACGTCACCATGTCATAGGAGAAATGAGAAAATGCCCATTTGCGGTTCAGTCCCCTTTCACCCCTCGCCGCAAAGCCGTACATTATCAGGGCCAGGAATGTAGCAAGTATTCTGACTCTGGTGTAATATCTCTATATAATTAACCACAGCTAATTTTCCTCAAAGAAATTTCATTTTTCAGCAGCAACAGCAATTACTCATAGTTATCAATAATGAATTTGTATTCGGCTGGAAGTAATGCTTTATATATTTCTGCATTCAGATTGTTTTCCTGAATATGAAACACTTAATTATGTAATGACATGTTTTGTGTTTCTGATTGTGTATACTTTCTCTAGTTAGTTTTTTTCCATTGAAACTAAATCTCTCATATAAGACTTAAAAAAAAAAAATGCGCAATATTACAACCAGTAATGATTCACTTCTCCAATACCAATGTACAAAGCACAATAACGAATAAGATATTTTAACCTTTATAAACTATAATGTACTTATAACGTGCCTAATCTGTTTAGCTTTATTTATATTTGGCTTATTTTTACAATTCATATTATTCAAGTGAGTCTCAGAGTAACAGGGTGTATATGGTAATAAATGAGTTAACCCTTCCTGCTTCCATCCGGAAGGCCTAAACATCCATCCTTGGGGCTACTACCCCCTTCACCCAATCTCTCTACCCCCAATAAACAAAAATACACACAACAACCCCACTACCCACCTCCTCTACCCCCAACAACCCCCCACCCCCCAACACATACATTACAGTAATGAGGAAAATTACTATTATCCATGTATGGATAATAGTGCATTTGCCCATTCTAAAAGCAAATATTAGCCAGCCAGCATAAATAAAGTAAATAAAACTTTCTACTTACCCCTCCCATCATGAAGGGCATCCTCGTCAGCATACTCCAGGTCCATGTCCTTCGTTGCCAGCAAGAGTACATGAAAAAATACAATCTAAAGGCCCCTAACCCCTTAATCACCATAGCAATTAATAACCGCTATTGTAATTAACGGGTTAACCCACCCTCCCACACTACCCACCCGGGAGGCCTTACCACCCACCCAAGGGCCACTATACCCACCCTCTCTACCCATTGATTGGCACAGTGGTACACCAATATTATTTATATCCTTGAATGTCCTTGTGGTCTGCAGTATGTGGGGATGACCACCAGACCCATAAAACGTCGTTTTTACGAACACATCTATAATATCAAAAGGGGTCTGGTTTCACACAATGTGTCGAGCCATTTTCTCCAAGTGCATGGTAAGGCTCCAAGAGGCCTTAAGTGTGTGGCAATAGAGGCTATGATGCCCAACTGGCGTGGAGTGGATATAAAAAGCCAGCTGGGAAAGAGAGAATCCTTTTGGATCTACGAGTTACAAACTTTAGCACCGGCTGGACTAAATATAGAGTTCGACCTGAAGCCGTTCCTTCTTGATAAATGATCCATCCTTGCATCTAGGCGGGCATGCTATACTGTTATAGTTTCTATGGTTCTCACTCTTTGATCAGTTTATTTTCACATATAGTCACTGTATTATATTATATAATATTATTGAGAGTTAACAACCGGTGCTCATTATTATTTATGTTTACATATTATTCACTTTAATTCATCTCACATCACTATTTTATATTATACATTTAATTTTCCTATTAGAACATAGATCACTCTTCATATTATATACATTAATTAATTCACATTTATTTACACACTTCATATCACATTATTATATTATTATACCACATTACACACACATATTTTAGAAATATACCATATCACATGAGGTATGCTTTTAATTTCATTCTAGCAATTATTTCTGCTAGTCACAATCCCACTGGGTGTTCTATTTTGCTCAACATGTTTCTCTGGTGAACCACTAGATATATTATTGTGGTCTCCCTATATATATCACTGTGATTTTTCTACAGATTACTAATATGATAAATATTTGATAAAATACACTGTGAGAGGATGAATATTGATGTTAAATGCATATAATGATTTGTTTATTTTCATTGTTTTTGTCACTTATATGTCTTTACATGTCCTTATATGTTTATTTTATTGTTCTGTCAAAACGCTGAGTGTCCCAGTCCAAACACTTCACATCTCCACATGACTAGGTTTGAAATTGTGCACTGTGCCATTAAAACGGAACTACATATACTGGGACTTACAGGGACTATATTTTTATTATATTTCACCCCTGAAGAAGAAAGCAGGCCTTTCGAAATGCGTAGGGTGGTTCTATGTGACACCCCACACTCTGGTGTGACTGATATCCCCCTTGGAAGCTGACATCTGCTGATGCACTTTCGTTTGTGCACTAATCTCCTATGAGCTGCCATTGCATCATCTGGCAGGGTTGGACAGGAAGAGTCTGCTGCTACCATCTCACAGCCATCACAACACGTGTGCAGTGCTGATTGCAGAGGGAGGCAGACGCTGCAGGTTGCAAAGATCTACCCCTGCATAACCAGGAGTTTAACACGCCACAGCACAGACATCAGTGACAGCAGCTTCTATCCATAAGAGGGGATACTCTTTAATCTAACCAACGCTTGATGCCTTCTTGCCTCTGGTAAGCAGGTACCCCCACCTGAGTTGGAGTGTCCTTATTGAACCCTTTTATATGTATTTTTATGTATTTTTATATATGATATGTCATAATTAAATGTGTTTGCATTATTCATTGTCACCTGTTGATCTCAGCGTTTGTCTAGTGTTAGGTGTGTGTTACATGTTACATGTTGTTTGCAGCAGTATTATGCTATGATTTTTGATTTTCTTTTTTCCATGTACCCTTTCATCACGTGGAGCACCTTTATGGACAGATCAATACCATGATACTGGTTGTATAAATCTGTTTATTATTATTATTCATCTAATATTGACTATATACTAGTGCAGAGCGCCATAGATATAATCTTTTTTTTTTCTACAGTGGTACATCATACCCATATAATATGTGCATGATAAGCCACTATAGCAGTCAATGAAAACCCTATTAAAACATAAAACAATCAAGTACAACAATACACAACAATTAAATAAATAATCAACCACCTAAACACCACAACAATAATAGAACTAAAAAGCCTCAACTGCACATGAATAAAATTATTCTAACACCAAAACCGCTAAAGAATAAAAATTATATTATACCAAAAATAATAGAATACAATTAAAGAAACACCTAACCAACAAAACAAATCAAGAAATAAAACCGCTAGGCAATCAACAAATTTACTAAAAACAAGCCATCCAAATTCCAAACAATTTAATCAAAAAAATAAACAGAAATAGAAAAAATACCAAGCAATACAAAACAAGCATTTGCCAAAAAATGCATTGTCTGTTACTGTATTTATCTGTACCTTAAAGGGGCACAGATTAATATATTAGCAGTCAATGGTCAATGAAAAACATAAAAATAAATAAATACAATAAAAAAACCTGAAAAAAGACATTTACATACTGCACATTCAATATTTGTCTTGCCTTTAGAAGTCTTCACCCTCCAAATCCCGGCATATCAGGATGCTCTTGACCCGCGACGTCATCCACTACAATCTGACTCATCTTCCTTGAAGAACAGCATCAGGTACCAAAATATTCTTTCTTCCTTCTTCTTTCTCCTTCTTCTATCCTCATCTGTCATTATTTTCTTCTTTTCTTTAATCTATCTTCTTTCTTTCAATCCGAAACCCCATGGTAAATACAAAACAGAGGTTGCTACGTTGAGATCTTCCGCTAAAATGAGATGCACAGGCTTTATATAGGGCTTGTGACATCACATTTTAGCCTGTTGTCAAATTAAAATATTTTTATTTTGAGACAGAATTGTTTTTTTTTTTTTAAGGGAAAATATGTATCCTTCTAATCTGGCTTTATAGTACTGTATTACCCACAAGGCAAATACTTTGGACTGAGTAATGGAAAAGAAAGCACAGTTATTGCGCAAACAAACTAACAAAAAAATAGTTCAAAGTAACCTGTAATTGTAATATCAATAGCAACAACAATTAAGAAGGGATCTGTGATAGCTAATGGTGGTACATATACTGGGCCCTCCCTCTTTGAGCTACAGGAAGGAAGTGCCTAAATTATAGCTTGAAGTTCAGCCCCATAGGGGTGAGACCTTCAGTTAATGTTTGGAGTTGGTTCCAGCCTGCCCCTGCATGGGGTAAGAGCTTGCAGTGTCTCCTCCCAGTCGGGAGTGAGACATGTGCTCAGCCCCTCATGGGCTGAGGCACTAATCTAATCCAGCCAGGCCTCATCATTACCCGCAGGCCAGTACCATCAAGAAGCCAGGGGTCCACCCTATCCAATTGAAGCATAAGCTGCAATAACACCAGCAGTGGCTGCTGAAATAAAGAACATCCTCATTTGTACTTCTGGCTCTGCTGTAGTCTATATGGAGGGAGGTAAATGATAGTAAGGATTGTCATAGCGGGGTCCCCCTTCAGTCATGCTGAAGCCCCCTATGTCTGGAGGTGCTGACACTGAGAATAACTGAACCAGAGGGATCCCTAAAGGTCTGCCCTGTACCCCCACACCATCGTGGGAAACTCATCTCTCCTGTACCACGCAGGTAACCAGTACTACAATGAGCAGTTGCATAGCCATTATCTCTCAGAGGGAGGGGGGGGACATGTGCTACAAATGGAGGCGCTGCTGAGATGGGCAGTTGCAGGACAGACTTTAAAGAAAAGAAAGAATTGCCAGCGCCAAATCAGTCCTTTAAATAATAATAAATCCGAATAAAGACCAAACCGTCTCTTGCAAAGTCCCAAAAGTGTCCTAATTCTCCCGCCAAACTAGTGGGACCGCATGGGTTGAAGGATGCCAACGCCCTTTCTGCAAAATCCCCGTCTGCAAAAAGTTCTGAAAAGTTGCAACTTGTTCTGCAGCAAAGTGTAGCCACACTCCTCATCGTGACTGACTCATCCGGAGCTTGGTCACTACTTGGTCCATCCCACCCCAACCTTGTGTTACACCTAGGGGAGGAACAATGCCTTGTACCAATCAGGACTTTGTTTCCAAACCATGGGAGGAGTTTGCCACACCTTGTCTAGCTTCACTTCTGCAGAGCTGTGGACAAGTGAAGAGCTACCTGCTAGTCCTCTGCTTTTCTACAGTGCCTATTTTATCTACCTCATCATGTCAGAGTTGGATCTCATGAAATATTCCCTACCAGGAGGCTTTCTGGTGGCTACAGTCTATGGGAGACAGTTCCTCCAATGTGTGTGCCCTCACTGCAGAATACCTGGGGGAGAGGTCAGTACAACAGCACAATGCCAAAATTGTGGGACGCAATATCTGCGGCCTGCCAATCCCGTGCCCCCTGCAAAGGTGATACTGCCGAGTGATCGAACTGTTATACCCGCTGGTATGGACCCTGCCTACCACAATCCACCCCTACTCCTGATGGCCTCCGATCAGGTCCTACTATCTTGGGAGGTGGCCCGAGGAAACGTGTACCTGGCTGGGCCTTCTATAGTTACGTGTACCCTAGTACCTGGACATCAAGGTTCCAATGTTCCTGTATCTGAGATGACCCCAGTGGTACCGATGCCAATGGTTCCAGGATTGGAACCAGAGTCAGTTCGTCTGGTGGGTGAGTCGACTGCCCCGGTGGTGTTGGGAGCATCTCCTTTGGTGGTGCCGGAGCAGGCCTGCTTCGTGCCGATTACAGCCAAGGGGTGCCGGACGTCCCGACATCGCGGCCCGGAGGATGTGTCCTTGCCGATGACTTCGTCCGATGGAGAAGGTGGTCCCGAGAAGCGGCGGAGTCATGAGGTCGCAACGTCCGTCTTAAAGGCTGTGGTGCTGCCGGAGGTCTGGAAGAGCCCTCCACCAGAGGAGGATGTCGGAGCTAGCCAAGAAACCACTGCTGAGGAAAAAACCCATTCCGATGACATCTCCTATCTGCACTTAAGTGAGACGACATCACTTTTTACTCAACAGGAGTCCGCTGCAGCCTTTCTGGAGGAGGAACCCAGCGGAGCCTTGTTTTCCATGCCACGGGGTGAGGCACTTCCAGTACAACCGGAAGCGACATCACTGTCAGCGCAAAGCAAGGGCCTGCCTGGGAGCCCCGCGAGCTTGGCTCTTTATGATGACGTCTTAAAGACGGCCGTTGTGTCAGATGTGGAACCTCCTTTGTTGCCTACCGTAGTGAGTACCGGACGGTCACGTCTACATCTCCTCCACTACAGACCCCAACCCGGGGAAGAAGCCGGCTTGGATCTTTTCAGAAGATCCCTGTACCATGCCCTATAGGTTGTTGCCGACCTACCGGTACAAATCATGGACAGGTCATGGATATTACTAGGCCCAACTCACCGGCCCCAGTTGTCCCTGCCCCGTCACCAGGCCCTGTACCAAGCCCAACACCATCCGCTAGAGGTAAAGGGAAGGCCAACCCTGAGCGACACAAAAAGGATCTTCCTGGGCCCATACACTTGATTCCTAACCCCAGTATCTCTGCTTCTGATGCTGCTACTTTTGTACTAACACCGTTCCCTTGTGAGAAGCTATCACCGGGTATGTCCATGGACTTGAGAGACAGGGACTTTGCAGGGAAGGATGGGCGGTCATCTGATCTGAAGGTGAAATATCTTATGCTAGCCACATTCCTGTGAAAAGGTCTCCCAGGTCGTTTAAGTCATTTAGGAACTCATCCCTATTGCAGATATCTGCTACTTTTGGTGTGTCCTCCCAGATGGACACCAGGTCCAGTAGTCCACATGAGTCCAGGGAACCCCTTAAATTGGGGGACCCCATGTTTGAGGGTTATGCCCCTAGATTTAATAGAACAAGACTGCTAATAGTAAATGGTGCTATTGTGGATGACTGGTGGGAGGAAGGTCAACTATCCCAGGAAGAGATAGCAGAAGCCCTCCGCAAGAGGATGGGTGAAATAAACTTGGGAGTAAGAACCCCCATGGGTCCCTCTATCTTCTACCAGGAGGTTGAGTTAAGTGAACCTCCGTTCTGGGTACTACTTGGTCAGGGACATGGCCATAAAATACAACGATTAAGTAGAGCTTATCAAGCTATCTGTAATAGGTACCGTTAATCCTACAGGTATACCTTCCCGTTTGGACCTGAGCCAATAATGGATGAAATAGATCAACACTGACATGAGTGGTTGAGGTTAACAGTCATTGAGAATATTAAAGCCAAAATGAGTGAAGACAGGTTTATTAAAGATGACAAGATTCGGTCGGTAATGGAAGAATGGCTCGTTGGCACCTGTATTTTCAAAGATAGGGTAGAGGTTAGACAGTGCCCTGGTCCTCCTAAGGTATACTATATCTGGACCAAGTTATTCAATGGGAGGGTGGTCAAGAACCCGGACCCAAAACATTATGTGAGGATTTTTCTTGTATTTTTCCCGTTGGGAGAATAAGTTACATGAATATCATCACTGTTCTCTGTGGAAGGTAAAGAGTTAGTAGACTGTGTACAGTATGAGGTTATTTGTACATCTGTTATAACCTGTATTTGTTTGCCGAAACAAGGTGGATGGATGGTGCTCACATTTGGATCCAAGTGAGGAGTTGGATGTTTCACCTAGGGGAGAGTATAGCGGTGGCTGATCCTGCTATCTCTCTACCTTCCCCTATCATGTAAGTTCTAATAAGATGTAGAACTATCCTATGGGGCTTCCCCCCTCCTCATTCTGAATTCCTGAGTGACAGGAGTTGAGTTGACACAGGGATCTGTGATAGCCAATGGTGGTACAGATACTGGGCCCTTCCTCTTTGAGCTGCAGGAAGGAAGTGCCTAAATTATAGCTTGAAATTCAGCCCCTTAGGGGTGAGACATTCAGTTAGTGTTTGGAGTTGGTTCCAGCCTGCCCCTGCATGGGGTAGGAGCTTGCAGTGTCTCCTCCCAGTCGGGAGTGAGACATGTGCTCAGCCAGACAGCACTCACAACCCACGCGCCACCCGCCGCCTCACACCCTAGCAGGACACACGCCTCACATTTTTACATCACTTATGGCACCAAAATATACATTGTACTGTGGTGTGGTTACAATAAACCATTTTTATACAACATCGTATTACATTTTCTTCCATCTTTCTTTTCAATATTATTATCCAACCTTTACAACAAATACTCACCTATTGTTCCACAATTTATAAATAATACTACCTATTACGCATTTACATCCCGGGCAACGCCGGGTCTCTCAGCTAGTATATATATATATATATAAAAGAGAAAAAGTGTGAAGTGGCGCCTTGCAAACACTAACACTACATAGATGTCAAAAATACGTCTCCAAAGCTGCAATAAACGAAACCATATGTGTTATATGAGTGCAATATGCTATATCATAAAATAGGAATAGAACTCACAAAAATCGCTGTATAATGTCGCATGTCAGAGATCGGCGGTTCTCTCCCCCATCCGATTATTGTATGGAAAATGTGAGTTTTATAACACTTGTGATGATTTTATAATATACTGAGTCCGAATAGTATGCACTATTGTGGTTTTCCTTTATTTTCATACCGCACTCACCCATTGAGGGATATCCTGACATTTGCTGTCTAAAGGGCTCCAGTCAGAGAGAGAAGGATCTCTGACATGCGACATTATACAGCGATTTTTGTGAGTTCTATTCGATCTCTGACATGCGACATTATACAGCGATTTTTGTGAGTTCTATTCTTATAGAGATATAAGGAACAGTAGCAGTGATTACAGTCTGCACTATATATATTTTATTTCTTTCACATATACCGCGGTATCTTCCTGCGCTCCTCCTCACCTCCAAGCAAAGAAAACTCCATATCCTGGGATTTGGAACTGTCCCATCAGAGGAAGTTGAGCTGCTATATACACTTTTTATTACTTATTCACTTTTTGGTGTAAGGTGCATTTGTGTATTTTTGTGTTTCACTTATAACACTATTTATTATTAATCACTTGGGAAGCGCCCAGTCCATCCCTTACTCCCCCATCCCCCTTTTTTAGCATATCATAAAATACAAATATAAAATATATAAAAAACTAATATAAAAATAAAGAATATATGTTGGTGATATAAGATACAAAAACCAGTCCCAGTACACTGTTCTCCAGAGTCTTTGCAGCCTGTTTGGAGGGAACACCACTCCCTTGAAGATATCTAGAAAAAAGACAAACAGCGCACTCATAGTGTAGTATAGTTACAACATTTATATGGAACTGGATTCAAATGTAAACTGCGCACTCACAAACAAAGCGGGTTTGATAGCATGTATGAGATAATTACTCAATCGCCAACAGAAACAGCAGGGTGAACAGCAGAGCCTCCAGTGCAGATCCAGTGTCCCATTTCAGTGTACAGGAGGGCAGATGTTTGCAACAGACACTCCGTGTACCGGAAGGGGAAAGTGCGCTCCGTGCGCTTCCCCCTCTGGTGTCTCCGCCGACAGGTACACGTCCTCAGCTGCCAGGACTTCCAGTTGCTGATACCAACACAGGGCTCTTCCGGATCTGCTTGTGGCACTCCCAGCACGAGAACACTGCTGCTGTTATCCCCAGATGGAACAGGGTTGCGTGCTCCCGCTTGCACGTTAATGCTTGCAGTACAATAAAAATTGCAATATTTGCACTCCAAATAACACACCCTACGAGTTTCGTCTTTTGGACTTCGTCAGGGATTGGTAAAAAGTAGTCTTCAGACGTAATTTATAGTTTGAATAGCCAATCATAGACCGACACAACTTGATTAGATAATCATTAACAGGTATGCGCTCAAGGTCTAATAGGTAACTCCTTTCACTACTGGTACACAATGTGATTTGACATACATGTGCGCCGACGAGTATTCTAAAACTTACCTAAAATCTGGGGCTATCACCAACAAGATCCCCATCAAGAAGCCAGGGGTCCACCCTATCCAATTGAAGCATAAGCTGTAATAACACCAGCAGTGGCTGCTGAAATAAAGAACATCCTCATTTGTACTTCTGGCTCCGCTGCAGTCTGTATGGAGGAAGGTAAATGATAGTAAGGATTGTCATAGCGGGGTCCCCCTTCAGTCATGCTGAAGCTCCCTATGTCTTGAGGCGCTGACATGAGAAGAACAGAACCCGAAGGATCCGTAAAGGTCTGCCCTGTACCCTCAAACCATCGCGGGGAACTTATCTCTCCTGTACCACGCAGGTAACCAGCATAGTAACAGTCGCAAAACCATAATCTCACAGAGGAGAGAGGAGGGGGAGGTGTATAGGGAGGGGGGGAAACATGGGTTACATATGTAAAGCAGGTAACGTATAATTCAAAATTTTTATTTAAGATGGCAATCGTTTGGTGCTCCTGTTATAAATCTGTAAAAATCCTAATTGTGTGCCTAACATAATGGCTGCCTTCTAACTGTGTGCTGCATCCTGTGACATGCTGCAGCGAATATGTAACGTTATATTACAAAGTATAACAAATTATTGTTCCAGCTTTCAGAGTAATAGACCGTCTGCTGTCTGGAGCATAGCAAGAGATCTGTTTGTGATACTTTGTTGCCAAAGGGTAGAGTTCAAAAAGGCATGTGTCAGAGCCTGTTAAAAAAGAGGAAGTGGATATGACTTTCTAAATGGTTGCTGTAGCAACCAAAAATCATTAAAAATGGCGTTTTTTTATTTTTATTATTATTATTTATTTATTTTTCCTTATTTGTAACAAATATTATTTCACCATGGATACACATCACCTAAAATAAGTTCTTTACCTACGCGGCGGAGTAGGGCTCGAAAAACCGCGTGGGCTCATTAAATAAGTTATACCTACATCATTATGTAATATATGCTACCCTGTTTACCATGTATTGGATATGTTTTTCATGTATATCATGTATTTACACACCAATAAAATACAAGTTATAAAAAAAAAAAAATGGCGTTAGGAGTTTAAAAAATGCAGACAGCATTATCTAAAACTACAGAACTGATTTATTGAAAAACACGTACAGGATTTTTCAAATTTTGCTGCTTTAAAGAGGATATATATTTTTTTTCAATGAATTCATAAATCTTACATAAAAGTAAAACTACTAATACAATTCTTTAAATAACTATTTCAATAGGAATCACAATAAGCCATGCTAGGCTTACATCCAATGAATGTGTATCTGTATTATAAGAGCCAAGAAGCTTTCACATAAAACATCGCGGTTTAACAAGACACCACGGGAGGCTTGTACTGTAAACACGACTCTGGTTTTGATCTTGCATGTAATGTGGGAGGCCTCCTTGCGGGAAACTGCAGGATCGGGCTGGTCTTATTCAACTTGAAGCCTAAACCAAGATGCTTAAAGTGAAAGACGTAGGAGGTCCCTAGTACTTGGGGGTCTTTTTAATTCCAAAACTTTCAGGCAATTAGAGTAATTTATTTAAGACCAGTTTATGGTTGCCACAATTAAAGCAATATTTCCCTGAAAGGGTTAACATTATATGTGTAACGGGTTTCCCCCCCCCCCCCATACTGTGGGTGCGGAGAAACATATAGTGTTACCAGGTGTGTGGTGCGTTACCTGTTGGCTCACAGGAAGGCTGAGCTTCCGTCACGGGGAACCTAGGGCAATTATAATACTATGGGTAACCACTTACTCGATGCAGCGCCTCCACCTGCGATGGCTCCCACCATAGGGGGAGTGGTTCCTCGCAGGACACTCACAATAATCACATACAACTGAAGGGGTAATAACTAATACCTTTTACTTAGGAACGTAAGATAACACATATCACGGCAATAACATCATAACAGGTGTCCCTCTCTAGAGGAGACACTTACCACTGCGTCGCACAGGACGCTTTCCCAACACCAGGTGATCCCACCCAGTGTCCATTGAGTCCCACCCAATGCCCCGCACTCTTGCAGAGAGAAGCAATGGGTGACTGCGCAGTCACAATTACACTAAGGGCCCGTTGGTGCACTTATGACTGTATAGTACCTGCCGAGTACTCCGGTGCTCGGATCAGCAACAACTTCACAAAGGGTCAGACGAGTGATGATTCCGTCTGTTCCCAACCTGGAGATATTCTCTGTGGCCCCGACTTGAGCCCGAACTCCTTCACTGGAACCGCAGCGTCCGCTGAGTCCCTATCTAACACTACAACAACGTAACACACACTGTACTATAGGCCGTCCCTACAGCACAGCATCCTTAGGTGGCTTAAGGAAAACTCCTAGGGCCTGCGGGGTTGCCTATCCTATGCAGGTAGGTCCCTGCACCCACCCTACTCATAACACGGGCCCATGGCCATGGCTCCCCGGATTGGTTACCGCTATGAACCCCCCAGTTGCCTCATACTACGCGCAATGCGGACCCTGGGCTATGGCTCCCCGGACTGGTTACGCTATGAACCCCCCAGTTGTCTCACGTCGCTTACCTCCCCTAATTCCTGCAGCAACGCTCTGCAGACTAACACTCAGCCCCCTTGTCCCTTTCTTCCCGTTCTGTTCCCCAGCTCTAACTACAGTAAGTGACAGGGTCCCTAACCTGAGGGCTGTTCCTGGCAACACTCACTAACCTAGTGGGGAATCAGGGCTAACTTGGACCTTAGGGCTGCTGGCCTAGTGCAGGGAGTCCCTGACTCCTGCACCCTACCTCCTTCCCTGGGCTGCTCCTGACTCAGACTCCTTGCGTGCTCCATGCCCGCGAAATGTATCTCTTTTCTCCCTCTAGAGATCCTGCAGCCCTATTGGCTCCTATGAGGCACCTGGTGCCTACCTCGCTATGCTCCATGGGAATTGTAGTCCCATAGAGCCTATCTGGGCATTGGGGCCGCGTGCACACTTGCCCTGCGCATGCGCGAGTATTTAGGGGCCGCCTCAACCTTTCCCTGCTTTTCCCTACACTCGCACGACTCCTTCCTGACTCTGGGGCCCTACCTGCGCATGCGCGACCACTGCGCATGCGCGAGCTAAGGGGCAATGGCGGCTCCCTTGCCGCCCAGCTCCGAGAGCGCCGGGATCCCCGTGACACGCGTGTGGCCCAGGCAACCGGCCGCACGCGGCCCCGGCAGCCCCCGAGCCGGGACCTGACTGCCCTCACCTCTCCGATCGCCAGGCGGAGCCACCACCCGGCTCGGCGGCACCCGCGATCAGCGGCTAGGTGAGGGGGGTGCAGACTGGCTGGGGAGACCAGGTTACATCTGCATCAGTTAGTCATTAAGAATGGATAAGCCGGGTTTGGCACACAACGTGATCCAATGTGTAGGGTCAGGAATGCGGTGCATTAAATATTTCAGACTTATTACTTTACATGAATTGTTCTGAGAAGATTAATAGCAAATTTAATGTCATAACGTCTGACATTGTGCTCCTTATACATAGGCTCAATCAGCACTCCCAGGCCAAATAATAAGACAAAAAGAGGTATTATATAAGATATTAATATAAACAATGTTCAACATTTAATAAAAAACAAACAACTTTATATATAAATCAGTGCAAATAAGTAGCACACAATATTAAATGATACTAGTGTAATAGTGTTTCCCACACCCTCTGGAAGATTCCCCAATTGCCAGGTGTATGGTGCATGCTACCTGTTGGCTCACAGAATGCTGAATTGTCCGCCGATGGTTGTGGGGACCGCAGGGCAGGCTTCTGTGATATATACCCAACATTTACTCCGTGGTACACAGCACCTCCATCTGCCGTAAGTTCCAGATGTATGGAGGAGATCTCCTGTGGTAGATACAGTTACCTCTCTCCCCCCCAGTAAGATCACACACCAGGCAGTCACCTTACTCAAAAAACAGCGTACACCGCTCATAGTGTATTAAAAATATATAATGTGAGGCACAATAAATGGTAAGTAAACTGCGTACATCAAGGATGAATACACAATTTCATTACAGCAACAATTGTGCAAAAGTTGCATCTGGGTTAACAGTGACTCGTAGTTGTCAGTATTGTACCTGAGTTATTTTATTATTTTTACCTCTCTAAAAAGCCTATTGCGGTAATTAAATTGTGCCTTTTCTATAGAGTATGTGTTTCTCTGTCTCTTCTTCATCAATGATGTCAGTGACAGTAAGGGACTCCTATAATACACTTTGCCAAGGTGTCACAGATGTGAAGGTATTTATAGCATCAAAGCAAAATAGATCCAGCACACTTGGACTTCTTCAATAAGTGGAGTTTATTTACACAGTGATTGATGTTTTGGTCACCGTTGGGACATTTGTCTTGACAAATGCCCCAACTGGGATGGAAATTTTAATCACTGTGTAAATAAACGTCACTTATTGAAGAAGTCCAAGTATGCTGGATCTATTTTGCTTTGAGGATATACTAGCTGTTTTGCTCGGCTTCGCCCGGGGAATGTAATATTGAATACATGTCCCCACCGTAACCGCCCTCCCCCTGCTGCCGGCATATCTCGGGCTCCCCCCCTTTCCCCTCACTTCCCCCCCCCCCTCCGCTGCTGGATGTAGTGCGGGTGAGATTTGTCTCTGTCTGTATGTGTCTGTGTGTGTGTGTAACTGTCTGTGTGTGTATATGTGTGTGTGTCTGTCTGTGTGTGTGTCACCCCCTGCTGCCGGAACATGCCCCAGATTCCCTCTCGCTGGTGGCACATGCCCTGCGCTGCTGTGGAATGTCATCTCACTGCCGGCACATCTCCCCGCCCCGTTGGTACATCTCCCCTCATTGGTGGCACATTTTCCCAGCCCCCCTCTCCCACGTTGGTACATCTCCCCCCGCTGCCGGCACATGCCCCCCCCCAGCCCCACTAGTACATCCCCCCCCGATAGCTGCCCCCTCCCCCCCCCCCCCGCTGGTACATCTCCCCCCGCTAGCTGGCACATCTCCCCTCGCAAGCAAGCACATCTCCCCCCCCGCTGTCACATCTCCCCCGCACATCTCACATCACACACAGAGACACACAGCCCGATCCAGGAATGGACACGCCCCTCCCTTAGTAGCCACGCCCCCCACGCCCCGCTTCTGCTCTAACAGATTTGCTGGACAGCCGAGGGAAACTTAGAATGTCCATAATTTGGGAGGTGAGTCACATTGGATGCTCAAAATAGTTGCATTGACCTAAAAATCTGCAGCAGAATGTACAGTGAAAGTTTTGTTGCGCTACGTGGTGCCGTTTCTGAGATTTCGATGCTTCGGACATACAAACAGACGGAATCCAACTTAGAATTATAGTATATATATATATATATATCAAAGGCTGTGAACATTTTGAATATCTTGACCGTGCTTCTATAAGTTCCTGCATTGGTACATTTGGGTTGGGATTTTACTGAGAATTACATTTGCTTGCATATCATGGACATTGACAGCATCTAAAGGTTAATTGGTGCTATTGTTTAAAGCTGTATATTAGTTTAATAAATAGAAAACAGCAAAGCAGCTTGTCAAGTTTACTTTTAGGATTCTTAGACTAAAGTTCCACAAGGATGAATATTTGAACTTTAATGTTACTGCCGGCACGTTTGATCTGATTATGGGCTGGATGCATTATACTCCGGAATGGTCCCTTTTAATAGTTATTCCCATTTATCAGCCAACAAATCTTTTTCCCGTATTCAATCCTTGGCACAATTCTGAGACTGACTTATTTTTTTAGATAATTTTGTAATAGTTTCGGTTGAATAATTTGAATGCAAAAAAGCAGGCTTATGATTTGATCAAAAGCTGCAACCGAAAGACTCCTTTTGTCATACAGACATAGGTTTCAAAATGTATATTTTCCACCATATATTGTTAGCCCAATGGGAGACGTGCAGGGATTCAGTTTTTTTGGCCAGCAGCATTAATACAATATTAATAAATTGACTATTATATAAATCATTGCCCTAAATATCATATATAAACTAATAACAACTAGTATAAAACTAATATAAATAAAAATTGTAATTTTTTTTAAAAAGCAATGAAGATATGCATAGAAAAAGTCACAAGTCCATGTATTGGATCACAATGAATCCATGATGATAAAAAAAACCTTTAAGAACACATCTTGGATGCTGGCAGCCTTTCTTCTAGGGTCAACAACCTCCAAAAGTGTACCTAACAGAGAGAAAAAAAAAAAGCTCCCGATCCTCGCGTGATACCAGAGTATAAAAGGTTTAATAAAATAGAACTTTGACAAATTCAAACTCACAATCTTGCCAAAATATATAAGCGTGGTATGAGCTGATCTCATGCACCAACGTTGGAGGAGAAAAACGCAGTCTGCCCGCTCCGTTGTAGGATGTAATCTCCAGGAACTCACTGCTGGTGTCACTGTGTTGAAATCCTCCAGCAACCCGAGTTTGCAGAATATTAGTTCCTCGTGTAGCACGTTCCTAGTGCCCAGGGGCAGTCTCAACAGATTCTCGGCTCAATCACCTCTTACGTCTGTCAAATGGCTCTAGATCAGCCACCGCAGATGAATCACACCACGGGACCCTATGCGTTTCTTCCCTGACCGGATTTCATCAGGGGATGGACTTGGTTGTTAGTTACCAACTATATATAGTACCAAAGTCGAACAGTCCTACATTGATTATTAATGTAGCCGGGACCCGTTTTCACCACCCTTGGTTGTTGTGGGGTGGGAGAGACTGCACCTAGGGAATGCTCCGATAATGGAGGTTCCGCGTAGAGGGAGCCGCCATGCTAAGGTTGGCGCAGGCGCAGAACTGGCCCGGGAGGAGGTTGCGCATGCGCAGGACAAAGTGAGAAAAGCCCGCGAAGGAGGAGAGCTCAGATAGGAGGGAGGTTAAGGAACTACGGGTCCCAGCAGCCCCGTGGGTCCCCGTGACGTGCAATGACCAATCAGGTGCGAGTAAGGGAGGAAAAGGAGGTAGGGGCGCGCACGTTGTGTCAGAGCTGGCTGTAGGAGGAAGGAGAAGGAGCTTCGGTGTAGGGAGGCAGTCCGCACCCTACCTAGGCCTCATGCCCCAGGCCCAGTTAGGCCCTGAGCTCCAGTAGTGTGAAGCGGAGTTAGGGACTGGCCATAGATAGGTCCGGATTACCTTATTGATTACGTGAGTGCTACCGGGACAGTTCTAAGTCGGCGGGAAGTCTGGGCTCAGACCCCGCTACCACGTTGCTGCGTGTCTGGGTGGGATCGCCCCGGACACCTACGGGTGACGTCATCTAATCCCACGCCGATCCTTTGTGAAGACTGTTGCAGGACCGGTACTGGAGTACCCGGCAGGTAAACGTCAAGTGCACCAACGGTACCATCATTCACTCAGGACACGGTGGCTGCGCAGTCACATACATATACATTCACTGACTCACTTGAGGGTGGGGGAACTTATTACAAGAGGGAACTGGACAAGGGGTGGGATCACCCGGTGAAGAGAAGGGGAGAGGGAGCATTCGGCAGGACGCTGAGTGTAGTGTCCCCTCAAAGAGGGACACTGGTTTCTGATAGAATAAGAGAGAGGTTGTGTTATTGAGTTTGTGCCAGTAAAGTTAATCGGTTAAGGTATATTGCTGTGTGTGTATTAATGTACGTAAGTTCCTGCGAAGACCCACTTCCCCTCGGGCGGAAGCTGTCGCAGGTGGAGGCGCTGCATCAAGTTATAAGCATTGTACGTACCCCAGGCTCTCCGTGGCAGAGGCTCAGGCCCTGTGAGCCTACAGGTTATACAGCATATGGTAGTGGTCTGTGTTCGCTAGGAACCCGGGCTACATTAAGTTGGGGCATCTGTGTGTAATCATATTGTGTACTTAGTATACAGAGCAAAGACAGACTTTCAACTATTATTATTTCTAAATGAGTGAACTTTTTTGCTGTTTATGTGCCAATAAAGTTATAGTTTGCTGATCCAGAGGATTCCCGGTCTGTTTCACAGACGTAGGCAGCTGCACCGCCTTCTTCTCTCCATTTGTTCTTTTAGAGACAAGCGCAGATTAGTAAATATAGCCAATATTGTCTATATGTTCTTCAGTGCAACACATTGCCACTTTCAATACGTTATCTTATGGATAAGTTAAAAAAAAATAGTCAACGTCAAAATGGGTTTCCAGGGAATAGTTTATTGGAAAGTATGAGCAAACAGTAAGCATAAACTTAACTCAACCTACATGTGAAAATAAAAACAGAAGGTCCTCTGAAATGTAACGCAGCAAACCTCCCAGATCCACTTGGAGATATCACTTTGTGATAAAAACACTTGTTTTTTATGTGAGTGAAACTTCTATAGTCTTTATCAGCACGTATATTTATTTCAAGCATTATTGTGATTTCTTCTGTATTTTCACCTTTCCCTGTGGATCTTGGCAAACATCCTGAACTGAGCTGCATCTTGTCCAAGGTTTTTGTGTATTTCTCAATTTTGATTCACATTTTTTATCCACATTTTGTATCACTTTTGTTATTTTCAAGGGACCTTAATCAATTTATATAATAATAATAATAATAATAATAATATGTTCTTGTATAGTACTGCTAGCTTTACAGAGACATTTTGCAGGCACAGGTTCTGTGGTGCTTACAATCTATTTTTGGTGCCTGAGGCACAGGGTGATAAAGTGACTTTAGCCCCTGGCCACAGGGAGCCAACGCCGGGAATTGAACCATGTTCCCCTGTGCCAATCAGTGTCTTTACTCAATGAGCCACTCCTTCTCCCAATTCTAGTTGTATTCACCACCATAAGTGGTGGCTTTGTGCTTGTTCTCTCTGTTTTTTTTATATAGTTTATGGGAAGCATGAAGGTGAATCTCGCTCACTGTGGGCATATTAGAAATGGGCAATTATTTAAAGATTGCCATTGGCTTTGTGGGAATGATGGGGCTAAATGGAAGATTCCATTTCTAGAATGTCTTTAAAGTAGTGTAGTTGGTGCAGCTCAGTAAAATAATGAATGCACATTAATATTAAAGAGAGTTTTTGCTCACCACAACCCACTCCATGTGACCCATACATAATTGCCAATCCATGCCCCAGGACAAAGTTCATTGTGCCGTCATTGTTCAGCTCGGTGTTGCTCAGCCCAGCTAACATAATGAGCCCTATACCAAATCTAAAACACAGTAAATGTCATGATAAAGATGCAGCAGCCCTTACTGTGCCTGGCACCGTGGCAAGTTGCAACCGCGGAAGCCCCAGCGCAAGAGGATGATCACTGTGGGGGGTCTAACCCTGCAGCATGGACTCCCTGCAGTGACGTCGCGGCGGCACTGTCTCCAGACACGGGACTTTATCTGTTCTTCAGCTTCGGCTCTGGCGACAGTGAGTCGTGCTACATCAATTATATGCCCAGGAAGTGGATCGGCCACCACAGAAGATACAATTCTCCGTACTGCAAGAGGGCCAACAACGCATTGCTTTGTCTGGCACGGGAGGTAGACGGATATGCTTACTGAGGCATTTTAGGTCTGGTGTAAGGTTATTGATTCATTCAAACACGTGCATTTAAAATGTCCTATTTAAAGATCGAATGCCCCTTTAGCTATTCCTTTTTCTTACCAAGATTAAGCACAGGTTTCTTTATGAAAACATTGAGTTATTTTTTTGTAGCTGGTGTTGCTGAAGCTGTATTTCATTTAGCTCTGATGTGTTTCTCATCATTTGTGCAAGGTTTTCATCAAAGATATGTTTGTTCACCGTCTTAATTAAATTCATCCACTTTAGCCCAGCATAAATTTCAAAGAAAAGCCTGGCTATGCTCATTGATTGTAGCTTTCCTTTTATGAGAAGATGGGCGGCTTTGGTAATTACAATTCTGTTTTGATGGCATGCCGGATTACATGTGTTCTTTAGAATGGGAACATTTGTATTTATCTTTAATTAATCTTTGAGCAGTCTTATGGTAGATGTGAAATTATCTATAAAATGTATTACCAGGAAGTATTACATTGAGAGTTACCTCTCGTTTTCAAGTATGTCCTGGGCACCTAGAGCGTGTAGCTTATAACGTGGATCACATCCCAATTACATTATACAGTATGTATATCTTTATTTACATAGCGCCATCCATGTTCACATCAGTAACACCTGTGACATAATAATATATCACATAAAGGGAATAAGGGCTTAAAAGTAACATTAGAAAACAGCTTTGCAATTTAATGTTTAATGTTCCATACAAATCAGGAAATGAAATAAATGAGAAAAATGCAGTATTAGCAAAGTTATGCTTATACATGACTAAGGCAAACCAGTTCTAAAGGAGAAAATATTGTGTCAAAGGAAAAAATGTTGTATTTTTCAAAGCACCTTCTTCTGCCAACCCAACTCTGTATCCTTCATTAAGGTGTCCTTTGTAAAAAGGAAAGCAGGATAAAAACTTATAGTGTCTACTTGATCGTAATACTATGCCTCTGCATGCTGCTCTTGCATGGATATGGCTTTTAAATACAGTACATGTCTGTGATGTTACAGTCTGTTCATCATTTCCTGTAATCCATTGTCTCAAGACAATACCACAATGAAACAAGTGAAGTTTCTTTTACAATAACTGACATATATACGGCATAATGACATCTGCCCTGGTTAATCTTAACACTTTCTAAGCTTGTTTCACTTATTTGTCATATATATTTTCTTTTTATAGTTTAATCATTTAGATTTTTTTAGATCTCTGTTTCTATCTTCACAATAGTCACGCATTGTTTTCTTTTTAAAAGTTGAACCTGTTACACTTTTGATGTGTTGGTCTGAGCTTGATATTTATTTTCGTCTTATAAAGGGAGATTTCCAAAAGCTTTGATTCCAGATCAATACTATAGACATTCACTTGAGTGTCTATCATACTTTAGTGGAGAAGGCGTGGCTCAGTGAGTAAAGATACTGACTTGCACTGAGAACAAAGCATATGGAACCTGGTTTAATTCCCGATGTCAGCTCCTTGTGACCTTGGGCAAGTCACTTTATCTCCCTATGCCTTAGGCACCAAAAACATAGATTGTAAGTTCCGCAGGGACTGTGTCTGCAAAATGTCTCTGTAAAACACTACATAAAACTAACAGCGCTATACAAGAATAAACAATTATTATATTCTGACATCTGAGGGAGTATCATTTACCAATGTATGAGTTTCTGTATTGTAATGGTGCCCACAATGTCATACCCCAGCAAAAAGGAAACCTTTTAGTGAATTATTCAAAGTAGGTCTGGTAAAGCTGTAAGTTCATAGATAGTATTTTCCCCTCTGGAGAATGTCCGGTACAGACGCTGTACTGGAAAGGTGTAGGGATTACATAGTGTAGGGGTTAATATATACATTAATAAAGCTTCAAGGCTTTGAACCATTGAATACAACAAGAGACAATAAGGCCCCAATGCTACAGCCAATATGACAAATGATTGCAGGATAAGATTATTTATTTTTATTTATAAAATGCGCAACCAGGAAATAATACATTGCGTTACCTCTTGTTTTCAAGTATGTCCTGGGCATAGACTTATAATGACAACACATCATTACACAATATATTTACAGACATTTCATGGACAGTTAGAGACAATACATGTTACGGGCGTATCTAACAGTTGCAGATAAGATTAAAATGTGAGACAGCTGAGGTCTTGAAAGAACTTTAATTGGAGGAGGATTTGAGAGTCTCTGTTAGTTTTTTCCAGTGGTGAGGTGTAGGTTAACAGAAGGAGGAGCGATTGGATTCTTTGTTGAACCTTGGGACCGTGAACAGTATTTTGAAGATATTCTAGAAAAGCTCTCCTTGAGTTGTTGGGAAGAGCCTTCTTACCCCTGGAGTCATCAAACACATGTTTGTACCATTGGACATAACAATCAAAAGTCACATGGTGTTGAAAAATTAGTTGGGAAAATCGACTCGACTGTCCCTTGCTGTTTGTAACATATCTTTGCAAAGTTTACCTTGATATTACTGAAATCGGGAAGTCCTCTTTTGGATCCCCACAGACAGTAATATCAATGCATCTTTGTCTCCGTGGTGCCACAGGTGTGCTTTGGAAATCAGGCACAGGTAACTGCTCTGGGATGCCCCTTACCTGTATCACGGGGGCACGGAGCCACAATTTCATCATCGCTGTCTGGGATGTTGAGTGTGCTTCCTAACAGCTTGGTATTGAATGGAGGCGGAGGGGGAGGAGGGTGGCTTCCTCCAAATGTTTTATTTTCTCCTGCTGATACATATCTATGATCAAATAGAGACCCACCATGTCCCTCGCCAGTCCCACCATGTCACACGCCATTTTGTCCATTCTCTCCAAAAGGTCAATTTTTCCGCCCAGTGGTCCCAGATGTGGTGTCGGGCCCAATAAATGGCAGGTCTAGCCACATGTGTACAACATCTTGTATATCGGCATGATAATTGAACATTACAAAGTCATTTGACTTGCCAAGCTGCATCGGTCCTAGAGCCTTTTCCTTCTGAGTTTTTGGTGCTGCCTCGTTTCTTTCACCACTTCAAACTATTTGAATTTTGGGGTCTCGGGTAATCTTGGATCAACAGGCATCCTGCACTTTCTTTGGCTCCCTATTGGTACAGCAATAAGAAGGTTCTTGCATCCATAGAAGCTGGATTGATCCATCATTGATGCACGAGTTCTGACCAAGGTCAGTGAGCATGGCAAGACCATTTCTGTGACAGTTTATGCACAGTACCACTGATATCACAGGGGCAACATTCGGCACAAGATGTTAATGTTGGATGGGGCTAAATTGGTGATTGGTTGTCTACTGTTGCAAGGCATCAAAGTAGGAGTATACCTGTAACTGTCACTTTACCTTTATAATACAGTACAACGAAGATGCAATATACAATACACATTCATTAGTAGTACAGTACATTCTGAATAGCAGCTATAGCCAAAAAATCCCCCAAAGAATCTAACATTAGAATAAAGCAGATGTACATAAAGGGATTTACAAAAAGGGACACCCAAAGGCAGATAACAGTTCACAAACTGGTCTACAGGGTCAGAACTGAGTAAGAACAGTACTGTATACACATTTTCCTCTAATGTTTTTCTTCGCACAGCCAAACAGTATACCTATGCTTCTGTACTGTGTTTCATCTTGCCAATGTTGTCTTTCACAGTGATACGTTCCGCTGGTAGGTGAGATAATCTTGGAAAACTATGAGTGACCTGCAGCAGAAGCATGATATACTGTAGTGTCTGAGTCCAACATCAGAGTAAGGAGACGCGATTTGGGCTGGAGCTTTGAATGTGTGAAGTATAGTGCTGTACTGTACATGTTCTGTTTATGCAGATGTCAAGTGATATGCATGGACATATATTACACTACTTTACGCTCCTAGCCATTTTTTATTATTATTGTAGAGTGTTTCCCATGTTAACAAGGTTAAAAGAGTTGACCAAGCGCGTGCATGGATTGAGTGGAGAAAAAAGTTTGACAATGTTATATTATCTGATGACTGCAAAGTAGATCTAAAAAGAAAAAACCTGGCATTCCACAGGACGTTGCAAATGTCAAAAAGAGTTTTTAATGGTGTCCACCATTTAACACTCTTTTTGACATTTCAAAGTCCTGTGTAGTGCCGTTTTTTCCCCCTTTTTGGATTGAGTTTGCAGTGATTACCCCTGCGGGGTGTAACCACGCACCTGAGGCAAAACAGGAGATTAAATCAGTGCTCCTACTTTCAAAGTTGATATTTTCTGTTGAGACGTCAGTCATCCTGGAAAGATTTGCCACTATTGCATTCCAGAAAAAAAATATTTATCCCTGAAACCTTGGCAGACACTTCCACTCCAGATTCATGTGTGGGGGGCAATCTCTAGAGACGTGGACAAGGACCCATAGTTATATTTGAAGGTAAGTACATTCCGGTTTCAGTATTGTGAACAGTAGTACTGAATCTAACTGTATCTAAATGTGACTTGGCCTAAAGATACAGCGCCTTAAAGTTTTTTTACAAGCATTATTTATGTGAAACGCCCAGAATTTTGTATTTGCTGGAAGATTAGAGTAGGAAAGTATTCTAAATTATTGTACCTGTACTGTATAACAGTTACCTTTGTATTTGGATAAATACATGGATAAAGTGTAGTTCCAGAAGGCTATTAGCTCCCAGGTAGTACATTACATTTTATATTTCTTCCCATCAGGTCACCTGTTCTTCCAAGAGAACGACCCCGAACACAGTGCATCTGTTACATTTATTATTTTATTTATTTATAAAAATGTTTACCAGGAAGTAATACATTGAGAGTTACCTCTCGTTTTCACTCATGTCCTGGGCATAGAGTTATGATGACAAATAATACATGGTTACAAATAGATAGTTACATAAGTGGGCAGGGTTATACATTATATACAAGACATTGCATGCACTGTTAAAGATAATCTATATTATAGGCATATGTAACAGTTACAGACCAGATTAAAATGTGAGACAGCTTTACTTTTGAAAGAACTTAGACTGGTGGGGGCTGTGAGAGTCTCTGGTAGATTGTTCCAGTTTTGGGGTGCACGGTGAGAGAAGGTGGAGCGGCTGGATACTTTGCTGAACCTTGGGACCATGAACAGTCTTTTGGAGTCAGATCTCAGATGATAAGTGCTGCATGTGTTAGGGGTGAGGACAGAGGACCGAGACATCAACTGGGTTCGAACACCACCAGAGTAAATACTGTAACTATTTTGAGCAGTAGTAAACTATAAATTGTGCTATATTGTGCTGTTGTGTATGTTTGTTTTATTCTTGGTAATAACAGTAAGGTCTTTGTCACTATAATTGCAGATACCCTGATTTAAACCCCATAAAATTGGTGTGGCATGTACTGAAACATCATCCGAGAAAATACGTGAAGCTGGCAAAGAGAGACGAGCTAGACAAGGGGATCATGAAGTACAGGGATGAGTGTTTAACTGTGGAAACTTGCAATGATTACATAAATCATATAAATAATGTGTAAATTAGGGATGTAATTACCGTATATAAAATTATTGTCTTGTATGTATCACTAATCAATTTCTGCTTCTTCTTAACTGTTTTTGACTCTTCCACATACAAGTTTTTCAGTAACAGTTGACAAGTTTCGACTACTGATGGGATGTGCCCGTTGGTTAACAAAAGGCTAGTAGAGCGGCAAGATAATGTTCTTGATTTTAACAATATATGCTACTTGTTAGGCATTGGTGTTGAGCAGGAATCCTTTTGTTGCATACATCATGCCCAGCTTAGCCACAGAGTCTCAGTGGGAGGTCTGGGGACATTCACATGAATGAGTAATGAAGAATATGAGTTATGCAAGTTTTGTCAATCCCATTTTAGCAAGCACTCATGTACAAAAGGATTCAAATGTATTGTTTTAATATCTCCGTGCCTACTCAAAACATGTGCAGAAGATGTAGATTATAGTAGAACATTAGAAAATATTATACTGGGGCACAGTATGGCTTATTCTGGGAAGTACTGCACTGTAACTTATTCTGAAGACAAATCGAACCTCAGAGGGGGGTTTCTTTCACATGAATAAATGCCTGAGAATACTATTGAGAGCTTTGCCACTGTTTATTCATGTGTGTCTTTGATTGCTTATAGGCACAGTCGCGTCCTGGAAATAAGAACCACGATTGAGGGGAGAGGGTATGCAATCTTTTTCTATAGTAGAACTTGAATGTAACGGGCAAGTTAGGTCAGTAATCACTAATGTCAGTACTCAATAAATGTAATTTGCAAGCTTTATTTATGCCTACTCAACACGTGTAGCATGGTTATTATGTAGAAAAGTAGAACATCTAGCAGATTAGAAGCACGATTGATGGGTGAGGGTGTGCTCTCTTGAATATAACATGCAAGTAACAGTTAGTAGAAAAAAGTAGAACATTTTATTAGTGAAAATTAGAGCTTAGAGATAAAAATACAAAGACATCAATCGACATCTTCTTCTGGCTGTCTCTTGCACAGTTTAATTCTGTAAAATAAATTGTGCAATTGTTACTTATTAATAAGAGAGAATACTTGCATGAATCACACTGTGCTTGCTCCTGTGTCTGTGCGCATGCATGTTCTATTGGACCTGTATGGAGCGCATATGCAAGTTATTGAATTTATGCTCATGTGTGTTCTATGGAATATATACATATCTTCCACCAATTTTTGAAGATTTATCTATCTTTTTAAAAATGTTTAGTGCAGCCTATACCTATTTTATTCTACGTATGCTATGGAACGCTTATGCGGGTCACTGAATTTCTGCACATGCATATTCTATGGAATGCATATGTGGTTCATTTGGGAATGACAGTTCTACGCAAACTTAATGTACCTTAATTATCCATGGGTTGAGGCTGAAAATTGGGTGGCAGCAAGCCGTGGTTGTGGTTCAACCCATTGTAGAACTTATGAGTTCATCAAAGGGGTGTGCTGCAAATAGTTGTAGGAGTCAATCATGTCGTGGGGATGGTGGTTCATTTCGTTTTCAGAGTTGGAAGGTCTGTACTTGTACTGGGGCTGGATGTACACGGGTTGGAGCTGATCAATGGAAGTGGATCGGAAAGTTCTATTCCATTGCTTTCGCATTCGAAGTTGCTGACATGGAACATATCCATCTAAGAAGGGTGCAGTGTCCAGTACCCGCCCCTCAAGCTGGGGGGCGCTATTATAATAAAGCAATCATTAATGCTTAAATTGTGTTGAATAGAATTCTTCCAGCCATGTTTGTTGTCGAAGAAGGGTTTCTTGCTAGTGATATACTGATAGATATCAGATTGGGTTACCCTCTTATCTGTATTTTCTTGAATGAAACAATATATCAAAAAGACGTAACTATACGGCGGACACGTCAATGACAGTTCATTGCATTTATGTGCCATGCTAAAAAAGGTCTGAGACAAGCTAGCTTACTGTACATTGTTTTGGCAAAGATACTGTATTCAATCCGCTATCTGCCGTATGCAATAAATGAATCGTGCCGGCGTGAACCCAGGTTTAAATCCCCGGAATGTAGTCGAAATTTGCGGCACTGCAAACGTTACTATGTATCAGAATCATACTGCACTTCTTCGGCCCATTATAAATTCTCCCTATGTTCTCACAATCTAGGAACCATTGCCCGTTTTCATGCATCCTTTTCAAAAACAAAGAAAAATTGGAATTCATAATTAAACATTTTATGTATTTAATCTCTCCTTGGCTGATGGAAGTCCTGGAGTGGGCATGTCACTGCGCGGGCAGTAGGCAAAGCTATTCAGAGCGCCATCTGCCGGACACATACTGAATTGCAATAACATAAATGTGCCCACAAATAATTCTGCCGGCCTGCACGCAGCCCACCCGTTGATGAGCTGCGGTAAACACGGTGTTCACGCGGCTGTAATCTCGCATCTTGTCAAGGTACCGAAAATAGTCAATCTTGCTACATCTGTATTGTTACCAACATAAATATACATGCATTTTTATTTCTATTGTGTTACCTTCCATTTATCATAAATATGTGTTCCTGAAAGGCTTATACAGTATAATCAAATATTTATGTTTGATACACACTTCTTTGGATTTGAACACCTGCATTTTTATTTAAGATGAATAGGTTTTCGAATAAATATTGGAAGCATTCTGCAAACATATCTTATCAGTTGCAGTTATTAAAACACTATTTCAAAAGAAACTAAATTAAAACAAAGTATAAAATTGGACTGTAATTTTATATTACATCAAAATAATGCAAACACAGACAAAAGGGGAAGTATATTATATTATTTACACATTGATTTTCTGGGCTGACTTTTGTGTGAATGTCTTTCTCACACACTATGAAACTCAATAGCGGTGGATGATGGATCCAGCTCCAATACCCCTTGTTTGTGCTTTATGATACCGGTGATTATTATCCTAGTGTCAGCTGTTTTCATACCCTGCAATATAGCATTTCTACATAAACAGAACATAGTTAGTATAATAAACCTAGTGATCGCTTGAATTGCAGAAACTGCTGGCAATTTATTTTCTGTCTAGGAACTGTACTCGTAGAGCAGGGGGGCCCAACTCCAGTCTTCAAGCCTCCCCAACAGGTCAGGTTTTCAGGATACCCCAGCTTCAGCACAATTGGCTCAATCTGTTCCTGTTTCAACACAGATGGTTCAATCAGCACAGATGGCTCAGTAGCTCAGTCTTTGAATGAACCACTGATTGAGCCACGTGTGCTGAAGCTGGGATATCCTGAACACATGACCTGTTGGGGTGGGGACTTGGGGGGGAAGGGGGTGAGGCTTGAGGACTGGAGTTGGGGACCCTGCTATTAAGAGCAGTTTCTCAGTAGCAATAATATCCTGTTAACAGCCATTTAAGTACCTGGTAGTTAACACACAATGCTGGTTATTGTGAATTTCCAGGTAAGTGGGCTATAGACAGATGAGCGTATGACTCTGTTGTACAGATAATATATCACATATCCCAGTATGACTCAGAATATATTTAAAACCAGAGACAGAACATGGAACACAGACAGAGCTAGGTGCACATCCAGTGAAACTTATACATGGTACAGTGCCTAAATATATATGTATAGATATCTATTAAATAAAATGGTCTTTTAGTTTAACATTTTGGCCAAAGTGTTGTAAGCCCCTGAGCCACTACACGGCAGACCACATCTCAAGGGTCCCTAACACTAATATAAATTCTTAATAACCTGTGCATTACCAGGAAGAATGATTTATAATAAATCTGTCAAAATTAGTTGCATAGTTCTAAGTCTGATTGAAGCTTTTACTAACCTGTACATTACCAGGAAAAGCACTCTGTATTAGATTTGTCACAATCATACTGCAAGCCAGCACGTTCCCCTGAGAGTGGGAGATGCTATGGAGTGAGCTTTTAACCATTTAAATGTGGAGGGGGTGAGCTTCAATTAGGTAGGAGGTAGCCACCCTCCAATCAGCTAAGACCAGCTGAACAAGAATTGTAAAACATACAGGACACCTACAAGCTCATATTGAACCCCCAAAATAACCACAATATATATATAAGCATATAAGTGTCACAGAGGAGTGCTACTGAGAATGGCAATATATATTTAAAACCAGAGACAGAACATGAAACACAGACAGAGCTCAGTGCACATCCAGTGAAACTTATACACGGTACAGTGCCTAAATATATATATTGTTTAGATATCTATTAAATAGAATGGTCTTTTAGTTTAACTTTTTGGCCAAAGTGTTGTAAGCCCCAATGAAAATGGATCTTCTGTGCTAGGAGGTAGAATGGGGGCAAGTGTAAGTTTGACAAGCAGTGAGACACCCATAGTAAATACAGATAATACTAGAAAACTTCTAAAGACTAAACAAAGTGGGCGCAGAAAAGAAGGAGCAGATAAGATAATAGTGCAGGTTGAAAAAAAACATAAATGCATGCTTGCTAATGCAAGAAGCCTGACAGATAAAATGGGGGAGCTTGAATTAATTGCTGCAAGGGAGCAGTATGATATCATAGGCATTACTGAAACATGGTGGATGAAACTAATGACAGGACAGTTAATTTAGAAGGTTATTCCCTTTTTCGGAAGAATCGAACAAATAGAAGGGGAGGTGGAGTATGTTTATATGTTAATCCGGATCTAAAACCTATTATAAGGGATGATGTTTATGAAGGGAATTATGAAAATGTAGAGATTTTATGGATAAAAATTACAGTGGAGGTAAAAGTATAAAGAAAATGTTTGTGGGAATATGCTATAAACCACCGAATATCTGTGAGATTGAGTAAGCTAAAATACTTTTGCAAATGGAGAAGGCATCAAAACTGGGTCATGTTTGCATAATGGGTGATTTTAATTATCCAGACATAGACTGGGGCAATGAGATTAGCATTACAACAAAAGGAAACAGGTTTCTGGGTGTGCTTAAAGACAATTATATGACCCAAATTATTAAGGAACCAACCAGGAGAGGGGCAGTACTGGATTTTGTCATATCAAACAATGTAGAAGTAATAACAAATATTCAAGTCCTGGAACATTTGGGTAACAGTGATCAATCATAACATGGTCTCATTTGAAATAAATTATCAAAAAACAGATTTCTTGGGTTCAACAAAGACTTTAAACTTTAGAAAGGCAGATTTTAATAAACTGAGGACTAATCTACAAGTAATACACTGGGATTATGTTTATGCAGGGAAAAAATTAGAAGATAAATGGGCAGTCTTTAAAACATTGTTAGAAAAGCACACTTATCAGTTTATACCCTTGGGTAATAAGTATAAAATAAATAAGTTTAAACCAATGGGGCTAAATAAATAGGTTGGGGAAGAAATGGACAAGAAGAGGAAGGCGTTTAGATTCTTTAAGTCAGAAGGGACGGAGATAACGTGTCAGAATTATAAGGAATGTAACAAAAATTGCAAAAGGGCAATCAACTTAGCAAAAATGCATAATAAAAAAGGATTGCAATAGAAAGTAAGGTCAACCCTAAAATGTTCTTTAAGTACCTTAATAACAAAAAATTGAGAAAAGAAAATATTGGACCCTTTCAGTGTGAGATGGGCAGGCAGATTATTGGAGATAAGGAAAAAGCAGAGGTATTTAACAAATTCTTTGCCTCTGTGTTTACCAGGGAAGAATCAAGTTTAATAGTAGTACCGCAGGAGGAAGCCACAACCTCCATATTAATAAACAATTGGTTAAGTGAGGAAGAAGTTCATAAGCGACTTGAAAAAATTAAAGTAAATAAGGCACCTGGCCCCGATGGCATACATCCAAGCGTTCTCAAGGAGTTAAGCTCAGGAATAGCCAAACCATTATATTTAATATTCAAGGACTCCATTTCCACAGGCTCAGTACCACAAGATTGGCATAAAACAGATGTGGTACCTATATTTAAAAAGGGAGCTAGATCACAACTGGGAAATTACAGACCTGTAAGCCTGACTTCAATAGTAGGGAAACTACTTGAAGATTTAATACGGGATAATATTCAAGAATACCTACTGTAATGGAAAACAAAATTATTAGTAATAGTCAGCATGGATTTATGAAGGATAGATCATGGCAAACTAACCTTATTTGTTTCTTTGGCTGTGCTTTCATTGCCTTTAAATGACGTCATAATTTTTTTCCCCGGTCAAATCACATGTTTTTCACAGCCCAATCAGGACCGTGGGAAACATTTGACCAAAATGTGATGTCATAGGCCTATAAAAGCCTATGTCGCCTCATTTTGAAGTCAGTCTCCGAGGAGGGAACACCTCCCCTCCTAAGAAGAGAAGAAGGGCGTGGCGGAAGAAGACGGAAGAAGACGGAAGAAGACCCCAAAGAAGAAAAGAAGACCCCAAGACAGACGGGAAGGATTACAAATAGAAGAAAGAAGGCACAGACGTGCATTGTAAGGGTTTATTATTTTATGGTTACCTGTGGATTGGTTCCAGTGCTTCCGGGTCGCCTGGATTTCGGTGTGGGCATCTAATGGTGAGTAAACAAAAGAAAAGTTTATTATTTTTACTTTTACAGGTTTTTTGGATTTTTGATTCATGTCTTTTATTTTTTCAATATAGAAGAACCCCGCTTCAGCTAAGTACAAAGTAATAATGTGGGGGTAGGGTGCTAATGGGTGACGTATAAGGTAAGTAATAAAGAGGCAAGAACCCACTATAAGCACTCAATACCCCCTGATGTATAATGTGAATGTTAAAAATAATTTTTAATGCTATACTAATTAAAATAATGGGTGTTAAAATTCAACAAATGACACACATACAGTATATGATACCCTATGGGGTATATTAGCCACGGCGTTTGCATTTATGAGTGGTATTAGCTCTATGTATTCATGGACTTCATTAGCTAATACACAGGTGATTTATATGTGAATTTATATGGTACATATGTGACTGATTTACCTTCACTGGATCTGTATACCATAAGCTCATTGAGCAGTTTACTAACAGTGTGTTCAGTGCTGCTTTGTGGCAGTATTATAACAGTGTCTCTTTCTCAATCAGTATCCACTAAGGAACCTTTTCCTGCACATTAGACAGGTTTCTTTCCACCATACACAGCTTTATAGTGGCATTAGCACTCCTGACAGTGGAAGCACATTCATAAATATGTGCACAGGTATACCAATAACCACACTGCCTATAGGAGTCTTTGAGCCTCTGCACATTGTGTTCTGTGTTTAACAGCCTACTCCTTTACTATTTTGGAGCTAATTAGCTGCTGTTAGGTGACTACATGTATCCACCATGAAACCTTTCTCTGCATACTAGATAGGTTTCTTTCCACCATACACAGCCTTATAGTGGCATTAGCACTCCTGACAGTGGAAGCACATTCATGAATATGTGCACAGGTATACTGACAACCACACTGCCTATAGGAGTTTATGAGCCTCTGCACATTGTGTTCTGTGTTTAACAGCCCACTCCTTTATTATTCAGGAGTCAACCAGTTGCTGTTAGGTGGCTACATGTTGGATTGTAGAGAGAGTCCACACTTTCCATTTATGGATTTATGATTTGCAAAGTGAGCACACACTGGTTTGAAATACTGATCTTTTTGTCTGTACCTAGCATATTATGATCCATTTCACATTTCACCTTCACCCTCTGGGACCTGTCTGACACCTGAGACAGGTATTGAACAGCCCCTCACTGATACCAGCATACACCTAATTAACCACAAATAGGGATTACTGTATACTGGCTCCCTGGGACAGTTTGATCCAATTAACCTCAAATTGTCGCCTTACTTAGTTACCCGGAATATCATATATATATATATTCATCATAGGGTATCATATATGTGTGTCATTTGTTGAATTTTAACACCCATTATTTTAATTAGTATAGCATTAAAAATTATTTTTAACATTCACATTATACATCAGGGGGTATTGAGTGCTTATAGTGGGTTCTTGCCTCTTTATTACTTACCCTTTATTTTTTCAGTCCCATTTAATGCCCGTGAATGTATCTATGTATATACATACATTCACGGACACTGAATGTGTGTATTGTATGTGATTTTTGTATGTAAATGCATTGTATTTTATGCTCTATTATTGCCCCTGTATTTTATGTATATCTATCTATATGGATAGACATACAGGGATAATAATTGATTGTTTTGCTAATGTTTATGTTCTTTTCATGTATGGCTAATGTATTTATCAGCTTTATTTTGTCATTGTTGTGAATAATGTAATTTGTATTTAGTTACAGGTTATTTGTAATGGCTTATTTCTGTTAGGTAGATTAGAATGATGGTGGTTACTTTCAATTAGAATTCTTTTGGCAATGGTTTAGCTTTAGGAATTGAATAGGGAATTGTATAATTGATTTGTATTGTATTGTAATTGTTTTAGGAAATGGATTAATTGATTGATGGTAATTGTATTGATGTTGCTTAGTTTCTATTTGATTTTCATGATGGTATTGCTGGTTAGGGGACATTGTTCATAGTGTATTTTATTGTTACATATATTTTGCATAGTGTTACATGATGCACAGATTAATTGCATCATGTACACACTCAATGCAATTGTGTGTCATTACATATACATTTGTGTAGCTGCTGGTTTGTTGGTTTATATTTACAATCAATGCTGGATTTATTGTAACATGCAATGTGGTGATTTTAAGATTAAGAATTCATGTTTTGATTTATGCATGTTTTATGTGTTTCATAATGGGCAAATAATATATTATCCATGTCTGGATAATAGTTATTTTGCACATTATTGTACTGTATGTGTTGGGGGGGGGGGGGGGGTGAATGTATGTATTGAATGTATAGGTCCAGTTTATTTTTTTTACATACAGGGTTTGTTCCTTTGGTCTGCGAGAGACCTCTGGAGACCACCTGAGGTATCCTCGGGCTTCTCACGGGTACCAGGCTGCGTGCTCCACGGGGGACACCTGCGTGGAAGAACCGGTGGCCACACATCTGTGGGGGCACCGCGGACCGATAGGGACCACCTGTGGGTCGCCAGACCCCATGGGAACCACCCGAGGCCCCTCAGACACCTGTGGGTCTGACCCAGGGCCCCCAGACATCCGCAGGCCTACCGTGGGGACCCAATTGTGGCCCACGGTGACCCGCGGAGACCATCTGGTGGGCCATGGTGCCTGGCGGGACCCACCAACAGGCCTCCAGACCCTGTATGAAACAAGTTTCTGTTAACCTGTAGGTCTGTGAGGTGACCCGTCAGGCCCACCGGGGACTCACGTGGGCCTGTGGTATGAACCCTGTATATAAAAGAATAAATCATGTATTTATGGGGTGGGTTATGTATTTAATAAATAGAATGATGTTTATTGTGGGGCTGTGTATTGTTTTTATTGTGGTACTGGGGGTGGGGGGAGGGGGTATTGGCCCCAAAGGTAGGTGGGTAGGCCTCCCGGCTGGGTAGTGGGTGAGGGTGGTTAGGCCTCACGGGGTGGGGGGTTAGTGGGAGAGGGTATGTAGGCCTCCCGAGTGGTGGGTGAGGGTGGGTTAACCCCTTAATGACTGTAGCGGTTAATAACCGCTATGGTGATTAAGGGGTTAGGGGACATTACATTGGCTATTGTGATTGTTGGGCATGTTTTGCAGCACCAGAGGGGCATGGGCAAGATGAAGATGAGGATGAAGACCTCTTCCATCGTGGGTGCTGTAAAAGGTAAGTGTCATATATATTGACTGTATTTATTGTAATTTATATGTATTTAAAATGGGCAAATGCATTATTATCCATATGTGGATAATAGTTATTTTGCCCATTACTGTACTGTATGTGTTAGGGGGCGGGGGGGATGTGTGTTATATATTGCTATGTTTATTGGGGGCAATTGGCCCCAATAAACATGTTATTGTGCCTTAATCCCTTCATTGCCTTAGCGGTTAGCCGCTAAGGTAATGAATCTGCTTTAATGTATTTTTATTAATAGTGTGCGGGAGCAGGGGGTCCCCTGAGCTGAACCGCATTGATTTCTGCCTCAGGGACCCCCTGCTTCCCGAGTTACAGACCCCGGTTTGGGGCATGGGAGGCCAGTGTCGCCGCCTTCTTTATAGAGCCCACATCGCGTCTTGGACGCTATAAAGATGGCGGCGACACTGGCCTCCGATGCCCCATACCGGGGCCTGTAACTTGGGAAGCAGGGGGTCTCTGAGGCAGAAATCAATGCAGTTCAGCTCAGGGGACCCCCTGCTCCCGCACACTATTATTAAAATGTACGTTAATGCTGCTTCATTACCATAGCGGATAGCCGCTACGGTAATGAATTATTGTTATTGTTATGTGTGTTTTGACAGTAGTGTAGATGTGTACAGTAGGTGGTCTCCCGAACTGAACCGCATTGATTTCAGGTCCGAGGACCCCTACTTCAGGAGATACAGGCCCTGTTATGGGGTGCCGGTATCCCCTGCAGAATTTAAATATCCCGTTCACGTGAAGCGGAAGCTTTAAAGTACAGGGGATACCGGCACCCCATAACGGGGCCTGTAACTCCTGAAGTAGGGGGTCCTCGGACCTGAAACTAATGCGATTCAGCTCAGGAGACCCCCTGCTCATGTACACTATAATTAAAATGTATTTGTTTAGTGTACGATCCCCTGTAACAGCCTTGCATGGAGATGGCAAATCTCCATGCAAATGTTACATGCAGCTTTTTTTCCTATCAGCTAGCGTACGGGAAGTTTCAGTGCGCTAGCAGGGGGAAAATATATTGCACGCACGATAAGCCAGTTTTGGGCACGTCCGATAGAAAATGGGCTCAGGGCCTTAGTGAATCGCACCGCCGACTTAATTTTTTATCGGACGTGCTAATTTTTTTCAGGCCAGCGCGAAAGCTCGGAGCTTAGTGCATAGCGCCCATAGCCTTTTTGCTGGAGATTCATGTTATACACGTTGAGCAAATGAGGGGGTGGGTTAGTCAGTGCTTGACGGCTCCAAATAAGTGTAAAAAATAAAAATAAATAGGAACTGCTATACTGTTCAGAGAATATTTGCCGCCATAAATTATTAAGTCCAAAATTGATCTCGGGGGCTTTTCTAGCTAATGCCACTCTGCAATTCACACCCAATATTTCTCACAGTTACTTATAGGAGGAGATTGTAATATAACATATGACTGAGAAGTAGAGCGGCCTAAATCTTCAGCTCTTAAAACTAAGTAATGAATAAAGACCCCATAATACCAAATAGACATTCAACTTGAAAAAACTTACAGTAACTTACAGTAGTTGATTCATTAGGAACCTTACACTCCATAGATAGGGACTATGCATGCTATAAAACTCTCAAATCAATTGCATTCTCACCATTACAAAGCTCTTCTCTAAAACTATGTCAGTCAATATAGAAATTATACTGTAGTGCATTCAGACCATGTCTGATCTGGATTTAATTTAGTCTAGGAGACTTCGGGAATAAGTTAATGGAGATTTTCTATTATTCTTTCTAATAAACAATACTTACTTATTTAGTAGAAAAATGAGTTAAATACTATGAAAATAACAAGGAACAATTAGATAACCCCAGTCAAATCTGGTTAGGAGAGACAAACCTTAAGTATGCATTGCTGTGATCTTAAACAGAGACAAAAGAAAAGATACAGCCGACCAGAAGATATTTCCAAACAATATAACATTTTTTACAGAAATTTCTATATTATGTATAATTTTATTTATATAGCACCAGCCCTGTAGGTAACACCTTATACCATTACAAAAGAGGTCAATACATTACAAACAATGGGAATAAATGCAAAAGGTAAATTACAACAAAAGGCTGAAGGAGACCCTGCCCCAAATACCTTACACCCTAAGGGGGAGATCCACAGAGCTGTGTTATGCTATTTAGTGTGACATTACCCCCAATTATCCTAAAGCCTATGTAAGACGGTAATTAATATTATGATGCCCTCGAGTTAACCAATCAAGTATCTTATCGCTATCTTTTGATGGACGGAGGCTTACTCATATGAAAAAGAGATGCTAATGAGCCTAATATCACATATCAACAAACCTCGGCTCATGATAGTACAGGAAAATAACGTTACCATAAAGAGGTCACACCTACACTTTCCGTGAGTCACAGCCAGACCATAATTATCATACTGTAACGTTATTTCTTTGACTAGCCTATAATAAGGGATGGAAAAAGTTGTACCCGAATATATCATTTGATTATGGCCCTTAGGGCTTTCCATTGAAAACGTTGTAAGTGACAAACACAAAGATATATATTAACAATTATTATTAATTTAGGTAATGTTACAAACTGTAGAATGTTTTAGATTTGTACAACGTTCATGTGGGATATGTTTATTTATCCATGATTTATTATATAGTACAGTATATAGTGTACTCAAGTACGTGTGCAATTAACGTACAATTTTGTTTATTAAATTAGTGCAAAGAGACATAAATACTGTAGGTAACTGAAGATTTATTACCAAGCACAGTTTTGGCATTGTGAAAGGGACATAACTTTGAAACACAAAACTTTTTTTTTAAATAAACAAGGGTAGATGACAGTAATCCCCCTACCCCCCAATAATGATCTTTTCCCCTTTTGGGGCAGGAGAAAGGCCAGACTGACATTTCCCCCTTTGGTGGGATATCCCATGCCTTAAAGGAGTTAGGGCCACTTCTTCCCAAGGTGGAATAGGGGTAGCAGGTGGAGGAGGTGGAGGAGTGGACAAGTGGAGATTACTGCTTATATCAGAGATGTTGATAGTGATGCAGTAGATGCTGCAGTGGATGCAGTGAATGGTGGCCATAAGCTCTCCAGTGCTTGTTACACTTCCCACGTAAGCACATTGACTGCAATAGTCAGTAGGACTAGGCTATTACTGAGATGGGCAGTATGATGTAGCAGTAGTTGGGTCACATTTCTGAAACTGTAGTCACTATTGCGTGACATCCTGTTGAGTTGAACACTCAGGTTATGGTATCCTGAGTGGTGAGTGCAAATCAGCTGCTGTTGATCATACAATATGGCATCATCATACTCTACAGCAGATCGAGGTGCAGATTGATGGAGAGCCGCAGAAGGATCTGGGCTGCAGCTGGAGGGGGAGTTGAGCGTGCAGCTCGAGGTGCAGGGAGTTCCACATCAGTGGAGGATGGAGCAATGTACTCCTCTGCTGGTACAAGTATCAGGAATACACTGTCCTCCACTTCCTCGACTGTAGCAAGCAGTACCTCCAATGAGGGTTCAGCCTCCACCCATGGATGTCTGCTTGATGTCCTTCAGAAAAGGTAAATAATAGATCTATTGTACATTTAATATTACAGTCTTTGGATACATATTAAAAAAATTACTATTGCTATTGTCTGAAGAATCAAACATTTCTATACATGTTTAGATCCCTTGATTAAGTGTATGTATATGATTAAATATGTAATACAGTACCATACTGTATGGTATGTATAGTTAAAATAGTGATTTTACGTACTCTATTAAAGAATAGCTAACAAAGGTATGGGGATAAAATATACTAAGCATTACTTTATAGTTATTGTTCATTGACTGCAATATGTAAGACTTGGCCTGTAGCATAATTGAATAATATGAGATATGACTTGGAAACATGTGCCATCTAACTTATTGTGAGAACTACCCACCACGTGTACAGGCATACCCCGCATTAATATACGCAATGGGTCCAGAGCATGTATGTAAAGCGAAAATGTACTTAAAGTGAAGCACTACCGTTTCCCCACTTATCGATGCTTTGGTACAGGTAGGGAGCCGGTATTGCTGTTCAGGACGTGCTGACAGGCGCATGCGCGAGCTGCCGTTTGCATATTGGGCGAGGGGAATCAGCGCGTCACTACTACGGCGGCCTGTAAGGCAGAATAAGTGTCCGTACTCGTCTACTCACAGGTATGGTGCTATTGAAAATATGTCCTTACTTGCGAGTGTACTTAAAGTGAATGTCCTTAAACCGAGGGGAATGCGTATGTGTGAGTGTCTCGCTAATAATACTGCAATGTGTTATAGACAAGGTTGTGTACAATATCACATGTAGACATTTAAATGATATAAACTGTAAACTGTCAGGTTAAACTTACCAGGCTGCTCCTTCTCAAGATCCATAGTGTCCACCGTAGCTTGAAGGTCTAGCAATTGGTAGTGAGAGATCACTTCCATCAAGCTCTTCACTTACAGTAGACTGCGGTGGGGGGCCCCCTCCTGTCTGCCATGTCTGGTCAGCCAGTTTCTTCTAGACCTTCCACTTACTGTCTGCACAATGCTTCTTTAACACATCAACAGTGATGACTGTATGGCGAAGGGCATGTATCCTGGCTAGGATATTGCAGAAAATCTGGGTTTTCTCAGGTGTAGTCCCCTAAAAGCTTGAAGTGGTTACAATCCTCCCTGCATTGATCAGTATTTCTAACTGTTCATCAGTTAATTTATACTCCCTGAATGAAGCTAAGTCAGCAGCAGCAGCAGTCGATTTGGATGTCTCCTCTGCCATCTTGACGCCTGTAAGTTCTGGCTAAATTGGCTTAAAAGGTTGCCTATATACTGTATAGGGTTATTTTCTTAATTTTAACATGAGCATGGGCGCTATGTTTATGTAACACACTCGCATTAGCAGGCTGAAACACCTGTTTCTTGGAACACAAGGTAAATTGTTCCCAATGCGCATGTGCAGTGTATTGGTTAGCGTGTTCCTGCACTACGCACATCCACGCTACCACAGATAACGTAACAATGCTACTTTTGCAAAAGGACTTGGTTTTAGCATATAATTAGATTTGGGGCTACCCATTAAAATTAGGACAAATTTTGTCCTTTATCTATCTAGATACAGTAATGTCGTGTTATTTGGCTTCATTTAACGGAGCTCATGGATCTACCCTTGAGTGTTATATTGGGAGCAGGGCTCGTGCATGGGTATTTGCAAACCATCAGTTGTGCACTCCTCACCTGCACCCATCACCCCCCCAAAAAAATCGCCAAAAAAGTTTGAATTTTTTGTATGTTGATTGGACTTCCCTGGCCAGACACAATCTCTCCAGCTTCTCCCCAATATGCTTCCCTTCTCTTCTCTTTCTCCCCCACATGCTTCGCTTCTTTCCAGATTCTCACCCACATGCTCCCCTCCTCACAAGCTTCTCCCCTGCACATGCTCCCCTCCTCTCCAACTTCACATACCCCCACATGCTCCTCTCTCTCATCCCCCTCTCTTTATCACACCCTCTCTCACACTTCTCTCTCGCTCCCCTCTCTCTCCCACCCCCTCTCTTCCCTTTATCACATTCCCTCCTCTCCCCTCCTCACTCTCAACCTTTTCCCCCCTCACTCTCACTCTCTCACCCCTCCTTATCTGTCTCACCCCCCCTCATTTCTTTCACCACCTCTATCTTATCTCCCCCACCCGCGCCCCTCTCTCTCACCCTCTCTCTCTCATACCTCCCTCCTGCTCATCCCCCTCCCTCTCTCTTGCCCCCCTTCCCTCCATCCCTCCAACTCGCTCTCTCATCCCCCTCCCTCTCTCTCATCCCCCCAAACTCCTGTCTCTAACCCCTCCCTCTCATCCCACCTTCCCTCTCTTTCTCTCATACCCCTTTCCTCTCTCTCATCCCCCTTATCTCTCTCACCCCCTTCTCACTCACCCCTTCTCTCTCACCCCCTCCCTCTCTCTCTCATCCCCCTCCCTCTCTCTCTCTCTCATCCCCATTAACTCTCTCTCTCTCATCCGCTCCCTCCTTTTCTCTCTCCTGATCCCTCTCTCTCATCCCACCTCCCTACCTCTTCCTCTCACACCCTCCCTCTCTCTCATCCCCCTCCCTCCCATTCCCCTCCTTCTCTCTCATCCCCCTCCCTCTCATCCCCCCTCCCTCTCTCTTCCCCCTCCCTCCATACCTCTCTCTCATCCCCCTCTGTCTCTTTATCACCCCCTCTCTCTCATTTCTCTATCTCTCCCTCTCTCTCACCCCCTCTCACTCAGCCTCCTCTTACTCCATATTTACCCCCCTGTTTTCACCCCCCTCCATTATTACAAACCCCTCCATTTTACATACCCCTCTATGTTTTGCACCCCTCTCTTACCCTGGATTGTTGTGTGCAGCAGCAGGGAGAACATGTTGTTGCAGTAGGAGCCTGCTGCAGTGGAGTGTGACCGCAGCATCGGAGGTTAGCAGTCTACTCTGCTCTAGGCCTCCCTCTCCCCCCAAAATGCGACTCATGGTTGCACCTGATTGGGAGGCTTATAGACTCATTTGGAGTAAAGCATGCATTATTAGAAGTGCAGACAGGAGGGGGGTGGAGGGGGTGGGGGGGGTCAAGTGCATTTTATCCAGCAGGGCTTCAGAAGATACTATGGAGAAACTAAATAGCACTATTTAAGAAGATGTCCCTAAAGTGATTTAACTCCTTAAAGTGTTTAAAAGCCCCAGGACTGGGGAACGTTCCAACACAATTTTATAAACTACTTAACGATTCCCTGATCTTGCCACTGAATAATTTATTAAATAACCTCCTGAATGTGTCAGAATGTCCTAAAAGTTTTCCACTAACTGATATAAAGGTCCATAATAAATCTTCCAGAGATCCAGAAGAGGTGTCATCTTATGGACCCATATTCTTGATTAACCCGGGTTACAGATTTTATGCAAAGATTTTAGCTGAGACATAAAAAAAATGTACTGTCTATAATCAAATTGGTTTTATGTGGGAAATAAATTCTACTTCCAACATTCGCAAAGTTATTGCTGCTATACTGTTATTTTTAATTACAACAATGTTAAATAACATTTTCACCTTGACGTCTAGGTCTTCATGCAGAGAAGGCAATCAAGATACTAGTATGGAACCATATGTATGTAGCCCTTGAATAAGTTTGGAATTAAGGGGAACTTTGAACTGGCCCATAAAAAAGAATAAAAAATAAATATCATTTACCTCACAATCACAATTATGCCTACCTCCAGGCATGACACACTAATCAAGTAATACAGCATTCACTGGATATATGGGACAATACTATGTAGCCCCCTCTTGGAGGAATACTAGTCCCGTCCCACCATGTGATGTATCATGTCAATTTAAGGGTATATATAGCACCCCTTATGTTCTAGAAGCAGGTTCTTCAGAGTTCTGACTGGGGTCCTCACTGTGAGTCTTGTATATAGGTTTGTGTATTTAAGAGTATGTATTAAGATGTCTCCTGTCACCCTTTATTGTGTTACAAGTAGTAACATGCCCCTAATAAGTTAGTGCCTATTAATGGAACGGGAAACCTAAGTATGTGGGAGAGAAATGCAAATTGTCCTGGTCTCATAGGATTGTCCACACAACAGCCTGCCTGCCACTGTCCTCAAGGGCTTGCCTATACTGCATCTCTTGCTCACTTTGAACCTGCCCATCTAGCAGGTTCTCATTGGCTTCCAAGTCTCCCCGCAAGCTATTTCTAATCCCTCCTTTTGCAGTGGGCCACTAAGCTATGCAACTCTCTCAATCAACTCCCAAATTTAAGTTAACATTTGACCTTTCTGCCTCCCTTAAATGTTGGGTAAAGCTCTACTGCAAAGCTTTGATTTTACTGGAGAGCCCAAACATCTGGACGGGTCTAATAGCAAAATGGAAAAATGACTTCCCTGATATCCCAGACTCGGACCAAATACTCCTAGCATCTAACAAACATACAGAGCCACTCTTGCATTTTACTAGTATGAATTGCAGTATAAAATCATTAATAGGGCCTTCATCAGCCCAGCACATTAACAGTATTGTAGATCTGAGATTGTGGGCACTTGTCCAAAATGTAGCTGCTCTAAGGCAGATTTTAATCATTGCATCTGGAGTTGTGGAAAGGTCGAAAGATTCTGGCATAAAGTATCACATTTCTTGGCCAGACTAAAAGCAAACTACTAATTGTAAACCCCATCTATACGGTGCCATGACCCTTTTGATTTTTTAAGGCAACTAAAGGCTCAATCCTGATTTACTATACACAGGGGGTCATGCACTAAGCTCCGTTAAGTTGTTTTTAGAGCGCAAAGTGCTCTTAGAACGTGATGTTGCGCTGAACACGATGCACTAAGCCACGCAAACAGGCACTTTGCGCTCTAAAACTGACTTTTTTCAGTAAATCTTTCTAAGTCCAACTTTGCTCGTTCGTTACCCTGTTTGCGTTAAAATCTGCCCTTAAGCGGGATGCACTAAGCTACGTAACCTTAGCGTACGCGAAAGTTGTGTTCAACAGAACACGTCAGCTCAAGATAGACGCAAAAAAAGCTGGACTTTGAAACATTTCTTGCTTTACATTTTTGCATGCGCAACACCCATACAACAGGCCGGCGGGTGTCCCTGGCTGACCCCGCAAGGGTCCCCGAGGGAGGCCGGGGGTCGCGAAGGTGTCCCCAGCTGACCCCGCGGCCGTCCCGGGGTCCCCGCGGGCCTGCGGTACCAATGTTGTGCCTACAAAAATACTAAACATTATTTCTAACTAAATACACCCCCCTAACACATACTGTACAATAATGTGCAAAATAACTATTATCCAGATATGGATAATAGATTATTTGCCCATTATTAAACACTGCATTAGCATACCTAAATAAAGTAAATAAATTCAGTAGCCAGCTAATCCAATGAATACAAGCAGTAACAACCTCAACAATGAATTAATTAAATCATTAACCAATGAAACCAATTAATTCCTAAACCAACTCAAAATGAATAGTAACACTAACCAATCAAACCAATTAATTACTACAACATTAATGAATGTAAACATTAAAAGACAAAGAAATAAATTCAAACAATATCTGAAATAACCATAAAACGCATTAACTAACATAATACAACATGAACTAAAAACGAACACCAATCGCTAGCATTTTATAACCATTAAGAAGGAAAAAAAACAAACAATCACATCCACATAAGAAACTGACATTAAAAAAACCAACAGCAATACCAAGCCACAAATGCCCCCCAAATAATGTCATAATAATGTATTAATCTGTATCTTAAAGTGGTACAGATTAATATATTATCAGTCAATGTGCCTCCCCCAAAAAATCAAAAAACACATTCAATGAAGAAACATGTTAAAAGAGACATTTACAAACATTCAATATATTACTTACCATTAGAAGCGGTGGCCCTCCGACTCCCGGGGTAACAGGAAGCTCACGTACCTTGAAGGCCTCCAACAGCATCCGATGCCACCCGCCATGAAGATCCGGATCAGGTACCCAAATCTTCTTTTTTCCTTCTTTAATCACCTTCTTCTATCTTCATCTGTAACCATTTCTTGATCTTCTTTATCTTCTATCTTCATCTGTCAATCCAAAAAGCCCCATGGTTGATCCCAACCGATGTTGTCTCGTCGTCTTCTTGGGCTCAAATGAGGCATCACGGCCTTAAATAGGGTTTGTGACGTCACATTTAGCCTCCAAATGGTTAACAGCCACCTGATTGGCTGTTAAAACCATGTTCCGACTTAAATTTTTTTTTTTACATGACGTCACTTAATGGGAATGATGCCAGCCAATCAGTATGGCTGTGCTTCATTTGCTTTTAAGATGACGTGACGTAGCCGGCATCACATGGTATTTCAGCCAATCAGATCGTGGGAACCAATTCCACACTCTGATTGGCTGAAATACCATGTGACGCTGGCCATCTTGGATTTAGTGACGTCATCTTAAAGGCAAATGAAGCACAGCCTTGTGTGTTGTACTATCTAGGCTATTTTATAATTATTTGGGCACATTTATACGTAGCCCTTTTTGTCTATCTTTTATATACCGGGTACACCACCCTATAGCCTTATTTTATTACACACATATTTAGGAAGTACTTTGCATCTAGATTGGGAAATCTCTGCTGGAAAAGTAACAATGTACTGAATGATGATCTGAATGTAATGAAGAAAACCACATGTGCTATGCAGTTTATCATATCAGTGGTAATAAGTCACATCATCTTGTATTGATGTGCAGATGGGAAACTCCAGTAGGGTAATGTTTATTGAAATTATTCGTATATGAACCTCCTAGACAGTATACCTGGAACAAATAGTATGGCTCTTTTCCTGAGTGAGATCAATAAAAAGGAAATAAAGCCAGTCTTCTCACTCTGTCATACAAATGAACACAGGGTGGGAGATAAAAAGTGTGATGGGAATGAGAGGCCATGCTAAGTCTTTGTTACTGTAGCCTTTTCCTTTGCCTCTCGTGGGTAGCTGATTATTCGTTCATCTCAGTTGGGGTAATTTGCCCGCTATCTCTAAAGCATCACGGAGGAGGTAGTTTGTGCTAAACAACATCCAAGGTATCTTATTAACTGATTCACTTTCTTTTGGACTGCCCTAAATTGGTCATCTCTTCCACCACTATGAATACAAGTCATCGTTCAGCAGTCATCTGGTTATAGTATTCTGTGCCAGGCAGGGACAGTAAGTACCCGATTGTCATTATGCTGATTTGATGTATTTATATACTTTGTTTAAGCTATTTGATGGGGTTTTAGTAGTTTATATAAACATTTTACATGTCTTGGCATTACCTTGTTTAGATGAAGCCTCAGGCAAGCTCTGGTGACAATGTGAAAATGAAAAGAGTTTTATAGGAATATAATGAAGCATAGGAAAGCCATGCAGCATGCGCCCTACACACGTATGGAGATGTAGCTTCATTGTTCCATCTGGCGTTTAATGGTGGTATAAATTGTGATATTCTGTGCCCTCACTGTCACTGAATCCTATTAGAACTCTGTGATGCTCTGCGGTTATTATGAGTTATAGTGGAATGGCGAGGCTGGCTACATCTGTGTATGTACTGTATACAGGGTGAGAGTATAAACTGTATATGAGAGAGGCAGGAAAAGTATCATGTAAGCAGCAGGTTTATTTCTTTGGGGTAACATGATATTCTTCGAAGGTTTATTTGAGTTGGAAAGGAACTTTTAGCAGTCGACCGCTAGGCGATTAACTTTAGGATGAGGGGTTTAATATTTTAAGGGTAAGGGGTTAAGGCTTGGGTTTTTGGGGTGAGGGTTTAAGGTTTTTATGGTAAGGGGTTGAGGTTTTAGGTTGAGTCCTTAAGGTTTTTAGGGTAAGGAGTTAAGGTTTGGGTTTTTAGGGTAACGGGTAAAGCCAGGTTATTAGGGTGAAGGCTTAAGGCTTGGGTTTTAGGGTAAGGCGTTAAGGTTTGGGTTTTTGGTTTGAGGGGTTAAGGTTTTTAGGGTAAAGAGTTAAGGTTAGGGTTTTTGGGTTAGGGTTTATGGAATACATTACTTGCGGTAGTGAACTGTCTCTGCGGCCAAATTTCCTGGCGGGGAAACGGCCGTGGCTAATTGTCCTAGACCACAGTATAACTGCAACCAGGAAGAAAATAAAACAATGTCTTACATTACAAAATATTATTTATTTATTTTCAACATGTCTAGTGATTTCCCTATATTGTAACAGTTGGTAACATGTTTCCTAGCAGGCTGGCTACTTATTTAAGAAAATGTACTTTATTTAAAAATGATCTAAAAAAATATTGTTGCTATTTGCATCAATAATGATATACACAAATCTGAAATAGAAAACTGAGATAAATGTGTATTCATACATAGGGTATATTCAATAAATAGACCCAGAATAAAACTTGTGTTTTGATTCGTGTGCCTTAACTAACACACAAAATAACAGGCTCTGCATCTGTATGTTACAAAATGCAGACACAACATGCAGCTACATATATACCTACAGTATTTTGAAATATCTTTGTCTTGCAAGTTAAATTAAGATGATGACATGCTACAGTAATTTCCCTGAAGTTCTGTTTTGTGGTTGCCTGACTGCTTATTTAGCGCTTCTGATTGCTTTGTTTCATAAATCTGATAATCACAGTCCCGTCTGAAAATGTAAAACACTTAAAATTATCCACATGTAATTTTGTGCTAGAACTACATCAATCACTAGGATCAAGTCACATTTGCATTGTTGTGCGTAGCAAAGCGCCTGTGAGGTTTTACACACCGGCATCTTCCTCACATCTCGGAAAGCATTTTGAGCTTTGTCAGAAGCGCTGTAGAATTGTGGCGTAAGTACTAAATATAGACAATCAGTGGACACCGAGTGAGAGAGAACTCGTGTGATTGCTCCTTTTCCCAAGAAACTGGAAGTTCAGTTCTAAGATGAGTCATATAATGGGGGTTATTCATAAAACAGTGATAGAGCAGATTGGGGCACTATTGTACATTGACTTCAGTGGGAGTTTCTGTGTGATAGTGCCCCGATTGGCACTATTGGAATTTATTGAATATGCCCTCTTATATATGAGGCAGCACACCCTGCTATTCACTACAGAATGAGACTAAGCTATCAATTCATAAAGGGGTTTTTAATTTAATTTTTCTAATTTACTTCCATAATGAATGTGTCACTCAGAATGAATTCCAGAATATTATTTCACACATACTGTAATTGCATTCATTGCAAGAATCAAATAAAAGATGTGCAGGAACGTAACACCATCCTTGCCAGAGGAGCCAGCAAATGACTGCATATCATTGGCAGTAAAGGGGTTAAACTGCGAATGTGTGGATGACAAACCAATCGATATGCCCAAGGCAATAAGTAGTGCCAGCAGGCCACTGACAGCTTTCCCAGGGTCACAGGGCTAGAGTCTCCCCTTGTGAGCGGCCCTGTGAGTTCCCCCTCTCTTATAGTGCCTTGCGATGGGACGGTGATGCGACGTTGCTCCGATTCAAATACATTTACTCCATCGCAAGCGCTTATAGTAAGCATCAACGTGCATCTCCAAGGCCCAATCGAATACCTCCTTCCGTGACTGCAAGGATACTACGGAGCACGCCATGCTTTAACTTAAATTGAACAATTTGACACAAAAATAGAATGGAGCACTCCAGGTCTGATCTCAGCAGCGCCTTCAAATGTAACGCATATTCCTCCATCCCCAATCACAGATATGTTGCATGTGAGGGGAACCTAAGTGTATGTTACCAGGTGTGTGGTGCTTTTACCTGTTAGGCTCACAGGAGGCCTGAGCCTCCTCTTGAACGATCTTACTTACAGCACCTCCACCTGTGTAGGATTCTAGGAGTGTAGAATGTACCCTACACAGGACCCACATATAGTAACCACATACTGCACCGACACACTTTATTCGAGCAAATACCCAGTATGTACCTGGCAGATACCTGGAATGCGCCGCTCCTCACCTCTAACAAGCCCCGTTGCGTTTGCCTTCCCAGCCTGGGTTCATGCCTGGCTGACGGGCGGCTGATCTGTTAAATGATAATGATTAGGATTTAATAGGCTGCAATGCTTCGCGTGTCTACCAGATGGCATAAATTCATGAATTGTAATGCAGTATATATATATATACTGTGCAGTATTGCAGCCAGCGGGAATAAAATGCTTCAATCCCTGCTTGGAAAATACCTCAATGCACTCAGGCAGAAAACAGTCACAAACCTCAATACACCCGGGTATACCCGAATTCGTGGGACTAGCCGAGCTCGAATAAAGTGTGTCGCCAGTGTACACAGGAGTATAAGAAAAACAGTTTACTATATGCAGAATAGAACATAATACACATGCATCAACAAAATATTACTTCTGTGTCACCCTGTAACACTACTAAGCACAACTATCCTCCGCCTCGCAGGGCCTTATCCCTACACTGCATTCCCAAAGTCCTTGTACCCAAAAGTCCCAAGAGTCCCACAACCCCACCCACGGGTGGGACAGCAGCTGCCCACTAAGATGTAGTGTATAGGTGGTGCACTTGGTGATTTGGATAATACCTGCTCAGTGCTCCTGCACCCGGGTACTGCAGAACAATGGAAGAGGACCCGTCTGTGTCTAGTGCCGAAGCCTCAGTGCTGGCGTCCTTCTCCTGATGGATGGCCTCCTTCTGAGCGAGCTCACCGCTCAGACTGTCTCTGTCTCTGCTCTGCAGAGAATGATTCACTGCAACACTGACCCTTCTTTGCTAAGAGCACGCAGCACTGCAGCTGTGTCCCTAACTAAGCTGACTGCTAACAGGGCAAAGTCTCTACCTAAGAGGCCTTCCCTAGAGCAGCCACAAACTGAAGGGGAGTTGGGCCTAGCTGGGGCCTAGGGGGTAACCAGGCCTAGTGTAGGAGCACTGCTCCCTACACACACATTCCCCTACCTTATCCCAGCACCAACTGACTCGCGTGGTCTATGCGCAACATTGTATCTTTCTCCAGCAGGAGAAGCTGCAAGCCCTATTGGCTGTATGGCTGCATGTGACAGGGATCATAGGGCAATCCCCAGAGGCTGCGGGGTGTTGTAGTCCTTTCCAAAGCTCTTTAACATTAGGACCGCGTGCGCAAACTGTAATGGTTGTCGCCGCTGCTAACTACGCATGTGCGAACAGGGGAATGTCCCTGACTATGGAACGCTGCTTCTGCCACTTCTCACTCCCTGGTCGCCGCATTGCGTCGCCACATGTGCAAGCCTCCGCGCACGCGCGGACAGAATAAAGATGGCGGCGCTCTGCCACTGATGTTGCCGGGAAGCCCAGGCGACGCGCTTGCCCCCGCAGCAGCACACACGTAAGGGGGAAAGGAACATACAGGGGGACCGGAGGGACCCTGGCTATATATATAGCTAAACACTTTTTCTCATATCTACTATATATTTGTGAAATCACTGTATGTCTGCGTCCCAAGGGTCAATCGCATTGGACCTTGGGCCTGTCACTCCGGCTCAGGCCATGCCCGCCCCCGCACACCTCTCATTGGCCTACGTCCAACACCAATGCCACACTGTCCCACCCCTCTATAAACATTTTACATGTCTTGGCATTACCTTGTTTAGATGAAGCCTTAGGAAGCTCTGGTGACAATGTGAAAATGAAAAGAGTTTTATAGGAATGTAATGTAGCATAGCAAAGCCATACAGCACACGTATGGAGATGTAGCTTCATTGTTCCATCTGCCATTTTATGGTGGTATAAATTGTGATATTCTGTTTCCTCACTGTCACTGAATCCTATTAGAACGCTGTGATGCTCTGCGGTTATAATAAGTTATAGTGGAACGGCGAAGCTGGCGACATCTGTGTATGTACTGTACTGTATACTGTATAGTGTGAGAGTATAACTGTATATGAGGCAGGAAAAGTATCATGTAAGTGTAACGGGTATTCCCCCACCCAATCGCATATAGAGTGTATCTGAGGGGGAACCTATATGTTACGAGGTGTGGTGCAGTATACCTGTCAGGCTCACAGGAGGTCTGAGCCTCCGCTAGTGTGAGCCTGGGGTGAATCCTCTGGAACGATCTTCTTCAGTCAGCGCCTCCACCTGTGTAGGATTCTAGGAGTGTAGAATGTCCCCTACACAGGCCCCACATATAGTAACCACATACACAGGAGTATAAGTATAACCGTTTACTATATGCAGAATCAAACATAACACAATACACATAGCAATAATAATAGTGACAGTGTCCTTCTATGACACTCACAGGCACAACTACCCACAGGCACATTATCTCACAGTGCCTTAACCCCACACCTTATACTTAGAGTCCCACAGTCCACTTAACAGACCCAGAACCTATAGGCGGGATCAGCGCCTAATGTACCGGTATGTTGGTGCACTTAATACGATACCTGCCTCAGTGCTCCAGCACCTGAGGCTGCAGACTCTTCACAAAGGATCCGCCGCTCTGCGATCTCCTCTGTGACGTCCTGCATCTCTGCCTGGCGGTGGGTGACTCCCGCATGGAGTGATCCACCTTTGGAAAGTCTCTTATCTCTGCAGCCACAGAGAATGATTCCTTGTACACTGACCCTTCTTGTCAGAGCACACAGCACTGCAGCTGTGTCACTGAGTGAACCGACTCAACTGACTGCTAACAGGGCAAAGTCCCTACCCAAAGGGCCTTCCCTAAAGCAGTCACAAGCTGAAGGGGAGTGGGGTCTAGCTGGGGCCTAAGGGGAGACTTCTGGCCTAATTCTGGCTACTTTCCTCCCTGCACAAACACACCCTCCCCTCTCTGTGTCCCAGCTCCTAAACGACAATCCCTGTCTGCACGCAACATTGTATCTTCTTTGCTGCAGGAGAATCTACAACCATATTGGCTTCAATACAGCAGGTGATAGGCGTGAAAGGGCAGTCCCCAAAGGCTGCTGGGAATCGTAGTCCACTCAGGACCTCTTCTCTATTAGCGCCGCGTGCGCGATCTCTACTGCGCATGTCTGAAGCTGTAATGGCCGCCGCTACTCTTTAACTGAGCATGCGCAACTTCCAATAGCTCCTGCACACATGTAATGGCCACCGCTATGCTTGCCAACCTCTGTGCATTGCACTGCACAGGCGCGAACTCCCGCGCCAACCACAACATGGCCATCGCGACTGCTCTGCTTACGTGCAAGCCTCCGCACATGCGCGAACACATTAAACATGGCGGCGTCCTGCCGCAGCTGCCACCTGGAGCCCCAGGGAACGCGCTCGCCCCCCGCCGCAGCACACACGCTAGGGGGAAAGAAACCTGCAGACAGGGGGGCCGGAGGGACCCTGGCTACATAAGCAGCAGGTTTATTTAGTTGGGGTAACATGATATTCTTCAAAGGTTTATTTAAATTGGAAAGGAACTTTTAGCGATTAACGTTAGGATGAGGGGGTTAAGATTTTTAGGGTAAGGGGATAAGGTTTGGGTTTTTGGGGAAAGGAGTTAAGGTTTTTATAGTAAGCTTTTGATCACATTTACCTAAGCTTGGGACTGTCCTCCGGGCGCGGCGGCAGGGATCTTCGCTGCAGGGCTTGCCCCTCCACTACAGGCGCCGACCTGGGAGCTTGTCTTTATGTGAGTGCACTGTTATTTGTATACCTTACCAATAAATATACCGATTTGTTGTTAACACGCCTGCCTCACCATCTCTATACCACTGCACGCGGGAGCTTTGAAAAGACTGACAGAGTGAGGGGCTTCATTGCCAGCCAGTGATCACGGTTCTCCTGCTGTTTGGATTGGGGAAGGAAAGACTGACCATTACAGATACCCCTCATTCCACCTGTATTTACACTTGGCCTTGTAAGTATCTTGTGATATAAATTTTTATCTCCACCCCCCTCCGCTCGTTGTACCTGACCTCATTGTAGGTTAGGTATATGTATTCTTCGTGTGAAGAACTCTGATTGTAATTGTTCTTTAAACCCTTGCTCCCCCTTGTTCCTTGTTTTACTGCTCTTGTCTAGGGTTTTGGATAATCCCTACTGGGGTCGCAGCAGAAGGGTTTGCTATCCACCTAGGTCTCCCCTTATTATTGTCTGGGTGCACCTCTTCATGCACTGGTAACTTACATATGTTATTACTCTTTTGCGGGATTTGGTTGTGTAGGCTAGCGTCCAGGTTTTTCTGTTGTTATGGTAAGGGGTTAACATTAAGATTTTTATGGTAAGGGGTTGAGGTTTTAGGTTGAGTCCTTAAAGTTTTTAGTGTAAGGGGTTAAGGTTTGGGTTTTTAGGGTAAGGGGTAAAGGTTTGGGTTTTTAGGGTAAGGGGTAAAGTTTTTAGGGGGGAAGGGTTAAGGTAAAGGTTTTTAGGATAAGGAGTTAAGGTTTGGGTTTTTAGGGTAAGGGGTGAAGAGTTAAGGTTAGGGTTTTTGGGTTAGGGTTTATGGAATACATTACTTGCGGTAGTGAACTGTCCCTGCGGCCAAATTTCCTGGCGGGGAAATGGCCGTGGCTAATTGTCATAGACCACAGTATAACTGCAACCAGGAAGAAAATAAGACAATGTCTTACATTACAGAATATAATTTATTTTATAATTTTAAACATATTTTCAACATGTCTAGTGATTTAAAAAAAAAGGATGCACAAATGCGCACAAGGGAAAGAATTAGTAATTATTTATTAAAACAAACACATAGACAGCTGAGAGGATCCAACCCCTCCTCAGCTCAATGGGTAAACTGCCCAGATACATAAACCATATATGGTCTCTAAACATAGACTATCCTAAGACAGTAAACCACACACAACACAAGACAGTCAATGTTAAAAATAAACAAGGAGTGTACTAACAGCCCAAGGGGAATTGAATAAAAACCGCCATAGAGGGCTATAATACCGCTGACAGGGGGAAACGAACACTCACACTGAGGCAGAGGTGGGGGTCCATGGATGACCGCACAGGATCCGGATCGCGGCACCGGGAAAGATGAAAACAACCACCACTTGAGCCTCAGGCAGGCTCCGTCTCAGCCTCTCAGCAAACACGCGCAGAATGACCTGTCGTGACCTCTACGCGTTTCGCACCACGTGCTTCGTCAGGAGTTTCCAACCACTACATCTGCAGCACGAGCGCTGAATGTCCTTTTCTCTGCATGTCTAGTGATTTTCCTATATTGTAACAGTTGGTAACATGTTTCCTAGCAGGCTGGCTCCTTACTGTATTTAAGAAAATATACTTTAATCTAAAAAAATATTTTTGCTATTTGCATCAATAATGATATACACAAATCTGAAATAGAAAACCGAAATAAATTTGTATTTATACATAGGGTATATTCAATAAATAGACCCAGAATAAAACTTGTGTTACGATTCGTGTGCCTTAACTAACACACAAAATAACAGGCTTACATCTGTATGTTACCAAATGCAGACACAACATGCAGATACACATATACCTATTTTGAAATATCTTTGTCTTGAAATTAAATTAAGATGATGACATGCTACAGTAATTTCCATGAAGTTCTGTTTTGTGGTTGCCTGACTGCTTAATTAGCGCTTCTGATTGCTTTGTTTCATAAATCTGATTATCACAGTCCCGTCTGAAAATTTAAAACACTTAAAATTATCCACATGTAATTTTGTGCTAGAACTACATCAATCACTAGGATCAAGTCACATTTGCATTGTTCTGCGTAGCAAAGCACCTGTGAGGTTTTACACACCGGCATCTTCCTCACATCTCGAAAAGCATTTTGAGCTTTGACAGAAGCGCTGTAGAATTGTGGCGTAAGTACTAAATATAGACAATCAGTGGACACCGAGTGAGAGAGAACTCGTGTGATTGCTCCTTTTCCCAAGAAACTAGAAGTTCCGTTGAAAGATGAGTCATATAATGGGGGTTATTCAGAAAACGGTGATAGAGCAGATTGGGGCACTATTGTACATTGACTTCAGTGGGAGTTTCTGTGTGATAGTGGCCCGATTGGCACTATTGGAATTTATTGAATAAGCCCTCGTATATATGAGGCAGCACACCCTGATATTCACTACAGAATGAGACTAAGCTATCCATTCATAAAGGGATTTTTAATTTAATTTTTCTAATTTACTTCCATAATGAATGTGTCACTCAGAATGCATTCCAGAATATTATTTCACACATACTGTAATTGTATTCATTGCAAGAATCAAATAAAAGAGATGCAGGAACTTAACACCTTTCTTGCCAGAGGAGCCAGCAAATGACTGCATATCATTGGCAGTAAAGGGGTTAAACTGCGAATGTGTGGATGACAAACCAATCGATATGCCCAAGGCAATAAGTAGTGCCAGCCAGGCCACTGACAGCTTTCCCAGGGTCTCAGGGCTTGAGTCTCCCCCTGTGAGCGGCCCTGCGAGTTCCCCCCTCTTAGACTGCGCTTATAGTGCCTTGCGATGAGGACGGTGATGCGACGTCGCTCCGAATCAAATACATTTACTCCATCGCAAGCGCTTATAGTAAGCATCACCGTGCATCTCCAAGGCACAATCGTATACCTCCTTCCGTGACTGCAAGGATACTACAGAGCACGCCATGCTTTAACTTAAATTGAACAATTTGACACAAAAATAGAATAGAGCCCTCCAGGTCTGATCTCAGCAGCGCCTCCAAATGTAACGCATATTCCCCCACCCCTAATTGCAGAGGGGTGCATGTGAGGGGAACCTAAGTGTATGTTACCAGGTGTGTGGTTCTTTTACCTGTTAGGCTCACAGGAGGCCTGAGCCTCCGTCAGTGAGAGCCTGGGGGTGAATCCTCTGGAACGATCTTACTTACCCCATCACTCCTCTCTCTCTCTCTGTGTGTCTCTCTCACTTTCTCTCCACTGTCTCTCGCACTATTTCTCAACCAATCTCACACTCCCCCATCTCTCTCTCACTAACCCCTCACTCTCATTCCCCCCATTTATTTCTTCTCCCATTCACTCCCCCCCTCTCTCTTTCTCTCTCTGTCTCACCACCTGTGTTTCTCCCCCCTTACAGTCTTTTCTCCTCCCTCTCGCTCTCGCAATCCCCCTCTCTCTCCCATGCTCTCCCACTCCCCCTCTCTCTCCTTCACACAGCGCCTGTATTTCTCACCCCTACTAACTCTCCCCCCTCACTATCTCACTTTCCCCTCTCTCTCTCATTCCCTCCCATTGCATTTTTCCCTTCTTTCCCACATGCAGCCCATGTCCAAGTGGCAGAACTATTGAACAACTGAAGTTTAAAATGAAGGACCCCTTACCCTAACAAAACCATCTTCTCTCCTCAGGTAATATCCCATATCTGAATCCTGTCTGCTTCAACTCTTTGCTGTGTGTATGTTAGTATAAGCAACTGAAAGCCGGGGGATGCCCCGGCATGCTAGCCGCACTCCCTCGGCGGGATGACGCGCGGTCACGCGTCATCGGGTGCCTGCGCCCCCTGCACGCGCGTCCAGGGCTCACCGAGGGAGCCCTGGTGTCCCGCGATGTGGGGGACGGCGGCAGGGGGTTCCGGGGGACCCGGCGGACCTGGCGAGCGGAGGGAGAGTGCCCCGATCGGAGGGCACTCCTCCGCGGCTTCGGCACGTGCCAGGCACATCCCGGCGCGCGCCTGGTTACTGCTGCGGCCGTGACCGGGCAAATGCTCAAATAAACTCGGCCGCAGCAGTAACAGTTAGACTGTAAGCTCCTCGGGGCAGGGACTCCTCTTCCTTAATGTTGCTTTTATGTCTAAAGCACTTATTCCCATGATCTGTTATTTATATTATCTGTTATTTATTTGATTACCACGTGTATTACTACTGTGAAGCGCTATGTACATTAATGGCACGATATAAATAAAGACATACAATACAATACATGTATTTTGCTCCTCTCTCTCTTTCTCCCCCTGTATTTCCTCCCCCCTGATACCTGGGACATCTGCTAATAGGAATAATTAGCATATCCTACTAGCATATTTCCCAGGTATCTCAGGGGCGCCCATTTCATGTGCACACGTGTCTTTCCACAATTCTTTTATAATATCTTTACATGCGAATATTCGCCTGTGAATTGAATCAGTTCTTTTTTTACGTAAATACAGGTCTCCACTTAAGGGGACATTGCAATACGTTAAAGTCAGTTTGAGAAAAGCAATTAGATACAGTTATTTTTTGTACATACTGTAAGAGACACAAAAAAAGTCAGATATATTAATAAATGGTTGAATTAAAAGAACAAAGGTTATACACATTCCGTTTACAGATAATTCTTGTGCACATGCCGTTATCTGGCTCTATATCATGAACCAAACTAAAAGGTGCAGAATAGGCGCTCCAAGTTGAATAATGCTAAATAATACAATATTTAAATGCTAAATCACCAGTGACTTTAGTAAATGAATAAAGTAAATTAACAGTGATATTAAGTATTACAAATAATACACGTGCACAAGTGGGTGATATCAAATGCAAAACATGATTTTGTTCCCAAATTCTTCAAATGTAGAGACCTTCAGATAACTTGGGGCGCGCAGGTACCGAAAGGGGAAAGAAGAATACAAACACAATAGTGCAATATTGCCTCTTCCATATTGATGAATTCAGTATAGCCGTGTGGGAATTGCACTCACATGTTGAATAAATCATTAGACATATATCCATCGCGGCAGGGAAAAGGTTAATACTGTTTTCAAAAGCTTGTCAAGATATCAGACGTTTAGCAGGAGAGTAAGAGACAGAGAACAAACAGATGGTCAAAAGGTAAGGTTTATATATCAATAAAAACAGCATCTGTATTTTTGATTGAATTAGGCAAAAAAAAATTCATTTTTTTCGGGTGAAAATGTCTGACATTTTTTTGGCAAACCCAAAGCTGCATTTTCAGAGCATTGTGAATAGGGTCCTTCTGTCTTGTGACCTTAATAAGTCCTTTTGTCGCTCTATGCTTTCAGCAGCAAAAATAAAAACAACAATATATCTTGGCAGGCATTTATTGTGGCTGCAAATTCTCTAAAAGTACAGTGCAGCAACCTGTTAGTGTTAAGTTAATTAAAGAAGCCAAAAGGCGTTTATAGCAGAGTCTTTAAGAACTAAAATTCAGGTTTGGCACTTTTCTAAGGTGATGTTGATATCACCAAATAAAAGAAGTGACGAGGCTACATTGCAGTAATAGAGCATTACGGTAATCTCTGTACCAGTCCCAAGGTTGGAACAAGGTATTACACAGCGTAATCAATGTGTTTGCAGGATACATCAATTCTGCCGTGCAACTATAATTCATTTTGGGGAGAAGTTGAAGATGTTATTTTACGCCACACTGCACAAACGTAACAAAATATTTTATATTGGTAACCTTCAACGGTCACTATAAATGTTTTAATATCATTTGGTGCAGGGTCCTCCTGTGCAGATAAGAATGCCCTATATCCTGGCTCAATGGCACCGTGATTGTTCTGTCCCAAGTTCACTGTGGCAAGTGAGTAGAGTCAGGCAGCTTAACTCAATCCCATATACCAAACAAGGGGAAGCTTCTTATTTACTGAAGTGTTTATTGGGCACAACACAGAAATAAAAAAGGGGAGAAAGGTACTGATGGAACACACCGTGGGATGGGAACAATGGGAGGAAAGGGGGGCTAGTAATGGCAAATGGGATAGGTTCTAAAAACAACATTACCAGGGGAAATCAGTGAGGTGTGACGGCTCACAATGGCTGCTGGCTTGAAAAGGAAGTGTTCTTGCCTATGCAAGTAGGAAAAGGACAAGGACTACACCAAGTAGCAAGGGGAGAAGGGCAGTCCAACTCAGAGACGAGTAAAGGAGGGGGGTTGCCGGGCAACAGGCTAAGAAGCCAGCTATAGGAGTTACACAGTAACAACCAAGGCTAAGGGAACTGCAGCCAGGGAAAGAAAAACCATACAGGGGACAGAACTGTGATGCCTTTAAATAATCCCGAAAAACCTCATCAGACATTATTTTGAGAAAATTGTAATTATTTTTGTTTGTTTAAATAAGATACTTTTACTTAGATGTGTTACTATATATAAAATACTTTTCCTTAGATGTGTTACTATTTATAATAACAATATTAATAAAACATTTTATAGCGCGCTGACAGTGTGAGCAGCACTGCACATGGAATTTTGCCGGCACAATGAACCCATGCACGAAGAGTTTACAGTGTCATTTGATGCCTGAGGCACAGGGAGTTAAAGTGGATAATTCTATCTTGTCTGGCATGAACAGGGATTTTTGGCCGAAAGCGCTGGCATTGGTAGCCTTAAACAATATAGTATTACTCCCAGATTGACTTGCCCAGCATCCCAAGGAAAGATAACACTTGGATTCAAACTGGGTTCATCTGCTTCAAAAGCTGTGTTCTTACCACTGAGCCACTTATAATCATTCAAGTCACTTTTTGCAAGTATTATGTTAGTTACCTATTGTTATTGGACTAGTGTGTTTAGGGGCTATTTACAGTATTCAGAATTGGGTCCATTGATGTTATGGAGCATAAATAATCTGCACATAGAAACAAGAACAGCAGGAAATTAAAACAGCAATCCCAAGTGCTTGCTTTTTTGTTTGTTTTTACCCATTCTGTGTATCTAAGGTGACTATATACCCTCCAGGGAATTAAACATGTCCACCAAACCTTGCAGATCCCATGGACCAATAGGAAGCTGCAACATGATCCCTTATTAATTAATTATGGCTTCTTAATGGATGACCATTTAAATGGGACAACACAGTGGACTACACTGGCAAGTATCTTCCAGCTGAAAGTAACAACTCGGTTCCCAAGCTATAAAAAAAAAAACAATTCAGCGGGATTGCTGCTTTAAATTCCACTGCTATTCAAAAATCCTACTATTGTAATGGTGTATATATAGCAGCACCCATAAGTGGAAGGTCTTTTTGTGTGTGTGTACAAAATAGAGAGAGTGTATTAATTTGTATTGTATTAACATTTCCTGTATTCTAATATCTGTTCTGTAAAGCAGCTGCATCCATCTTTGGTGGCACATAGAAATAAATATACATACTGTACCGGAGAGAGAGCCTTTATCAAGGGTCTGACATTTCTGGTGATGTTACAACTACGAACTGGGGGGGAGGGAAAATGAACTGGGGACAGGGGAAGGAGAACCCTCGCTACAACTAGAGATACGTAATGGTGGTGGTGCTACAATCAGGGGTGGGGGTAGATAATGAACAACAAGAAACAGAACACCAAGGAGAGCACTCATACACTGTGAGTCACAGGTACAGTACAGATGAATGTGTAGTGTATGCTTGGTGGAATAATGAAATAGTTAAAACACTTTATTAGGAGTAGTTACTCAAATAAAATAGAACGCTATGGAGTCAGGGTAGTAACTCGGTGAGAGCCAATATGACCGCGAATGATAAAACTGGTCGGATGCACAAAATGGTAGCCAAGTAACTACCCCTTACTCGGAAGGAGGTACAGGTAGGTATATTGGCTAGGATATAAGCAGGTGTCTGAATGCCTACTGAAAGAACCTGCAGTCAGTCCGGCCACTGGGGAGTACTAGTATAATTGTTGTAACCCCCACCCAAATAGAGTGTCTGACCTGTGATGGTGGGCTCTATATAACGTAGGTGTGCACTTCTAAAGTCTGGAGTGTTGGTCAGTCTAGGTATGACTGAACTCCAATCCCAGTGTGACCAATAGAGAAGTGATAGTGCACAGAGAGTCAGCACATAGGAATAGAGTGCCACATCCAGCTAATCTTCTATTTTAGAAGTAAACTTGTTAGTCAAACTGCTAGTGTGGCATGCAGTGTCTGCTATGCACAAGTATAGTGAAGTGCTGACCTCACTACATAACGCCCTGAAATAACGAAGTATTAATAGAGGCAGGTGAGTAGGATCACAGGCTAATATCACAGTGCACAAGTAGTGCCTGTTTAAACATGGCGTCCCAAGTGATGGACGCTACAGAGTGCAACCGATCGTGCAATATGCCCCTGGTACTCACACTTAATAGCGGTGCTCCATCAGGCTGTTGCAAGGTCCCTGCATGATCAAACAATAGGACCAGTAGGTACTTATACGATTAAAATCAATATCCTGCTTAATGCATATACATAGCTCCACATGGAGAGCTCCTGGGAGCAAACGTTTTTAGTGTCATTTGAAACATGGCACTTTTGAGGCAAATCTGGAACATAAAGTAGTAGTGTGTAAACTGCAAAGCAGTGTTTCTCAAACAGGGTACCATGTCACGCAGGGGTGTCTCAGGTTAACTCTAAGGGTTCCCTGTTGGAAAAATGAATGATGTGCTATTAATGTATCACCGCAAATGCTGCAATGTTTTATGAATTTATTGCTGATGAAACATTTTGTATAGAACTTAACATGATAGAAAAAAAATGAATTTTACAAATACATTTACAAATGTATAATTACATTTACAGTCAATTCTGAAAACACTGAAATTGTAAGTGTAACATTATATTGTAATTAGAAACTTTAGTAATAAAGGGAGAGAACCACACCCATACATTTGATATGTGCACTAGAGTGGCAGTTACCTAATATACATAATTAAAACGAACTATTATTATTATTATTATTATTATTATTATTATTATTAATAATAATAATAATAATAATGTATAAAATAAATCAACTAATAATAAACATCACACAAATGATTAAATATCTAAAAAGCACAGTGCATGTGTGTGTGGGCTTTTAAGTGCTTGAAATATGGCTGGGAAGATGCAATGTTGCACAATGTGTAGCAACAGTATATCCTCAATGATTCACACCCAGGCATACACTATTCGACTCTTAGTATCACAGTATTTGCTAGGCTATCAATCCAAATAATAAACAAAAATTGTAAGGCGCTACTTGTGAAGATGAAAATATATATATGAATCTCAAATATTGTGATAATTTACTAAAGTGCTCAAATATTAAGAAAAATGGCAAACTTTGCTGCTCAACCCTCTTAGGAGAAGATCCAGTTTTCTCCTATTTAGAATGGTGTGGAGAAACTTGTGGGGAGCGCAGGTATCACCATAAACATGACACTTCTGAACTGCTGCAGGTTCACTCAACGCGTTTCGCTGGCGTGAGATCGGACTCCTGACGAAGCTGCCACGCCAGCGAAACGCGTTGAGTGAACCTGCAGCAGTTCAGAAGTGTCATGTTTATGGTGATACCTGCGCTCCCCACAAGTTTCTCCACACCATATCAATCCAAATGTCAGAAATAGATGCAGGTACAGTTTGTTGCTCAGAGTAGTGTATACGGCGAAGAGCAAATACAAAAATCACGTGTGACCACATTAACAGGTCTGCAACACCGCTGTTCACCATTATCACTAATGCTTCCACTGCAGCCAGGGATTCTGGGTAATGACATGCAAATGACCCGCTCACATTGTCCTCATTTGCTTCTTACCCGTTCTAACATGGATCCCTACTATATAAGCTTATGCCTGCCATATTTCAGCACAGCCTGGGTGAAGTCACTAAAACAACTAAGGAAAGTCACAATGTAGATAGCAGACACCACCATGTGTCACGTGTTCCCCTTTCAGCTATAAACACACATGTACAGGTATCTCTAAGTTACCCTCATACAAATATTCCTTCTGAATTGCTACTTTAAGATATGTGAAGAAGAGCTGATACTGCTACTAATTAGCCATTTTTGTCAGACGGGTATTGAAATGAGTGCAGTTTTTCCTCTTACTGTTTTTTATCTGAGTTTGTTTGCAGCCCAGTGCATTCCTTTGTTAGCCCTTCTTCATCTTACGTTGCCATTTGTATTCCTTTATTATTTACTTGACACTTCACAGCCCCGCTGTCGGAGATGTGTGCTGGCTGGTACAGTATCCCACAGAGGGAAGGAACACTTCACAGCACTGAGCTCATGTCCGACCAAGCGTTCAATGTGCCTTCACTTCCAAAACACACACACACGCACGCACAGCACACACAGCACATAGCCCAACACGTGTTTCACTCCTCCCAGGAGCTTCATCAGGGCTTTTGTTGTTGTGATGGTTAACGAAGTAGTTTAGCATGAAACCTTCTTATCTGCCTGGGCGTTTCTCAGGAACACGTCAGCACACCTGGAACCTGTTACTGTACTTCTTAAACCGTGATGTTTGTTGAACATACAACATGTGAATTGAACAGTACATGCAGGCTGCTTGCTAGCACTGTATTGTTGTGTCTGCAGCTATTGCAGAACTTAATTGTAACAGAACAAGACACACAAGGCACCCCCTAGAATAAATTTAAAGACACAGTAAAATATACTACAGTGATGTTACAACTATAATACATTTGTAGTGTCATTTGAAACGTGGCACTGTTGAGGCAAATCTGGAGCATATTGTAGTAGTGTGTAAACTGCAGATTAGTGTTTCTCAAGAAGGGTGCCATGTGACCTAGGGGTGTTTCAGATTAACCCTATGGGTGTCTAATGAAAAAACAAGTGAAGTGATGTTAGTGTATTACCCCCCCCCCCCCCCATCCTGTATGCTGCGATATTTTATGAATTTATTGAAACATTTTGCATTGCACTTAAAATGACAGGACAAATAATTTTATAATTACATTTATAAACAATTAATTCTCAAAACACTGAAATTGTAAGTGTAAGACAAAAATACCCAATGCTATATCCAATATGACAAACAATACATAGTTAAATACTTATGTGTTTGTCTTCCCAAAATGAAGGGTAATTTAGTTAAACTCTTTGGCCAAAGCGTTACAATCCTGCAGCCACGTCACGGCAAGACCAGTATGCAGGTCCTGTGAAAATTCTCGTTTACCCCTGTAATGGAGGGAGAAATGTCTCATTAGACCAGTCTAATACACTGACGAAGACGAGTGCGAAACACGTAAAGTCGAGCAGACGCAACCCTGCAGTTCCATAGAGCAGCAGTGCGCAGCCGTGGTGAAATTTCTGGGCTGCATTGCTGAGCCTTAGCATTTTACCTGAATGCACATTGTACATTTTTTATTGATTAAGAACCCAAACTCTTCACGCCATTTGTGGATCTTTTGTTTCCTCCATATCTCTGAGGTATTATCTGCTAAGTATTAGAAGGGGAACTTTCACTTCCCCAACCCAATGTGAAAAGGCTGTTTCCCTAAGGAAAGAATGGTAGTGCATTTACCCAATTTTCAGCTTTCCTCATCTCTACTTGGAAGATTTCAGACAACATCCTCCCCCACATGTCACTTCGATTTTTCCGGCCTGTGGATTTCGCGCTCCCCTACATTGCAGATAACACAGGTGCATGAAGAAACCTGCTATTTAATGAGACATTTCTCTCTCCATTACAGAGGTAAAAGAGAAGTTTCACAGGTACAGTACAGTAGTGTGGGAACCTGCATACTGTTCATGCCGTGACACAGCTGCAGGCTTATAGCACTTTGGCCAAAGAGTTTAACTAAATGACACAAACTTATGAGAAGACAAACAGTTAAATATTTAGCTATGTATTTTTTGTCATATTGGATGTAGCATTGGGAATATTTGTCTTTTGTTGTATACATATGTACATTTGGTCACACCCAGTAGCACTCTTTTTGACACAAACATATATGATATGATGTGGTGGGTGTTGAGCTAAGAGCTTGCAAGGATTATGTGTGTGTATATAAGTCTAAGATTATATTGTTATTAGATACTTACTTTCAGTTTCTACACAATTTTATTGGAACCATTTATAAAATGATGGGGTTCCCCATCAATCGGATCATCGCAATAGGGTTACCCCATGGGAAAAAAAAGGTTGAGAAACTGCTGTAGATATTCAGATTCGGACTGAATGAGTACACTTATATGGACGTTAAGGCATCGGTAAGAGAAATGTACCAAAGGTTCGAGAAAGTTCTTGAACTAGGTGAAAGGGTTTTTTTTAAAGTCAAAATTGCAAAGCAGCAAAGCGGGAATACCCTTCCCCTCAATATCCGACTAGCACCCTCTCTAGCCACCTTTAAGACCCATCTTAATTCCCACCTCCTTTATGAAGCATATGAGTAGCTCTGTGGCTGATACTTTACACCTCATACATCGACCATGGCCCCCTGCAGATGCACTTACCAGAACACCTTCCTACTGTCTCTGTACGTTCTTCCTACCTACCAATTAGATTGTAAGCTCTTCGGGGCAGGGACTCCTTTTTCTAAATGTTACTTTTATGTCTGAAGCACTTCTTTCCATTATGTGTTATTTGTATTATTTGTTATTTATATTATGTCACGTGTATTACTGCTGTGAAGCGCTATGTACTGTACATTAATGGCGCTATATAAATAAAGATATACATACGTAATACATCGTCAAAACATTTTTTGTCAAGCATTAAATTCAGGTCACATAGTGTATACTGTACTGAGCCATTTTTGCCAAATTCTCACCAAAAGTGGGGAAGCGGTAGAATTTTTTTTGTGAAATTGGCAAAAGCGGAAAAAAGTTTTTTGTACTATTTCAATTTTTGCTAAAACAAAATTTAAGAAAAAAATTACAAAAAATGTTGCAAGCCCTTTAGAAGACATTTGCACATCTATAATCATTAACTGTCCATTTACCCACTTCTTACAATATTGAGGAGGGGCTAGGGACTTTTAAACTTGCAGCTGTTCCTCTAATGCCCATTTCCATTCCAGTCACAGTTTGGACATCTACAGCTTTTGAAAAAGTCGTTAAAGAAACTTAAACAAAATGATCTTACTTTGCACCTTGGCACAAACTTTGTGAAATTTGTGGGGGAAAAAAAAGAAGTTGGTAAATGTTGATGTATGTGTAGCCCCAGTAAGAAATGGGGGCTATATATCTTTCTCCTACTGGTGTAAGTCCTGCTAAGGGCAGGCTGCCAGTAGTTATCATGGGTTCCCCTGCTTCAAGCCCTGCCTTGATTGGTGGAGGTAGGCCCCCTGATGCTGTGTGGAAGGCATGAGACACAGGGGAGGGGCCTGCTGACATCATGAGGGGTGGGGCTGTCTAAACTTAGTGTTGGCTGTTCCTGTAAGTGACAAGCAGTTGTGTCCTGGGAGCAGAGAAGTGTTGGAGTGATTGACCTGAGAGGTCATGATTAGAGGGATACCTTTGCTAGGAGGAGAAGCTAAAGACCCGCCTGTTTAGAGCTGATAGCACTATAGTGCGGTGGATCAATGCCCCTCACCCTGCTCAGGGGGTGAAGGGGGGAATCTATCCTCACCCAGAGGGTATACCCTTGGGGTGGGTGTTGGGGGTATTGAAGCTCCATACAGCCCATCCTGCAGGGGTACAGCTTGGAGGAGAAGGAGAGGAGGAAAAGACTGTACACTGTACATGTACACTGTACATGAACTGCTGCTGTGTATGAACTGCTGCTGTGTGCTGCTACAGAGAGAATAAAGAGACATTGCTGTTTTTATCAAAGACTTGTGTGTGAGACTAAAATCTCTCGCCCTGTTCTAGGGCTTCTCTGGGAGGATTTCACCCTACCCCTATAGGGCTCACCAGAGATGGAGGCGCTGCACCGTCATTGCTGCTAAAGATGAAGGCATATACCCCAGAAGCCTGTCCCTGTTATCCCCTATACCATCGCAGGAGACTCAGGCCCTCCTGTTCCTCACAGGTACGCACCACCCTAGTACACGTAGCCAGCCCTCACTACACCCTAGGGGTCCAGTCTGCGACCGGGGGGGTGGAGTGGGGGAAACATGGGTTACATATGTTTTGGAATATTGCTGATTTTCGCCATTAATCACACACATCTGAAAAGTACTGTATGCATTTATGGTTCTGCAAATCCACAAGTGGCATATGCTTGACTGTTCACCCATATTGGAATTGACACTTTTCTGGCTGTTGATGCATCAGCAGCAATGGGTTAGTGTACATCCTGCTATATTTAATACTGGAATTGGAGGGAGACGTGGCTATTTGAAGAATTATTATTTATTTTGCTACAGTGCTGATGCAATCCCATTTCCATAAAAGGGGCATACTGTTTCATATCCAAAGGAAATGCTTATTTTATGATTTCGAATTAGAATTGTAAAGAAGAAATGCAGAATGTATAATTTAATTGGTTCTTTGCATTTGTTGAGTGTTTTGTTTCTTCATTTTTGTGGAACTATTGCATTAAAGCTGCAGACCAAACCATATCCTACATGTGTTTTTTTTTTTTTTTTAAATAAATCAGTTCTGTACTATGAGAAAATACTAGTAGTATTAAAAAATACATTTTGAATGAATTGTAATGTAACAAGCATTTTTGTTTCTATAGCAACCATTTACAGTCACATCCCCTTCCTCTTCTGAAAAAGGCCCTGGCACACCACTTTTTGAGCCCTGCCCTCTGTCTATAGCAGTGTACCAATTGTATCTAAACAACAACTAATGTTCCAGCACTCACTGACTATAAGAAAACCGTAAACCAGGGTACTGTATATGCCAAAAAATGAAACATTTAATGCAAGCACAAGATAATAATATACTTGGAGAGATATCCCACAAGCAGGTAATATGTAAATGGACCCTAAATATAGGTGGTGTGGGGGAAAAACCAGGGAAAGGGAGTGTGAAAGAGGGTGGATGAGGGATGGAGGAAAACAAGGGGGACAACGTTTCAGGGTGAAGACCCTTCCTCAGGCCCGTTCCCTCAGGTCCTAATGGACCACAAGGTACTTCCCTGGACACTGTATCCCCAACCAGCTGAGCAAACCCCAACAGTAATGATAGTACAGAAATTAATATAACAGAGTATCAGCTCAGTAATAATAGCCCAGAGACAGCAAGAGTACAAGTGCTGTGTAGCAAATAAAGTGGAAATCAAACGTCTATCTCTCTCCTTACTCCTGCTGAGTGGGGCTGCCACAACACACACACCACACACACAACACACACACACACAACACACACACACAAACCAACACACACACACACACACACACACACACACACACACACACTTTCAACTTATTTGCTACACAGCACTTGTACTCTTGCTGTTTCTGGACTATTGTTACTGAGCTGAAACGTTGACCCCTCCTACTACCCTCCTCCCCAGTTCTTCCCCCTTCCCTCATCCACCCTCTTTCACACTCCCTTTCCCTGGTTTATCCCCACACTCCCTATATTTAGGGACCATTTACATATTACCTGCTTGTGGGACATCTCTCCAAGTATATTATTGTCTTGTGCTTGCATTACATTTTTCATTTTCTGTTACATACCCTGGTTTTCGGTTTTCTTATAGTCAGTGAGTGCTGGAACATTAGTTGCTGTTTGGTTATTGATTTAGGGGTGTTTGGGTCCTCCTTGTTCCTGTTGCACCTTGCACATAATCAGTAGATTTCCCCTTTTTTCTGAGTGCTGTCTATCGCTTTTGCTCTACCAATTGTATCTAGGGACTGCCTGGTCACATGAACTTCCACACAGAACTTTGCATTTTGGAAGCTGGAGAACGAGAAAGGCAAAACGCATAGGGTTTTTTTACCCTCTGAGGAATCCGTAGCCAGGAACCAGGACGTCTGACTCTAGCGGGCCGCTGTACAGCCACGAGGATCGGATAACCGAGGCTGTCGGATTGGAGGACATAACACCAGACGAGTTTGCCCAGCTTTTCGAGTGATCAAGAGTGGTCTGAATGTACCCTTATGACACTCAATGCGCCAAAGAATTTTGAGAGTGTGAGTTTATTTTATCTCTCCCAGCTTCGCTTTCATGTGCAATAAAACGTTATTATACCATGGCTTCTCGTATGCACACTGTTTTGAGGAGACTGCTGAGACATTGATCACCAATACTTTCTGTGAGTGCTTTATTCACTAAATAGCACTGCACTTACAGTATTTGGTTTAAATTGGTATCCACTTTTTTCACTCACTCACTTGCCTTTAATATGTCACAATCATCTTTTCACACAGGTTCTAGAAACTGTTTTGTTTTAGAAGCACTGAGGAACAGACATATATGTATGTATTTTCATGATTTGGTGAAACATTCAGCTTGCTCTTCTTTCTTCAATGCTCTTCTGCAGCACTAACAGTGATTTAGTGAACCCCGGAGCCGAATCTTCGCTGATCGATCACAGAAGAACGGATCGATCTGCAACTTAGCTAATTACTTATCATTGTGTGGATTGTATTGATGCACATATTAAATGAAAAAATAAAAAGCAGCTTGGACTGCTGCTTTAAGGGCCAAGTGTATATAAAACACATAGCAATTATGGCTAAAATGTTTCCAAATTCCTTAATTATGACAAGCATGTCATTCATAAATAGTGGCAAAGCAAAACAATATTTGTAATTGTCATCAATTACATTTCTGGTCCTTTAAAAAAACCCAGAAATGTACTACTGCAATCTGACCTCCATCTCGCTTCCTTATGAGGGAATTTCATACTGTACTGTGCTGTAATTTAATTTGAGAAATCCCGAAGATGAACTCACAAAGCAGACCTTTGAGACTGATTTTTATGTTTTGTGTATAAGGTTACACCGAGCTGACATTCCATCTAAATTCAGAGCTCCTACAGTAATTGCCCACCACGGTGCCTTTAGTTTAAAATGTATTCTTAGTAAACAAGCAAGATAAGCTATACATGATGACAGTCTCCAAGGTACTGTAATAATCTTGCTCATGCCCTAATGCAAGGGTGCCCAACAAGGGCCAACAAGGGCCTCCTCAAGGGTGTTCCTGAAGGACATCAAGTGGTCCTCAAGGGTCACACATGAAAAAATAAAGCAGGCATCAGCAGCAGCAGAAAAACGGCAATTACTGGCAATCCAAACTCATGGTCAGAGAATGGCTTTAGTGGTACACACAAACTGGACAGGCAATATCCATATTCTCCCTCCTACACGTTTCACACCACAAGAGCCACCAACAGGCCAGTTTTTAAGGATCTCCCTGCTTCAGAACAGGTGGCTCAATCAGTGGCTCAGTCAAAGCCACCTGTGCTGAAGCAAGGATATCCTGAACACCTGACCTGTTGGGGCCCTTGAGGACTGGAGTTGGCCACCTCTACATTAATAGTCCAGCAGACAATCTCGCATATTAACCATTTAGATGCCTCATGACGCAGACCCCCCCCCCCCCGTCACAAGGTCTGGCACTCTAGGGGCCTCATGACGTCGTGGTTACATCATGGGCTTTCTTTGAATTTGCTAGAGAAGGTCACATTGTGAACGCGATCCAGCCTGCAGAGGAATTGAAGATGAGGACCCTACTTGCATCCCCATCCTCACAGATGTCGGAATCACCATGTGACATTTCAGTTATCAATGAGGGGTCACTGTTTCCTCCATACCTTACTGTGGGGTATGTATAGAGGGTGCAGAGTTAATCCGTGTCTCCTTAGAAGCTCTTGTGTGTTGTCTTTTGTTAAAGTTTGTCTGGTTTGTAGGTCTCCTTTCTGATTCCTGTTCCTGTATCATGTTACTGTTTAAAGTTACAGTACCACTGCCAGTTTATGACTAAGCACACTTTCCTTATAAACACAACACTTAGGGCCTCATTCAGAAAGCCTCGATAAGGCCCTTATCGAGCACTTATCAACGAAAATGGCTACTCGTATTCAGTAGGCCTCGATAAGTGCTCGATAATGGCCTGTATCGACGCAAAATCTTATGATCCAAAGAAAATCGCCAATTGAGCAGCGGTCAGTCGCTTATCGACCATTTTTGGAAGAATCATAAACTTGCGCGATTCTAGTACCCGCGAGTCGCCTGTCGCGGCCTATCGCAGCCCTAAAAGGCGATCTTCTCCCCAAATCCAATTCACCTCAAAATTTGGGTAAATTGGTGGGGAAATGCCTCGATGAGCTGCGATATGTCGGGACTTAGAACAAATCAGGCCCTTTTCCTGCCTTGGATTGATGCCGGGGGTCTCCGGAGCTGATAGCCATTAATACCAGCACCGGAGCCCCCCGGCATGCATCCAATGCAAGAAAAATGCATTTACAGCAACTTCATTACCTTAGCGGCTAACCGCTAGGCAATGAAAGGGTTAAACACCCATGACAGGCTTACTGTGGCTAGCGTGGTGGGTGAAGGGGGAATTTGGCCGTTGGTGGCTGTTTAGGCCTTGCGGGGGGTTGCGGGGGGGACTTAACCCCTTCATTACCTTAGGGGTTAACCCAACCGCTACCCACCCGCAAGGTCTAATCACCCATCCTTAGGGCTAATACCCCCTTCACCCATCCGTGAGGCCTAAGCACACACTCCGGACTGACTATACCCACCCTGTACCCATTGAGTAGTATAGTGTTACATCATACCCATATAATAATAATAATAAGGGCATGATAAGCCTCTATAGCACTCAATGGGCACCCTAATTACAATACATTAATACACAAGACACACAATAATAATACATAACTAAACTCCAAAAAAACACACTTCACTAAATAAAAACAGTAGGAAGCTAATCCAATGAATACAAGCAATAACAACATCAACAATTAATTAATTAAACCATTAACCAATCAAACCAATTAATTCCTAAACCAACTCAAAATGAATTATAACACTAACCAATCCAACCAATTAATTACTACAACATTAATGAATTTAAACATTAAAATACAAAGAAATAAATTCAAACAATATCTGAAATAACCATAAAACGCATTAGCTAACATAATACAACATTAACTACAAACGAACACCAATCGCAAGCATTTTATTACCATTAAGCAGGAAAAAAACAAACAATCACATCCACATAAGAAACTGACATTAAAAAAACCAACAGTAATACCAAGCCACAAATGCCCCCCAAATATTGTCATAATAATGTATTAATCTGTACCCTAAAGTGGTACATATTAATATATTATCAGTCAATGTGCCTCCCCCAAAAAATCAAAAACCACATCCAATGAATAAACCTGTAAAAAGAGACATTTACAAACATTCAATATATTACTTACCATTAGAAGCGGTGGCCCTCCGACTCCCGGGGAAACAGGAAGCTCACGTACCTTGAAGGCCTCCAACAGCACCCGATGCCATCCGCCATGAAGATCCAGATCAGGTACCCAAATCTTCTTTTTTCTTTCTTTAATCACCTTCTTCTATTTTCATCTGTCGCCATTTCTTGATCTTCATCTGTCAATCCAAAAAGCCCCATGGTAGATCCTAACCGATGTTGTCTCGTCGTCTTCTTGGCTCAAATGAGGCGTCACGGCCTTAAATAGGGCTTGTGAGTCATATTTAGCCTCAAAATGGTTAACAGCCACCTGATTGGCTGTTAAAACCATGTTCCGACTTAAATTTTTTTTTTTACATGACATCACTTAAAGTGAATGATGCCAGCCAATCAGCATGGCTGTGCGTCATTTGCCTTTAAGATGACGTCACTAAATCCAAGATGGCCGGCGTCACAGGGTATTTCAGCCAATCAGAATGTGGAATTGGTTCCCACGATCTGATTGGCTGAAATAACATGTGACGCCGGCTTCGTAACTCTCAATGTATTACTTCCTGGTAAAACATTTTATAAATAAATAAAAAATAAATAAATATTGTAACCGCTAAGCTAAGGGAGGCCAGCCAATTAGTAAGGCTATGCTTCACTCCGTTTAAAAGGACGTAACCAGAAAAAAATGGCTGCCATCCCATGGTAATCCAACCAATCGTACTGGGAGATATACCATGTGAGGCATCACATGGTGCACCCGAATCTGATTGGTTGTAGTACCATGTGCTGGCAGCCATTGTTTTTAAGGATGTGACATCCCACCTTTTAAGATGATGTCACATGGTAGTGAAGGGGTTAACTACTCCCGCAACCTTCCGGGCCGCCCTAACCACCCATGCTGGGGCAACTACTCCCTTCACCCACCCCCAACAAACCAGGTATTAAAGGTTTAACCCCTTCAAGCCGCTAAGTTAATGAATTTTTTTAAATTCAATTTTAATCACAGAGTATTATAGTATGAGGTCTGCAGAGCTAAAGTGAATTGATTTCAGCACTGGAGATCCCTTGCTACCCAAGTTACTGGCCCCGGTATCCCCCTGCAATGTTTAAATCTCCCGTGTCACGTGACCGAGACATTGAAACGCACAGGACATACCGTCACCCCATACCGGGTCCTGTAACTCGGGAAGCAGGGGGTCCCCGCACCTGAAATGAATGTGGTTCTGCTTCGGAGACCCCCTGCTACAAAACTGTTATTAAAATGTAAATAAAAGCAGTGCGATCGCCTGTAAGAGCTGAGCAGGGAGATGCAGCTCTCTCTGTGCAGGGAGATGCAGCTCTCTCTGTGCAGGGGGATGCAGCTCTCTCTGTGCAGGGAGATGCAGCTCTCTCTGTGCAGGGAGATGCAGCTCTCTCTGTGCAGGGGGATCCAGCTCTGTCAGTGCAGCTCTCTCTAAGCAGCTCTTACAGACAGCGGCCAAATCGCAGGGGGGAGAACTTAGAAAAAGGCTGAGATACCATCGCTGCTGTCCCGAGCGATATTGGCATTTCCCTACCTCACAGTTTGAGACTTGTGGAAATGGTTTCTGATTCTTTCATAATACCGTAATAACACAAATGTCTAACCGTTCCATGGGGTCATGCCAAACTGTTCGAGATGGCAGTGATTTTATCGAAGCTACTAGATAGGATAAGCCCCGATAAGTCACTTTTCGAAGTTTACTGAATAGGCAGCATGGTCTCATGGTAAAGAAAACAAACAAAACCTGCCAGCAGGTCCATGGGAATAGCATGAGACATGCAGGCATTTTACTAGCATCTTCCATGAACTCTGTTGACTTATCACATCAGACCATTTTGTATTATATTGTAATTTATTTCCCCATTGACATGCAACTAAGTGAGTTTCCTGATTAAATAATATAAATCACAGCATTGCTCCATGAAAATGGAATGCTGTTTAGAGTTTTCTAATGGCATTGACACAAACCATTTATGAATAATGAATTGTAGCCTTAGACATGTGCCAAAATAAATAAACAACATAGTTATATGCATAAGCTGATATAATGTAAAATAGCCCACTCATGTCAAAGGAACTGAAATGAAAAGGTCTCTTACGTTAACTTAGCAAGTTGGAAAGTTTCTGTAACACTGACTTGCCCCACATTTAATTATAAATGAGGGGCAAGGATAATTATTCACAACAAATCGGAGAGCAATTAAAATATGAAAAAAGTGTGAACTGCCGAGTAACAAGGATTACAAGAACACAGGGGCATTGCAAAACGTAATTAGAAAATCGCTTGTGCTCATCTGCCTATTACAGTATTTAAATAAATAGTTGTGTGATAAGAATTGTTTCATTCAAAGTTTACATCAGGGGGGCGCAAACTGTGGGGGGGGGGGGGGGTGACATATTCTGGGGGGAGCGCGGCGCTTACACAGGCCCCACGCAATTCCCCACAAGATTTAAATAAAATGCCGGGGCAGCTCGCGAGGCCTCTGTAGCTGCCTCTTACCTGCTCTTCGGCTACTTCTGGTGACGCATGGCCATGACAATACGGAGTCAAATGACGCCACTGAGCCAAATGGCAATGCCTTGCCGTGGCAACGTGATGTCACATGACGGCATGATGCCAAATTTAGCCGTCGATGCCAGGGAAAAGGAAAGGGGGGGGGGGGGGGCAGAGCAGGCAGGAAGGCACAAACAAAACAGTTTGCGCACCCCTGCTTTACACTACAGTATATTGTTAAATATTTATATTGTATTTTTAAATGTACAATGTATCCCTATGTATATAAAGGAACAATACAATTGATGTGATGAGATCTTAAGCATTATAATGGCATTAGAAAGCTAATGTTGTAAGATAACCAATAATAATAATAATTACATTTTTAACAGCATTCTACATAGAAGTTTTTGCAGGTACAAGTCCCTACCCAATAGAACTTAAAATCTATGTTTTGGTGCCTGATGCACAGGGAAATAGGGTGACCCACCCACGGTTGCGGTCACAAGCAGCCGACACTGGGATTTGAACCAGCTTCAAACTCAGTGCTGTGCTTTGCAAAGTTAGTGCCTTTACTCCCTGAGCCGCTCATTCATTAAACCTCCAGTGTCCCAGCTCTGTTTATACTTTTACTGCATATGCAGTCATGAAGGACTCAGGGAGGATTCCATCTGAGCCCTTCACTGCAATACATTGCAGGCCCATCTGGCAGTGGAGAGGTTGTATTGGAAACAAATCCGGGGATATTGCTGCTGTGCCCACTCCGAGAAACAAATATTACCAGAAAGAGTCTAAAGCAGGGGAGGCCAACTCCAGTCCTCAAGGGTCACCAACAGGCCAGGGTTTAGGGATAACGCTGCTTCAGCACAGGTGCGCTTAATCAGTGTTTCAGTCATTCAGTATAAAATATAATGGTCTTATATATATGTAACCCATAGGTAACTAAATAACTCTTTTCTTAAAAGATTTAGGATAAAAATGTAAAAGTTCACTGATAAATTGCACGCCAAGTTGGAAGGAGAACAGGGTTTGTGTATTTGTTTTCCAAAAAGTGTAAACGCCTATTTTTACACTCTACATGGTTATAATACATTTTCTTAAACTGAACCAGTGCCAGAAATATATGATCCTCCTGTTAGACTCCTTCATCCTTTATATATTTCAGTGAGTCACATTGGTAGTGTGTTATTTTCTGTGTTTATAATCACATTTCATACATTCTCTTTTTGCACTGCATTTCACAGTCTTTTCCCAATACATTACTTTATAAATCGAATACTAGCTGTGGTGTCCTACAGTATATACAGTAAAACAAAAATAGCTAATGTAGTGTTCAATCTACCTTATCATACCCTTGAATGATATTATTATTAATACTGTGATGGTAGCGGCAGCCTGGCACATTACATTAACATCTATACCCGTTAGGCGGACTTGCCCATCCAGATGCTGACCAAATGTCTAGTCTTCAGTAGCCATCTGAAGCCACAAGGTGGATACCGGCCTAGGCAGAAGTTGCAACCTTAGGTTAGCCATCTCTTGTGTGATATTTGCATTTATAATTAGGTATCTGTAAGTGTTGTTTTGTGCTGAGCAGCTAAACACAGGGATAATAATAATCATAGAGAGAGGAAACACAGAGGGTACCACAAGTAGGTAAAGAGTGTATTATGCAGTACAAGTATAAGCAAGTAGAGACTTACATGTAATGTAGATGCAGTTCAGCAGATTCAAATAAAATATGTCCGTGTTGCCAAATATGGAGTCCAGATGGAGTGGGGAGCAGAGTGAGAATTGAACTGAAAATCCCATGCACTGGGATCAGCTCCTACACGATGATACTTCTGGGTTCAAAGGTCCCACATGCACGTCAGTCAGTGCGAGTCTCACTCGCTCACAGCTTCTTCAGATCGTGGATTTCCAAATGCACAAATACAAAGGACAAAAGAGCGGGGGGGGAGGGGATAGACTGTTACCACAAAGCGCTTCATACTATGCAGTGCTTCGTCAGGCTCCCGCACGTCACTGGACCAAGTTCCAAAGATTACCTGTGAGTCTGAAGACTGAGAAACAGATTTCTGATTGGGTAGTCCCTTATATTCTATGTCCTATGCAATATGGGCAGGGAAGGTCCACCACTCAGAGCGTGGGAAATTTCCCCACCAGCCAATCCGAGCTGGGCTCATCTGGCTGATGATGTCAGAGGAAGGGGCATACCTTCCCCCCAGCCCACTCATGGCTACCTGCTGGGCAGGCTCCACGGTGTCTCAGAGAACAAAGTTGGCTTTTGGGTCTATTCCTCTGCCCCTCCTTACTACCAAATGGCCCGATACCTCTGGACATCCTGGTTCTCCTTTGAGCTCAGATGGCTATGCAGACATTCTGGCTCCTATGTAAATGCTCAGGCTGACGACATGGATATTTATACATACAGTATAACACCCAAGAAACCATGCAACAAAAAACAAGGCAGCGCTAATACTAAAAAAGACCAGCAGCCTATGATATAACTCTGACACCCTATGTCAGATAGGAAGAAAGAGAAAAAGGTTATATCTGTGCGCTTAGCATAGGATTAATAATATACAACCAGATGGAAGTTGATGTCCTCTGGGGCTCTCCTCATGAAGATGGTCAGTCATGTAAAAAATATAAAAACAAACATAGTGTAATACAGTTAACCTAATAACATACAAAAACACTAACACATATAGGACAATGAAAAGCTGAGACAAACAAATGACTGATTAGCATAAAAACATTTAATACAACAACTATGAACACTAAAAAGATTATATGTGCACACCAACACTGGCTAAGCTAGCCGCTTACCAGACATAGATGATAATAAAGCGGTGGATAAATCAGAGAGTATCCCCTCTCGTAATAGCAGATGTCAGCTACCAAACTTCGCAGCAATCCAACGATTTGGCAGGGGCTTCCGAGGGGGTTTCTCCTTTCCCTTCACTGCACGGACCTCAGCTGGGCAGGCACGCCGGACCGCGTGTCGCAGGAGCAAACGTCACCACGTGCGCAGCAGCAACGTTGAACACAAGCAGACAGCAACAGGCATCCGTGGCAATCAATGTCCAGCCAAGTACAGGGCAATCTGTAAACAGCACAATGGCTGAGGTAGTCCGTGGAGCTGGTATGGAGGGTACTCTAACGTCAGTAGTGCACACGTAGACCACCCTACGCAACTGAGCTTTGTCTGTGTTTTATGTTCTGTCTCTGGTTTTAAAATAAGCTAGCCGCTTACCAGACATAGAAGATAATAAAGCGGTGGATAAATCAGAGAGTATCCCCTCTCGTAATAGCAGATGTCAGCTACCAAACTTCGCAGCGATCCAATGATTTGGCAGGGGCTTCCGAGGGGGTTTCTCCCTTCCCTTCACTGCACGGACCTCAGCTGGGCAGGCACACCGGACCGCGTGTCACAGGAGCAAGCATCACCACGTGCACAGCAGCAACGTTGAACGCGAGCAAACAGGAACAAGCATCCGTGGCAATCAATGTCCAGCCAAATACAGGGCAATCTGTAAACAGCACAATGGCTGAAGTAGTCCGTGGAGCTGGTATGGATGTGGAGGGTACTCTAACGTCAGTAGTGCGCACGTGGACCACCCTACGCGTTTCGGAAGACTGCGCTTCCTTCCTCAGGGGTAAAAAAGTAGTGCATCAGTCACATCAAGTCCACCTATAAGTAGTCCCGGTTTAAAGGTACAATGCCCCAAAAAAGGAACATGGACATGCGCAATAATAACAAGGTGTCTGAAAGTCTCAGCAACATAAAACATTAACATACAATACATTAAACACATAATTCTAGCAATTATCCACCAAATAGATAGTGATTACCAAAGTAAGTATCTCTAGGTATCTATATTGATTACTAAGCTAAATATATAGACATTATACATATATTGGTGTGCACATATTATCTTTTTAGTGTTCATATATCATGCATTGAGTTGTTATATTAAATGTTTTTATGCTAATCAGTCATTTATTTGTCTCAGCTTTTCGTTGTCCTATATGTGTTAGTGTTTTTTGTATGTGATTAAGTTAATTGTATTACACTATGTTTGTTTTTATATTTTTTACATGACTGACCGTCTTCATGAGGAGAGCCCCAGAGGACATCAATCTTCCATCTGGTTGTATATTATCTACCTTAGGCTAAGCGTCATAGATATAACCTTTTTCTCCTTCTTCCTATCTGACATAGGGTGTCCGAGTTATATCACAGGCTGCTGGTCTTTTTTAGTATTAGCGCTGCCTAGTTTTTGGTTGACACGTGGCATAATGTAACACACAATGGGAAGCGCTTCAGATATAAAAGCAAAATTAGGAAAAGGAGTCCCTGTCCCGAAGAGCTTCCAATCTAAGTTGTAAGTAGGAAAAACTTACAGAGACAGTAGTAGTGTGTTCAGGCAAGTGTGTCTGCAAGGGGTCAAGCTCGATGTATAAGATACTATGGGCCTCATGCAGTAAGCGTTGATAAGGGAATTATCGCCATTTTATAGCCAAAATTGGGTTTGAGATTCAGTAAGCGCCGATAAGTGCTTGATATCGCCATGTTTCGGAGCCGATTATTTTGTTATGGCCAGTCGGCTGCCGATAAGCCTGTTTTCGCCACTGATCGCCACTTTTTTAAATCGGCTGGATTCAACAAAAAAAAACAGCTTATCGGGCCTGATCGGCACTACGAAATTGAGATGTTATGGCCAATTTCTCCCGCCAACTAAAGTTGGCAGTTTGGAGGGGAGAACGATCGCTAAGGCTGCCGCAACGGCACTTAGAAAAAAAAAACTTCTGTACATCAATGGAGTCAATGGAGCGGGGACGTATAACAGTATAGTACTGTTTACGTTTCATTGCTCACAATACAAACGTCATTTGCATTACAGTGTGGGGGCATTCCCTGCATTGTGTCACAGCTGACGTGTATTATTTGCATAACATTATACTTTTACATGTTTGCAGCATTTGCGGGTCACATTACTCATCATGTGATGATGTGCCAAGGGAAAATACTATACTCAACTCTTAAAGGAGAACCTCACATCATATCACACATTTTAATGAACTGAGCAACAATTATTTACATGATGTTACACATGACACACATGTCACACATACACCGTATATTCATGTTCCTTTACATTACACAATGCTTGTAATGTGACACGCATCTTTAAACGTTCATGTACATCTGTCTTCTCATGTTTACATATAGTTTTGGGTCCTCCCTATTTTCATGACGTCACTTATTGGACGCTCAATCACATTGCATGTTTACATTGTAACCGTAGCATTACAAGCACTTCAACCTAACTTATACACACATGTACAGTAATTCAGCATTGGGACACCTTGTTAACTCATTCTATAGCAACTATCCTCCTTACAGAAATGCATGCATATGCACACGACTATTCATTGTTGTCAACATGTCACAATAACATGCCTAATTACACATGTTACACAAAACTTTTCCCACGTCAATCTCAGCCTTTTTGCCTAATTACATGACTGACTGTTGCGTTCACAAGTGTTACATGCATTGCACATGCAACTATTTATTTGCAAGCAATGTTTCTACAAAGGTTCACGTCACATCATTGCCAAATATCATCATTCCCTGCAGAATACACACAACAAATACTTATAACAAGAACTGCACACAGCTTGCCACAGAAGTACTTTATTATGTTAATGTAACACCTTGCATTTTACTATGTCACCTGACATCATCACATACCTATTTAAAGGACGCCCATTACCTGATCATTCAGAGCTACTCATTTCAAAATGTTGAGATTGTTTAGGAGACGGAGGAACATTCTTTTCTATGACATGCTTGATGATGAAGACAATCATATAGGGCAAGGGAGGGACACACCGAGGGACAGTGACAGGGACAGTCACGCAGATACGACAGAGACAGGGAGAGGGACAGGAGATCAGAGGAGAAGACAGAGGAGACAAGTTGTGCCTCGTCCGCGTCTGTACAGGGAGAGAACCCTGTTAGATGGGATGAGTGAGGAGGAGATTGTAAGTCGCTATCGTTTGAGTTCAGCAGCAATCTTATCTCTTTATGAGGAGATAAGGTGGGATTTAGATTTTTTCACAGCCAGAGGTCGTGCAGTCCCTGGGCTTGTTAAAATGCTGTGCTCATTACATTATCTTGCTTCCGCGTCATACCAGACAACTGTGGGCATAGTGGGCGGGGTCTCGCAATCTACATTCTCGCGGGCCTTGACCCAGTTTCTCTATGCACTCAATAGACGCGCTAGGAATTATATTCATTTTCCTACAGAGGCGACAGAGTGGCTGGAAGTCAGGACTGGCTTTTATAATATAGCAGGGATACCATGTGTGCTGGGTGCAATCGATTGCACACATGTTGCTTTGATTGCACCTAGTCAGAGTGAGCATGTGTACCGCAATCGTAAGCACTACCATTCACTCAATGTACAGGTGGTATGTGACGCGACGATGAGGATAATGCATGTGGTACCCAAATTCCCTGGTTCCAGTCACGATTCCTCCATCCTGAGGAACTCTTCAGTCTTCCATGCGTTCGAAGAGGGACATTTTGAACATGGTTGGCTGCTGGGTGAGTACACATTTACATGTTATAACACAAAACACATTTTTATTTAGGAATGTTGGCATTGTACAATTTGATCACTAATGTCAGCTTATGTGTGCTCCATTCATTATAGGTGACTCAGGATACGGAATTAGGCCGTGGCTCTTGACTCCGGTGCTAAACCCTCAAACTGAAGCAGAGGACAGGTACAATGCAGCCCATATATCTACAAGATCTGTTATAGAGAGGACATTTGGCCTACTCAAGACCAGATTTAGGTGTCTGGACAGAACTGGTGGGGCTCTTCTATACAAGCCTCAAAAAGTGTCTGATATTATCCTTGCCTGTTGCATTTTGCACAATGTTGCACTCAGGCACAATGTACAGTACAGTCAGACCTAGCTGAGCCTGTGGTAGACGAGCATCCCACCCATGTAGCTGCTGAAAATGAACAAACAGCCAGTGGTGGCCAGACACGCCAGAATCTCATCAATTCATTTTTTTCTTGTAAGTAAAAACATATATGTTCCAAGTTCTACTTTTATAGTTACATTGGTGGGTAATGTTTTTTTTTTTTCTCGGCATGAGCACCATGCGGGATGGGAGAGGGACGGGGGCGTTGCAAGGGTGCCGTGCGTAATGTCTGTATTTAGATTAGCAACCATGCGGGATGTGAAGGAGCGGGGGGCGGGGTGGGACGGTCGGGTAAGGTGGGGTTCGGGATTTGCACGGAGACATGCAGCGGGAGGGAGGAGCCGGGGGGGGGGGGCCGCGTGTGGATGTTTGTTTATTGGTGTCGCGCCGATAGAGCACCATTGCGGAGTGGGAGGAGAGGAGCTGGGGCGGCGGGCGTGCGTGTGTGGGTATTGTAATGGTTGTTTTGTCGGTAGCCACCATGCGGTGGAGGAGAGGAGGGGGGGCGGGCTGGTGTGGTGGGGGTGGTTTGTATGGGTATTTTTTGCTCCGGATAGCACCATGCGGTGGAGGAGAGGAGCGGGGGGGTGTTGTTAATGGCGGGATTTTTAATCCGGATGAGCAGATGCGGTGGAGGTGAGAGCGGGGGGGGGGGCGGGGGGAGGGTAATGGCGTTCTTTGTGGCTCCGGATGAGCACCATGCGGTGGAGGGAGAGGAGCGGGGGGCGGGTGGGGGTGTGTAATGGCGTGTTTTTTATCCGGATGAGCAGGATGCGGTGGAGTGAGGAGCGGGGGGGGGGGGGGGGGGGGGAGGTGGTAATGGCGGCGTCTTTGTGCTCCGGTATGAGACACTTCGGTGGAGGAGAGGAGCGGGGGGTGTGTTAATGGCGTTGTATTTTACTCCGGATGGAGCAGGATGCGGGTGAGGGTTGGAGGTAGAGGAGGGGGGGGGGGGGGCTGGAGGGGGGGGGGGGGGGGGGGGTTAATGGCGGTCTTTCATGCTCCGATGAGGACATGCGCTGGAGGTTAGAGCTGGAGCGGGGGGTAGGGTGTGGATGAACACCATGCGGTGGGGCGTTGTGGAGGTGAGGAGCGGGGTGAGGACCGGGGGGGGGGTGGTTGTGGGGGGGGTTAATGGTGTCAGTTAGTGGGGTGAGGAGGGGGGGGGGGGGGGTTAATAATTGGTTGTCCGTGGTGGAGGTGGAGGGTGAGGGGGGGGGGGGTTGTTAATGGCAAGTCAGTATGGGCTCCGGATGAGGCACCATGCGGTGGAGGTGATTGAGAGGGGGGGGGGGGTTGTTTGTGTAATGGTGGTTAATGCTGAGTCGTCCCCAACTCACCTCACACACACAACAGTCACACACACCCACACAACACCACCTCATCCACACACAACACTCCTGTGCTTATACGCCACACACAACAACTATTCAACAATCCCCTAACTCCCAACAACACCCTAACCACTGGAAACACACCTCCCCTTCACCTTGCTCCTAGACACACTACACTCAATTAAATTTAAATTCACACGGCTGACCACCAAACACCCTTTGACATCAACCCCCCACCCCCCCCAAACGTGTACAGCAACACACCCCCTACGCCACGCTAACTCAGGTCTTCCTTTAAATAAATTATATTTGGAACACAATTAAACTGGAGCCGTCTGTGTCATTTCTTGCACAAACACTCAACTCACCAACACACACAACACCCACACATAACTCACACACACCTGCACCAAACACAAGAAAAATTCCTACATACACACACACACACACACACCTCTGAGCACCAAACAAACAACACTCACACATACACCCACAACACACAACCAACACTTACAAATAACACTCAATCACACCCCCCACCACCACTCGCACACCCAATACTCACAACTCTCACTCGCTCACACACCGCACACTCAATCACCAACACATAACACACAACACCACACTCACCCACCCACAAACACCACACTCAATCAACAACACACTAACACATACCCACAACACACTCGCACAACCACCAACCCCACACTCACACACAACCAATACTCACACACACCACTAAAAAAGTACACATACACACACTATTCACACACAAACAACATTCACACAACACTCACAATCAACCACCAAGACACATAACATTCAAACACACACACACCACACAACAACCAGTAAACAACCATAAATACTGTCACACTTAACCCATTTACAACCCTTTCACAGACCACTGCCGGATGCCTTGAACACCTCTACACCTGAACGCTGTTCCATCCAAGTCTCCGTTGACACAACAACAGCAGGAAGTATACTAAACACACACACACTGCAACACTTTGCTAACATCACACATCACACCTACCGCAACACACACACACACAATATACTTTAAACAACTCAAGTTACACACACAACACCTCTACACCACCTACAATACCGCACTTCAAAACAACAACACAAACAACACCTCTTGCCAACACAAAACATGCCACCAAAAAAACACCTTCGCAAAACTAAACATACACACCCTGACAATGAACCTCACACGCACACACACACAACAACCATATCTAATACAACACACAATGCACACACAAATTTCATGCACACACAAAATCAAAACAACCAACTCACACAAAAACACACAATCGCTCAACAACAAATACTCACAAACACAACATCAACACTAACAGATAACACACAGCAACATCACACACTACTTCCATATAATACACACACACCAGCTACATCAAAGGGACAAATAAACACACAGCATCATAACACACAAAATCATCAACACACACACACACACACAACATCACCTGATAATCAAACACTACAGCGCCAAACACGCCTTGCACAACAAAGAGACAGAGCCAGAATCAGAAGAGCGACACAACGAGAACACCAACAACAAAAACACAGAGACACACCCAGTACATCAACATCCACTCAAACTCAAGAACACCATGAGTCACACCTTGCAAAACAACAACAAAGTAGTACAAGACCACCAACTGTACACACTACACAACAGCATGCGGCATACCTTGCAAAAGACCAACAACGGGCTAAAAGATCACGCGCTGCAGAGACTACAGAACAGCATGCGGCACGCCTTGCAAAAAACCAACAACGTGCTACAACATCACGCGCTGCAGAGACTACAGAACAGCATGACGCACGCCTTGCAAAAGAACAACTACGTCGTGCTATATCACGCGCTGCAGACACTACAGAACACCATGACGCACGCCTTGCAAAAGACCAACAACGTCGTACAAGATCACGCGCTGCTGAGACACCAGAACACCATGACGCACGCCTTGCAAAAGAACAACAACGTCGTGCAATATCACGCGCTGCTGAGACACCAGAACACCATGCGGCACGCCTTGCAAAAGAACAACAACGTCGTGCAATATCACGCGCTGCAGAGACACCAGAACACCATGACGCACGCCTTGCAAAAGAACAACAACGTCGTACAATATCACGCGCTGCCGAGACACCACAACACCATGACGCACGCCTTGCAAAAGAACAACAACGTCGTACAACATCACGCGCTGCAGAGACACCAGAAAACCATGACGCACGCCTTGCAAAAGAACAACAACGTCGTACAACATCACGCGATGCAGAGACACCAGAAGAACAGAAAATACGGCTGGCTAAAAATACACTACGAGCTACAACATCAAGAGCCACAGAGACTCAACAACAACATGAAACACGCCTTGCTAAAGACAGAACAATACGGCGCACATCAAGAGCACAACTAAACACAACAACACAGACAGTACAAGAACAACAACAACACACACATACTACATTAACGCATTCAACACATTACACTTTGCTACGCGCTGCTTTTCTATATAATCCACACATACTATACCACCAACATCCAAACGTCAACATTGGACACATGGACACTATATGCCGCTACTGTCAAGCAAAGAAATTCCACAAGGAATCAGCTGGAATGTGCTGCAGCAATGGCAAAGTTCACCTAGCACCTCTACACTCACCACCAGATCCACTTATTTCATACATGTCAGCCACAACTTCAGAATCTAAACATTTTCTACAAAACATACGCAAATACAACTCCTGTTTCCAAATGACATCCTTTGGTGCTACATCTATAGTGGAACAAATAGGATTTAAAAGTACTTTCAAAGTACAAGGTCAAGTTTACCACAGGGCTGGCTCTCTGCTCCCATTACCAGAACAAGATCCACAATTCTTGCAAATTTACTTCATGGGTGATGAACAACAACAAGCTGATCAAAGATGCCATTGGATACCCAATACAAGACGTGATATTGTCATCTCCTTACAAAGGATGTTACATGAACACAACCATCTCATTAACACATTCAAAACATCACTTGAACTCATGCCAACTGATGACTATAAAGTCATTATCAGAGCTGACAAAACACCAGTGGGCCAACATGAACGTCGCTTTAATGCTCCACAAATCAACGAAGTCGCTATTGTTATAGCAGGGGAACAATTTAATACACGTGACATCATTCTTCAGCGACGTGCTCATTCACTCACACGCATTTGTGAAACACATCGCTCATATGATGCTCTTCAATACCCTCTCATACTTTGGAACGGGGACGATGGCTATCACTTCAACATCATGCAAGTAGACCCAGCTTCCCAAGCAAACACTAAAAAAACTGTCTCCGCTATGGACTTCTACGCATACAGATTAATGATACGAGATGCATCGCAAAACCACATTTTACATTGTCGCCAACTATTTCATCAGTTTATTGTTGACATGTATGCTAAAATTGAAAGTGAGCGTCTTCTATACATACGTTTACATCAAAAACAACTTCGCGTTGATCAATACATACATCTAAAGGATGCTGTTGGCAATGATGGTCACGTTGACAACATAGGCAAAATGTTAATTCTACCAGCAACATTCACAGGAAGTCCTCGACACATGCACGAATATGCTCAAGACGCTATGGCATATGTTCGAGCGTATGGACGACCAGCTTTTTTTATTACATTTACATGTAATCCAGCTTGGCCAGAAATAACAATTGAACTTGCGCATGGACAGGCACACAGCGATCGACACGACTTAATTGCCAGAGTATTTAGACAAAAACTAATCACATTAATTCACATCATCACTAAGACTTATATCTTTGGACAAACACGATGCTGGATGTACTCAATTGAGTGGCAGAAAAGAGGTCTTCCACATGCTCATATTCTTATATGGCTCAAAGAAAAAATACATGCCATAGACATCGATAAAGTTATCTCTGCAGAGTTGCCACATCCAGAAGAAGACCCAATACTATTTGCAATAGTCACAAAGAATATGATTCATGGCCCATGTGGAAACATTAATATTCAGGCACCATGTATGAAAGACGGTAAATGCACAAAAAAATTTCCTAAACCATTCATTGCAGACACACAAAGTGGAGATGATGGATATCCTCAATATCGAAGACGCGCTCCCACAGACGGTGGATACACAGCAACAATGACTATTCGAGGCAACAAAAACATCCAAGTTGACAACAAATGGGTTGTTCCATATTGTCCACTTCTAACTAAAATGTATAACGCACACATTAATGTTGAATACTGCAATTCCGTTAAATCTATTAAATACATTTGCAAGTATGTCAACAAGGGAAGCGACATGGCCATTTTTGGAATAACAAATGAACACATCAGGGACGAAGTTACGCTCTACCAGCTGGGAAGATATATCAGTAGTAATGAAGCCGTTTGGAGGATTTTAGCTTTTCCCATTCACGAACGACACCCAACCGTTGTTCACCTCACTGTTCATTTAGAAAATGGACAGAGAGTATACTTCACACCTCACAATGCAGAGGCAGTTGCTGCTCAACCACCAAACACAACTTTAACTGCCTTCTTTCAATTATGTCAACACGACTCTTTTGCAAGGACATTGCTTTATCCGGAAACTCCACGATATTATACTTGGAATACATCAACAAAAATGTTCAAGAAAAGAAAGCAGGGTATAGCTGTTCCCGGAACTGATGCCCTTGCAAGTGATGCCTTGGGCCGTGTGTACACAGTTCACCCAAACAACGCTGAATGCTTCTTTCTACGAATGCTACTTCATACCATTCCAGGCCCAACTTCATTTGACGCTCTTAAAAATGTCAACGGTCAACTTTGTGAGACTTATCGAGAAGCTTGCCAAAAACTTGGATTACTAGAGGATGATCAACACTGGAATACTACATTAGCCGAAGCTGCATTACACTCATTACCAGTAAAAATTCGCAACCTTTTTGCCATTATCCTTACCACCTGCAATCCATCAAACCCCAACACTCTATGGGACACATATCGAGAAAGCATGAGTGAAGATATACTTGCCAAAGCACAGAGAGACAATCCATCACTCAATGTTCACTTTTCACCTGAGATTTTCAACAAGGTACTCATATTGTTAGAAGATACATGTCTCTCTATAAATAACAAAACACTCCTTCAATTAGGTCTGCAAGCTCCACAACGTCAGCATAACGATGTACTCAATACGGACCTTATGCGAGAGAAACAATACAATATTTCGCTGCTCAAAGAATATGTTGCAACAAGAAAACCTATGTTAATTGCTGAACAACTTTACACCTATGAGAACATCATGGAGCACATCAACAATGGACAAGGTGCAATACTGTTTCTTGATGCTCCAGGTGGAACCGGAAAAACATTTCTCATTAATTTACTCCTAGCCGAAATCAGAATGCACAATGATGTTGCACTTGCACTAGCATCATCTGGCATTGCAGCCACTCTTATGGATGGAGGAAGAACTGTGCACTCAGCTCTTAAATTACCGCTAAACATTGCTCATGAAGAAAATCCAACCTGTAATATCACCAAAACATCTGGACAAGCACGTGTTCTTCAAATTTGCAAACTTATTGTTTGGGATGAATGTACCATGGCACATAAAAAAGCACTTGAAGCCCTTAATAGAACCTTGCAAGACTTGCGCAACAATAAACAAATTATGGGTGGCGCTGTCATTCTTTTAGCTGGTGATTTCAGACAAACACTTCCAGTCATCCCACGATCCACACCAGCAGACGAACTTCATGCATGCCTCAAGTCCTCTATTTTATGGCGACATGTTAAACATTTCCCATTAACAACCAATATGCGAGTACAACTTCTGGGCCACTCAAATGACCAAGCTTTTGCAGACACCCTTCTTCAAATTGGTGAAGGTACTTTACCTACTGACTTAACATCAGGTGAAATTGCTTTTCCCACACATTTTTGTAACATGATGACATCACTTCAAGATCTCATACATAACGTCTATCCAAATCTATTACGCAATTACACAAACCACCAGTGGCTCTGTGAAAGAGCCATCCTTGCTGCCAAAAATACTTCTGTCAATGACCTAAATAATGCAATTCAAGACATTCTTCCAAACACAATTACTCAATACAACTCAATAGATACAGTTGTGGATAACGATGAAGCCGTGAACTATCCAACTGAATTCCTACACTCCCTGGAACCATCTGGAATGCCACCACATCACCTTCGTCTGAAAGTTGGATCACCCATCATGCTACTTCGCAACCTCCACACACCTAACCTTTGTAATGGAACCAGATTGTGCATCAAAACATTGATGCCCAACCTAATTGAAGCTACTATCTTAACTGGCAACGCCAAAGGCCAAGATGTCTTCATCCCCCGCATTCCACTCATTCCTACAGACATGCCTTTTACTTTCAAACGGCTACAGTTCCCCATCAAACTAGCTTTTGCTATCACCATTAACAAAGCACAAGGACCATCTATAAAGTGCACTGGTATCAACTTAGAATCACCATGTTTCTCCCACGGCCAGTTATATGTTGCGTGCTCTAGAGTCGGATCCCCACAACAATTGTACGTCTTTGCTCCAAGTGGAACTACCAAAAATGTAGTTTACAAACAAGCATTACAATGAACATACACTTTGGTACATTTCCATCATCTCTACATATTATCATACCAACATCAACAAAACAATCACTCACTCAATTCACTGCACTCATCTTTTATTACAAACAATTTCACCAACACACACTTCACGATTACATCAAATACACTACTCTCAACAATGGACATAAACATATTTCAACAAGCCTTTACAACAATTACATTTTCATAACTAACAACCTTAACAATTAACATACACTTAACAACATTTCCCTCATATACATGTGCTTTCTACTCTTTTTCTTTCACAAATACAATTTTTATATATATTACATAACATTCACATAACATTACAAGTTTACAATACAACATTTACACATACTTATTCACGCTTCACATCCCGGGCAACGCCGGGTCTCTCAGCTAGTGATTAAATAAAAACAAATAAATATAAAAACATACATACATGTTAATGCAAATAAATGTTAATAAATTAATTTTATTAAAAACGGAATACCTTATCTTAAAAAAGGAGTCAATTCAATTAATTCATTGAAACCATAGGGATGTCTGGTATGCATTTCATAAATCCAAAATTGCTCCCGTTTCAATAAATGATTATCTCTATTTCCCTGTCTACTACTTAGTGATACACTTTCAAGTCCCTTAAATTTAATACAACCAGGTTCACTGTTATGCACTTCTTTAAAGTGTTTCAAAAGCGGAGTTAATGGCATACCCTTTGCTATTATTTTTGGTATGTTTTTAACATTTCTCATGTGCTCTAACATGCGCATTTTAAACGATCTTTTTGTCTTACCAATGTACTGTAAATTACAGCTACACTGTAAGGCATAGACCACATGCGTTGTCTGACAATTAATGAAACTTGTAATATTGTAGACTTTGTTAGTAACTCCTGATGTAACTGTTTTCCCTTGACAGATATGGTTACACGCTTTACACTTTCCGCATTTGTACGTGCCTTTAACTCCTAGGCGAGTTTTAATATCTCCAGATACGATGGCCTCTCTGGAGACTTGACTTGGAGCCAGAATGTGTTTAAGGTTAGGTGCTCGTTTGAACACTATCCCTGGTTTGGACTTTAGTTGGGGACCCAAAATGGGATCAGCTTTTAATATCCCCCAATGTTTTTGCAGAATTTTTCTAACATTGTAATGGGTATCACTAAATTGAGTAATAAATGCTGGGATTTGATTTTGTCTCTTCTCACTCTTTTTATGATGATATTTCATCAAAGATTTCCTAGGAATCTTTTCTAGTTTTTTGAGCGAAGAGTTTACTAAATCGCTATCATATTCTTTGTCTAGGAATCTTTTCTTTAAAAAGAAAGATTGTTCTTCATAATCCACAGCCTTAGAATCATTTCTCTTTAACCTGAGAAATTGATTAAAGGGAATATTTTGGACCCATCTCTTATCGTGACAACTAAATGGGTCTTACATTTGTAGCCTTAAAATGCGTTTTAGTATGTACAGTTTTGGCCTCAATGTAAATCTCTAAATCGAGATAATGAATGCTTACTGAGCTATTTTCACCACTAAATTTTAAATTAAAATCATTATTGTTCAGATTTGTGACAAACTCAAGATAGGAATCTTCTGTCCCCTCCCACACAATAATAATATCATCGATGTATCTCCTCCACAGCTTAAGCTGCGGAGGAGTACATCTAAGGCGATGAGCTTCCTTAAAATAGTCCTCAGTATGCAACGGCCATCTTGGTACACCTTGCGCATGTGCAGAATAATGCAAGCGGTGGCCATTACACCCACAGCTCCGCAGGGGAATTACAGTTCCTATGAGCCTCTGGGCTGCAGACCACATGTTGCCAGGCAGCTGTAAGGAATACCGAAGTACAGCCGCTCCGCCATCCTCTCGAGCACCACCGCGCACGCGCAGGGTGCCTATGGACAACATTCCTTACCAGACGCGCGCAGCATGCACGCGCCAAAATGGCATCATCCGACGCAGCGGACTCTGGCTCCGCCCCCGGATCATGACGCACACTGACTGCGCGCAGAGCTTGCATGTGACACGTGCACCACGCCCCCAAGCTCCGTGTCAAGATTCATTAGCTGTACTACAGCCGCACCTGCTCATAGATGCATTCTTTAGCTGCACAAACAGCTACACCTGCTCGTTGAGCCCTGGACCTATCACAGCTATCGCAGAGGCCGCGCCCCCGCTCCACCCCCCATGGGGGCTGGCTGATCTAGCCTATATATGCTCACCAATGTTATAGGCACATTGGCTGAGCATAGATTCTTGTTATTCTGTGTTTACCCTTGCTGTTCCTGCCTTGTTCCTGTCCTGTTGCTTTGTTCCAGTTTTTGATCTTCTGTGTACCGAACCGGCTTGCTTTGACTACTCCAACCTCTGGCTCCTGATCTTGGCTACCTCTGACTCCTCGCTCCTCTCTAACCCGTAACTCAGCATTGCACCTCGACCACTCTCCACTCTCCAACCCTGACTTTGGCAAAAGTACCTTCTACGCTCCGGATATCTCCTACGTTGAACTCGGCAGGTATAAAGACAACTCTGATATCTATATCCCTGACCCTGCTGTCAAGACAAACCAACACTCCGGACGTGGCCCCTGTGCCTGTGGCTGGTGTTTGTTACTGCTCCCATCTCAGTACCGGGGTCTCGTCCTGTTTGTGGTGAGCAAAGCGTGACATTATGCTCAGTCCCACAAACATAGACCCCGCTGAGGTGGGAGAAGTGGTGGCATCTCATGCCGCCATGTTCACTAGACTGGAGAAATATCTTGAGCAGTCTGACCGTCGCCTCGACTCCCTACAGAAAGACCTCCAGACCCTCTCAATGCAAGTGCAACAATCCAGCACACCCACCTTCTCTAACCCACAACCCACACCACTGTCTAGCCTCACACCGTCTGAACCACAACTCCCCACGCCTAACCGGTACTCCGGATACCCTTTTGAATGTTGCGGCTTTTTGAATCAATGCCTCATTCAATTTGAGATGACACCCTCCCGGTTCCTGGCCCCAAGGTCAAGAGTGGCATACATTGTCTCCTTGCTCACGGGTGATGCATTGGCATGGGTCTCTCCTATCTGGGACCAGAGAAGAGACCTTACTCTACACATCGGACAATTCACCAAGGAGTTCAGACGTGTCTTTGACACCCAAGGGTGTAAAATTACTGCAGCGTCTTCCCTTTTTCATGTTTTCCAGGGAGATCGTCCGGTGGCAAGATGCGCCTTGGAATTCCGGACAATCGCCTCAGAGATAGGATGGAACCGGGAGGCCCTCTCTTCCGCCTTCTGGCAAGGACTTTCGGAACCCCTGAAAGACGAGCTCGCCACGCAGGAGCGCCCAGTGGACCTGGAGGAGCTCATCGCAGTCTGCATACGGGTAGACCAACGTCTGCAGGAGAAGAAAGCCAAGCGTTTACGGAACCGTCAGGTACCCGCCAGGTCTTCACCTTTCCACTCCCTCGTTCCAGAGACACCTATGACCGAGGTTCCTGAACCCATGCAGTTGGGTTGCAACAAACTCTCTTTCTCTGAGAAACAACATCGCCGAACCTCCGGCCTGTGCCTCTACTGCGGCAATCCGGGCCACCTAGCCCTCCGCTGCCCACTCAAGTCGGGAAATTACCAAACCCCACGGAGTCCCAGACGAACCCCCATGGGAGTACTTTTCAACTCTTCCATCACCAAAGAACCCCTATCCAATAGAATCCTGATTCCTGTATCACTTCAGGCTCCAGACCTCGCGGTGAGCGCATCCGCATTCATCAACTCTGGTTCCGCAGGAAACTTCATTGATACAGAATTTGCCACAAGAAACAACATCCCATTCGAAAAAGAAAAACCCCGGTGGGATTGGAGGCCATTGATGGACGTCCCCTGCAGCCGGCCTTCATCATCCTACAGACCGCGGAAATCTCCCTGGTATGCGAACAGACCCACATGGAGAACATAATCTTTGACGTGATCCACTCACCATCCGTCGAGATCATCCTGGGCCTTCCTTTGCTACAACGCCACAACCCACTCATTAACTGGGCCAAGCAAAGACCCATCTCTTGGAACCAACAATGCTCCACAACATGCGCAGTTCCACCTCAAAAGATCTGCAGCATGAAGACCACAGAGGAGCCACAAGACGTTTTATCAGAAGAATACACTGAATTCAGAGACGTATTCGACAAAGCCAGGTCAGAGGTACTACCCACCCATCGATCCTTCGATTGTCCTATAGATCTCCTGCCTGGTTCTATCCTGCCTAGAGGGCGGTCTTGCCCTCTTTCCCTCCCAGAGACGAATGCTATGTCCCAATACATCCAGGAGAACCTCCAAAAAGGGTTCATCAGGAAATCCTCATCACCGGCAGGGGCTGGATTTTTTTTTGTCAAAAAGAAAGATGGTACTCTAAGACCCTGCATCGACTACCGAGGACTAAACAAGATCACCATTAAAAACCGCTACCCACTACCATTGATATCGGAGCTGTTCGACCGTCTACAGGGATCCACCATATTCACCAAATTGGACCTCAGTGGTGCCTATAACCATTTAAGGATCCGTCAAGGAGACGAGTGGAAAACGGCATTCAACACAAGAGATGGCCACTACGAATACCTGGTCATGCCGTTCGGCCTGTGCAATGCTCCAGCGGTCTTGCAAGACTTTGTAAATGAAATATTCAGAGACCTGCTGAACAGATCAGTTATCGTTTACCTGGACGACATTTTAATTTTTTCCAAGATCATCTCAGAGCATATTAATCAAGTCAAACAGGTACTTCTGCTCCTTCATCAGCACCACCTCTACGCCAAACTGGAAAAATGCAACTTCCATCAAAAATCCACTACCTTTCTAGGATACATCATATCCGATTCACCATGGACCCCTCCAAACTGAAGGCCGTCATGGACTGGTCGCTTCCCACGTCCCTCAAGGGCATCCAGAGGTTCCTAGGCTTTGCAAATTACTACAGAAAGTTTATCCACAAATTCTCTTCCATTGTCGCACCCATCACGGCTCTCACAAAGAAAGGAGATGACGTTGTGTCCTGGCCACCTGCAGCTATCCAGTCCTTCAACGCCTTAAAGAAAGCCTTCATCTCTGCACCCATACTGATCCACCCCAATCCCAGACTACCTTTCACATTGGAGGTGGACGCATCAGATATCGGAGCCGGCGCCATTTTGCACAGAGAGGATCACCGTCCTCAAACCTACACCCATGTGCCTTCTTCTCTAAAAAATTCTCATCTGCACAGCAAAACTACGATGTGGGCAATAGAGAACTACTAGCCATCAAACTAGCCTTAGAAGAGTGGAGACATCTACTGGAAGGGACAGAGAGTCCCATTACAATCCTCACCGACCACAAGAACCTCATGTACTTGTAAAGCGCTCAACGACTTGGAGCCCGTCAAGCCCGCTGGTCCCTATTCTTCTCTCATTTTAATTACATCATATCATTCATACCCGGTTCCAAGAATGTAAAGGCGGATGCCCTTTCCCGCCAGTTCGTAACAGAGAACAAAACCGATGCCAAATCAGAAACCATCCTGCCTGCCAGGTTCATCATCTCCGCCAACACATTTGACATAATGGATGACATCCTGCGGGAGCAAACTAACATTCCGGAAGGTCTGGAGGTCCCGGATGGATGCCTCTTCGCAGCACTTCCCTTCCGCAAAAAGATCTTGGAATGGGGACACTCATCAAAAACCGCCGGTCATCCTGGTACCAAAAGAACTGCAGACTTAATCACACGGACATTCTGGTGGCCAGACATGCAAGGCGACATAAAGGAATTCACCAAGGCATGCACCTCATGTGCAAGGAATACCCATCCCAGACCATCCCTGGAGGAACCTATCTATGGATTTCATAGTAGAGCTGCCAATATCCAGAGATATGAACACTATACTTGTAGTCATAGATCACTTCTCGAAACAGGCACATTTTATTCCACTTAAAGGCCTACCGAACTCTCCCACACTAGCGGACATACTCTGTAAGGAGATCTTCCGTCTCCACAGAACTCCCACGACCATCGTATCGGACAGAGGGTCCCAGTTCGTCTCGAGATTCTGGCGGGCCTTCGCAAAGAAATTGGACATCTCCCTACATTTTTCATCCGGGTACCACCCACAGACAAACGGACAGACAGAAAGGACCAATCAGTCCTTGAAGCAGTACCTGCGCTGCTTCATCGCCGACACTCAGGACGACAGGGCAGACGTTTTCCCATGGGCAGAGTTCACCCATAATTCCCTGAGGAATGAATCCACACAGGTATCGCCCTTCTACGTAAATTACGGTTTTCATCCGGCACGACTGCCCAACTCTTCCCCGCCTTCTGGGGTTCCTGCAGTGGACGACCGGATCCAAGGACTGCAAAATTAATGGACCAAGATCTAGAGTAACCTAAAAAAGGCTTCCGCCAGACAGAAGACCCAGGCAGACCGCTACCGTCGCGAAACTCCAGAGCTGAGACCGGGAGACAAAGTATGGCTGTCCTCACGGAACATACGCCTAAGAGTCCCCACACTCAAACTGGCCCCAAAATTCTTGGGTCCATTCAAGATCTTAAAAAAAATCAATCCGGTGGCATACCTCCTGCAACTCCCCTCTTCAATGAGGATTCCATTCGTGTTCCATATTTCACTACTGAAACCTGCATACCGCAGCCTCCGCTTCCCTGATCCATCACCGGGTCCTCTAATCGTACTGGGCCAGCAGGAGTACAAAGTTCAGGCCATCCTAGATTCCAGGCTTTCTAAAGGGACTATCAAGTATCTCATTCACTGGAGAGGATATGGTCCAGAGGAACGACCCTGGATTCCACACCAGCAAGTCCACGCACCCGAACTCTTCAAAGAGTTTCACCTGAAATACCCACTGAAGCCTCGCAGGGTTCGCCCGGAGGTCTCCTCTGAAGGGGGGGGGTACTGTAAGGATTACCGAAGTACAGCCGCTCCACGCATCTTCTCGAGCACCACCGCGCACGCGCGGGGTGCCTATGGGCCACATTCCTTTCCAGATGCGCGCAGCATGCACGCGCGCCAAAATGGCGGCATCCGACGCAGCGGACTCTAGCTCCGCCCCCGGATCATGACACACACTGTCTGCGCGCAGAGCTCGCATGTAACACATGCACCACGCCCCCAAGCTCCGTGTCAAGATTCATTAGCTGTACTACAGCCGCACCTGCTCATAGATGCATTCTTTAGCTGCACAAACAGCTACACCTGCTCGTTGAGCCCTGGACCTATCACAGCTACCGCAGAGGCCGTGCCCCCGCTCCACCCCCCATGGGGGCTGACTGATACAGCCTATATATACTCACCAATGTTATAGGCACATTGGCTGAGCATAGATTCTTGTTACTCTGTGTTTACCCTTGCTGTTCCTGCCTTGTTCCTGTCCTGTTGCTTTGTTCCAGTTTTTGATCTTCTGTGTACTGAACCGGCTTGCTTTGACTACTCCAACCTCTGGCTCCTGATCTTGGCTACCTCTGACTCCTCGCTCCTCTCTAACCCGTAACTCGGCATTGCACCTCGACCGCTCTCCACTCTCCAACCCTGACTTTGGCAAAAGTACCTTCTACGCTCCGGATATCTCCTACGTTGAACTCGGCAAGTATAAAGACAACTCTGATATCTATATCCCTGACCCTGCTGTCAAGACAAACCAACACTCTGGACGTGGCCCCCGTGCCTGTGGCTGGTGTTTGTTACTTCTCCCATCTCAGTACCGGGGTCTTGTCCTGTTTGTGGTGAGCACAGCGTGACAGCAGCCCATAAGGCTAAGGGAATCACGGCCAGCAGAGATAGGTGTTTGGCGCGAACAGAGGGACCACACCAGTCGAAAGAGGAACCTCAATGGTGCAGGTAGTGTCCAGGGAGCAGTGCTTTCCTGGACTAGGCCAGATCTCCCCCTTAGGCCCCAGCTAAGCCCCGACTCACAATATGTTGTGGCTGCTACAGGGAAAGCCCATAGTTAGAGACCTTTCCCCAGTAGCTGCTTGTAGTCAGTTACAGCACCGGTGAGATGCCATGTTGTGACTGCGTCCTGTGGTCTGGGACCAGACCCCCTCTGTTGTAAGAGACTGTATGGTGATACTATCCACGTGGGAATTAACCCCACGTGGAGGCGGATGCCATCACGGACGATGACATCGTTGGATCAGACGGATCCCCTTTGTAAATCTGCTGTACACGAGTGCTGGAGCCCCGGGCAGGAACCTCAACAAGTGCACCAACATTCATGGGATAGTGCTATCTCCTACACTTTTGATTGGGCCCTGACATTGGGGAAAAGGACATCAGTGTATTGGTGCTAAGCACTTTGGGGACACTCACTGGCAGTAACAGGTTGGGGCAAATTATACTGTGTGGTACAGGGTACTGCTTCTTGCATGTTCAGTAAAGGTTTTTGTTATATACCTGTGTGTGTGTTATTGGTATTGTTCCTGTAAGGGGCCTATCCCACCACGTTGGGATCCCTTAGGCTAAGGACCCGCTGCACGCGCCTGCACGCCCACCTTGTGCCTGGCAGCGCGTGCGCGGTGCTTCACTGCGATCTGCGGTCTGTAGGTTCCTTATTTTGGCGCGGGGCCATGGCCAAAATGGGTCAGGTGGCCGCCTCCAAGACGGGAGGGGGCGGGGCCATGACACAAGCACAACGCAAGGTTATAAGTATACAGGGGAGAAAATATGTATCAGAGGAGCTATATCAAAGTCACACATTTACAAAATAAAGAAACAAAAACTACTGCAAAACAACGAAAAGTGCAAGGTAATAATTTTATTGAAAATGGTTTCATAGCATTTTAATAGACTGCAGCCGTGACCAGAGGATACACTTGTCCAGCTCACCCCTCCCTCCCCATAGTTCCCCCCCTGTCTATCTCCTCCTGCAGCTTCCTGGTGATCTCTGATTGGCTCCCTGGCGCACCATGTGACGCGTCGCCGCTCGGGAACACCATCCTGTTGTAGCCCCTGCTTGCTGACACATCACAGTATGTAGTGAGCCAGAGAGCGAGGAGGCACCGGGGACTGCACGGGAGAAGGTAAGCAGCTGGTGGGAGGCGAGCACGCGGCCGCGTGCACCGCAGACTGCAGCGGGGACCTAGCCTTACAGGTGGAGGCGCTGCACTGAAACGGATCAGATATCACCCCAGTGTCCCAGTGCGGAGGCTCAGACCTCCTGGTTGCCAGACAGGTAATAGCAGTACCGGTAGATCCTTCCCAGGTACGGGGGAACAAGGACTACAGTAGGATGGAGGAAAATTAGTCAAAAAAGTATTGTAAGCATTGTTTTTGGAATATTGTTTAGATAATGTATTTAGTAAGCAACCATTCAGACACTGGCCTGGAATACACTGGCCTGGAATTTTTAGGTTGGAAAATTAGAAGTTGTCTTAGATCTGATATAGAGATTTGTTGCAACACCTATCATCTGAGATCTGATCCCAAAAGACTGTTCATGTTCGCAAGGTTCAACAAAGTATCCGGCCGCTCTGCCTTCTCTTACCGTGCACCCCACAACTGGAACAATCTACCGGAAACTCTCACAGCCGCCACCAGTCTAAGTTTTTCAAAACTAAAGCTGTCTCCAATTTTAATCTGATATGTAACTGTTATATACACCTATAACATATATTATCTCTTACTGTGCATGCAATGTCTTGTATATAATGTATAACACTGCTCACTTAATATAGCTATGTATTTGTAACCATGTATTGTAATAACTCTGTGCCCAGGACTAACTTGAAAACGAGAGGTAACTCTCAATATCTTACTTTCGGGTAAAATATTTTATAAATAAATAGAGTATACTGTAGGCAAACGTGGGTTTTGTCAGCATGGATGTGATAAAGAAATCAGTACAGATGTATCAAGACTTCCTGTTCCCATGACCGCGGGAAAGTAAGTGCAATTTCTCAGCACTTCATTCCATGTCCATGGCTGAGCCACGATTGCCGAATTGTGCTTTGCGGCTGCCACAGCACTTTGCAGTAATGATAGGCGGTGCTAGTGTCTATTTCAGCTAAATCCAATGTACTGTATTCCGAGGCTATTGATACATGAAAGCACGTTTTTTTTACTGTTCTGTGTAATGTAACTGCGTAAGTTGTTTTTCCAGCCACCCATAACCACCCACCCCTTATTCCCATAGACTCTTTCAATGATAGGAAACTTAAGACCACAGACACAGTCTTTATAAATAATGACAGGTTTATTAAAGTAAATTAAAGAAACATGTAGTATAACGTTCATCGGTGTAAGATTTATGAAAATATGTATTGCTTTATACAATAACAGAAATAACAAAAAATGTGGGGGAAATAATTCAATCTTCTTCCAACAAAATTCCCAGGCTGTCCCCTGTACAGTTTTATCTGTAAGATACAGATGCAGCGCTATTGTCAGTCGTGTGGCCGCAGAGCATGTACTGATGCACAGTGTGCAAAGAGTTGACTGTCCGCAGCGCAGTGCATAGCAGTGGGTAATGGCCCATCAGGATTAACACAGCGGGCATCCCTGCTTCTGAATGGGACTTCCGCTGTTCGAATCCTACTGGGCTGCATCAGTTTGTAAGAGTACCTGGTTTATTGGGGGTAGAGGGGTTGGGTGAAGGGGGTAGTTGCCTCGGGGTAGGTGGCTAGGCCTCTCGGGTGGGTAGTGGGAGGGGTTAACCCTTTCATCCCCATAGGGGTTACTACCGCTACAGTAATGAAGGTGTTAAACACTCCTGCGAGGGGAGGCGCGCAGAGAGCAGGACAGCTGGCAGGGGGGCGCAGGGGGGCGCAGGGGAAAATGATTGTGCTCCCCTGTTATAAGGTATAGAAAGTGATACAGCATGAGCTTGCTCTGTGTTGGAGCATGCATCTGTAAAAGAGTTAGTTTTTAACTAGTCAGGTAGTGTGCACAATAACGTTGTATACTCCCGCACAGTATATAGTGTAACAACACATGCAGCACATCTTTACAGTAGCTCCCTTACTTATTGTATAGTAAGTAAAACAGTGCTGTACTTCTTTCTCCCACAGGTGATGAGTCATTCATTGGAAACAGCCATCAACCAAGCAGCCTGGGGCTCAGAGAAGCTTATCTTTGTTTTTGATTTGCAGTTTGGGGGGTATTTGTGTGTGTGTGGGGGGGAGGGGGAAGAGTAGTATGGGGGGAGTATTTATTAAAGGAGCAATCCAAGCAGTATGCTACATGTGTGTTTAAAAAAAATCAGTTCTGTAGTATTAGGTAATTACTGCATTTAAAAATATATATTATTTCCCTCTTAATACCATTTTTAGTGAGTTTTAATATACTGAGCGTCCTTTGATGTTAATAGCAGTTTTGAGCCCAGCTCAGCAGTAGTGCAAGATATTTGTAAGACTGCGGTACCAGTCATAACTTTGACACGCGCGCCCGGCGGGTGGGGGGGGGGGGCGGGGCGCGTGCACAGCGCCTATTTTGTATTCTAGTTTTGGGAGGGCTCAGGGTCCTTCCTGCCATTCCCGTGCACCTGATATAATCAAAATATTATATTTGGGAGTGCTGCCTATAACACCATACTTTTTATATGATTACAAAAGTAGGTAAAAAAGTATAAAGTAAAATGTTAAATTAGACGCTAACACGCATGTGCACAATATTGTTAAACCATCTGTGACATGCGTGCAACACTGCCATGACAGTCCGTGCAGGACGTAAAACACCAAAAGTAGTTACACATTTCCCTGGAATGCGCAGACACTAAAAATATTCACAGTGCAGTGCCATCTGCCATGAATTTACATTAAAACAAAGAACAACTAAGCACGGGATCACATAAAAACTCTGTGTGCAATTTATTAGTAATTAAAAGAAGAGGCAGCCTGCAGGACCTGCGCTCACAAGGGGAGATAAAAATTAGGCATATAGAGATAAATCTCTCTGCACGGATGATATCACCAAAACGGAGTCAGGGGCTGATACCACTGGATACACGAATAGTAGGCCATCTGAAATCCTCGGAGTTCGTCTTAGGGTTAGGCTGTCTCAGAACGTATAAGGCCATAGATGAAATTCACAGCACTCGCAATATCAGCAGCATGCGGTTCGCATCCAAGAATGTCCTTTCCAGTCAGCTGTTGTGGCATAGAGACAGATTGAATCTCCACGCGGTCTCCGACTCTGCGTCTCCGTGATGATGTCCCACATCAGCTGAACGACTCGATGCGTTTCGTCACGTGAGTGACTTCCTCTACATCTGTAGATTAGTTTACCTAAAAAGAGCATGCAAATGGAGAAGAACAGACATCCTACAATAGAGTCCTTTAGAGCCTTGGTAGAAATCGGGAGTTGCAAGAAGAAAATATCAGCAAAGGTAACACAATAGGAGAGGTCAAAGTTGTTACAAATGCAGTGGAAAACAACACAATTAAACTAATTAAGGTTAAATAAGGTCTCATGTTTTCTATCTGCGAGCATATCTTGTAACCAAGTATTTTTTTAAATATAAGATTTTCTTCACTATACGAGAGACTAAACACAGATGCTGTGCATTCAAACATAGCATACTGTACACTGCCATTGTATGTCGGAGGACCTCCTTTAGTAGGAAACCCCCTTCCTTACAGAGAAACATCATTCTGCAATGTTTTGCTTCCCAAAATTATTGAAGGGTTAAGCAAGTATACTGTTGTTGCCTAGTCCCCTGGCTATCATCTTTTCTGTGGCCCTAACAGTATAAGTCATGTTAGACACAGGCACTGTGGGGGATAAGCTCTCACATGGAGGCCTAGTTTGTTGTTGCAGCCTCAATACACTATTGTTGTATCCATGGGCTGGCCTAACAACAACCAGAGAGTGTCATCCAATGGGAGGATAGTGGCTGGGTCACATGCACATGATGTGATGCTTGTCAGTATTGGACCTGCCTTGTTATGGGGCAGGGTTACAAGCCCCTCTCCTGGTGTACATAAGCTGACACGCTCCCATAGGTCTCTTCCCTCCCCTGTGGAGTGGAAGCACTTACCCTTTATCCCATCAGGTGGTAAAGGAGCTGAGAAGGGGCCTGCAGGGTCTCAAGCCCCGTGGGTACTACTTCAGGGAATGTGCCTGTTATAACCACGTGCATGCTGATAATAAAGACCTAGTGAACCCATCTGTTGTGGCTAATTGACTGGGCCACTACCTGAGATGCCAGTGCGGACCATCCTGGCTGCATTAGGATCTCACCGGCTGGAGGTGCTGCGCTATAAGGATCATCACCGAGAGCCTGTTCGGATGTCTCCCCATACCATTGTGGAGTCTCAGGGCCTTCTGTTCAACCTCACAGGTATGCACAGCACCAGAATACACCGGTAGCTACATGATCTCACTTAGGGTGGGGGAAAAGGTGCTAAGCTGTATTTTAAGATAAATGATTATATTACATTTTTATCTACATTGGCCTTTAAACATCAGTAAAAATTTCTGAAATGACCAAATTAAAATGGCTGACCTTTGTTAAATTTAAAAAAAGAATACATAAATAAAAATCAGATATTAGCAGAAAGACGTTAAACATAATTTACTTGTTAAATAGTTTAAAATATAAGGGACCATTTCCCACGGCTGGCATTTAGGAAAGTTAGAGGGCAAAAGTCTGCTTATAGTCAGTTGCCTGTAAGAAATATCTGAACTGATTTTAAAATAAACAATTACAGTATGTTATGAAAAAAACACCTCTTCTAGAGATCCAGCGTGGAAAATTGTGGCCCAGATCAAGTAGAAAATATAAATGTTTGTGATTATAAATCTTTTTTTTAAATTTTTTTTACCTGAAAGAGATATTTGCATTTTAGTGGAATGGGGTGGGGGGCTCCATTGATGTGCAAGATATATATTATGATGGTAATTTATTTATAAAAAATGTTTTCCCAGGAATTAATACATTACCTCTCATTTTCAAGTATGTTCTGGGCACAGTTATTCATCTGGAGCAAAGAAGAACGCAATGGAATGGTGAGATACTGATAACATCTCGGCTCCAGTACATTAAAGAACATAGTCTAAAATGGATTTTGATAAATGTTACATAGGAAAAATTGGAAGAGACCAATTAGTAAACAGTTTACCATTTGGTGTTTCAGGCTCATACAGTATAAACAACAATGAATAACACAATGAAAGTCAAAAACCTCAGTAGTGGAGCTGAGCGAAACAGTCAAAATCCAATCTGTGGATTTTCCGCTGGGGTTTCACCGAAATCCCATCCCCACACGGAAATCTGAAGGTGAGTTGGACACTAAAAAACTCAGGTGGATACAACCTATCCCGCCATCAGATTTCCTCTTAAATTCTAATGTGCGTTTTAAAAAATCATAGAGAGAGGGTTGTTTTGCTAGAGTCCCAAGCACCATCCATCCATCCGGAGATACTGTACATCACAGCATACTTTTGAGCTCACCTGCACACATCTGTGGCTAATCTGGCTATTCACCTATCTCATGTGGGCTCCTTTTGTGCAAACAGGAGGTAGAAGTGTCTACTTTTAAAGGAAGTCAGGGGCAGTTGGCAACAATGAGAAGTAGAGCTAAGAGTCTCCTGTGATTCGGTTTAGCTCACACTGCTAGAGCTGATGTCTTGAATTGGCAAGGTTGTGGTTTCTGATCGTGTTGGGTCTGACACCAGTATTTTCTTCACTAAGTGCCTTAGCTTTGCCAATTCAGGTCTTATGGAAATCCTTTTAGGAAGCGTGGGGTGTGATTCATTTAAATATACTTTGCATATCTCATTAGCATATCTTGCTGGTGTGCTTCTATTTGAGCACAGGTGTCTCTCCATATGTTATTTGGAGGAATGTTTGAGGGGATATTTATCTCTTCTTCCCCTCTTCTTCCCCTCTTCTTCCCCTCTTCTTCCCCTCTTCTTCCCCTCTTCTTCCCCTCTTGCTTTCACTATTTCTCCCCTCTTCGTCCCCTCTCTTCCCCTTTTCCTCCTCTTTTCCCCTCTCTGACTATTTTAGTGATAGACAAAAAAAGGAATGTGCCTTTTTGAGGCTGATCCATGGAGATTCACAGCTGAAAGGACTTTGGAATTTCCTGGCAAAACACTTTCGGCCGTTTGGGTGGGGTGGTGTGGGGGTTGGGGGTTGTGGGGGTGGTGGCGCGTTCACGCCCGGCCACCCACCGGAGCGCCGGTGTTCCCCACCCTCGATTCCTATTCCCCACATCCACCACCCTCCCACCCCCACATTACCCCACCCTCCCACCCTCCCACCCCCCACATCCCCCACCCTCCCACCCCACATCCCCCACGCCCACATCCCCCACCACCCTCCCACCCCAAATACCCCACGCCCACCCTCCCACCGAACATCCCCCACGCACACATCAACCCCCCCCCACCCCCACCATCGCGGGATGATCCTACCCCACTCAAGTAGCCCTGGAGCAGAGTGTGGGGTGGGGGTGTGCGAGGGTGGTGTTTTGAAGAGGCGGTGTGTGGATGTGGGTGTATTTATAGAGAGAAGAGTATTTATAGAGAGAAGACTCTGTACCTGATTGTTAGAAGGTGGTGAGGTAGCAGGTGGTCAGGGTTGTCCCAAAAAAGTTTCAAATCTGTCAGTTGTGCAAATGTCTCAGAGCAGTTAGGGTTAGGTGCAGCGATTCCCAAAGCTCAGTGAGGGGTGGTAGAGTGTGTCAGTGGTGTAGCTCAGTGAGGGGTGTGACAGTGTGTCAGTGTTGTTGGCCTTAGACCAATGAGAGGTGTGCGGGGGCGGGCATGGTGCGGGGTGCTGGCCGCAGACCAATGACAGGTGTGCGGGGGCGGGCATGGTGCGGGGGGCGGGCATGGCCGACCAATGACAGGTGTGCGGGGGCGGGCATGGTGCGGGGGCGGGCATGGCCTGAGGCGGAGTGACAGGCCAAAGGTGCAATGGCATTGTCCCTAGGGACACCGGACATCCAGCAGGCAGGCATGCATGCATGCAGGCAGGCAAACATACAGTGCTTTCACTAATATAGTATAAGATTTGTTCTTTTTTCTTTTATTCATATACAGGTTTCAGCATGATTTGTTTCCATAGTATATCATTTGTGTTGTTAGAGGTCTTATTCCTGTATTTTTTCATAGGGGTGAGTGCAATGATTAATTTATACTTGCACACATCCCCCACATGAGTTGCCATACACCCTGTTGCCTAGTAACCTTATTTCAAGGTGTTTCAATCAGCGTAGCAATTAGGCAAAGTAAGGGTGTTTCTCTGAGGGGGCTGGTTTCTTCAATCAGTTGCCGCCTATATATACGCACGGATGACGCTGTACGTGATCTCCTGACGAAGTACTTGGTACGAAACGCGTAAAGATCACGACAGGTCATCCTGCGCGTGTATGCTGGTAAGCTGAGACGGAGCCTGCAGGAGACAGCAGCGGTTTTATCCATCTCCGCGGTGCCGAGATCCGGATCCTGTGCAGACACCGCGAGTCTGCTGACTGTCTCAGTGTGAGTGTCCGTTTCCCCTTGCCAGTGCCCAACCCTATGGCGGTTTCTATACAAATCTGTTGATAGATTGTTTTCATGTTTGTTTTTTTCTTTCATGTTTTTTATATAAATTTTACTGTATTTGTATACTGTGCAGCTTAGGGTTTAGTCTCCATTAGGTGTTCTCCTTGGTAGTACTTAGCCGTCCAGCTGCACAGCTGTTCTGAGGTGGGGTTGGATCCCCTCAGTTTTTGTGTATTTTTAATAAATTACCTTCCACTAATCCCTGGTGCGCATTTGTGCATTTTTTTATTATTCTCCACATACCATTTGAGAAACATTGTGATGAACCTCCTTGGGTCGAGCTGCATCATTTACATCGGGCCAGCATTGTTTTTATTTTTTATTATTTATTACTGTCGACCTAACTACGTGCGTTCATTTATTACGTACCACCACACACGGTTTATTCAAGATTCAGTTACATTGGAGCGCCCTAGTATTTTCCTACTATGTAGGACAAAGTAGATTGTCTTAACCCCAAAAATCTACAGTGATTACCAATTAACCATTGCATCATATGACACAATTCCTCATACAAAAGGTATTGTTGACCATGGAGTTGATGAAGGTAGATACCTGGAGTACCCCGAGAAGTAAACATGGAGGTTGATGAAAATACAGTATACAGAGGAAGAATGAAACACATGATATGGAAAAGTTCTCCATGCAATGATAATATAACGGTGAAGTGGGAAAGCCTCAGAGAATACAAGTGAGCTACTACTTGGAATTCAGAAACATATGCTGTAAATGAATAGAAATATGGAATGTGACACGGAATAACTTGATTTAACTATGCACAATATAAGGGACCGATTCAGTCTCATTACATTTCATTTCCTTTTGCTACTTACCCACAAAATAAAATGCAGGTCCCACAGGTCAGTGACCCATGATTTAGACTTGGCCTCAAATGACTGTATTACTTTACTCCTAAACCCAGTGGTAAAACCAGGAACTATACATCAGAAAAAAAACTTATTTGGAGAAGCTTTGGAGGCATTAGCACAGATCTGCAAGTCCATGGACAAAGTCAAAAGGTTAACTTACCTGATATCAAATGAGTTGTTCTGTTGGCATGAATGACAATTTCAGCTGCACTAATGTGTGAACTTACAGCTTGATCATCGTTATACTTATCATCCTACACGGCATGTGTCACTTTCATGAATGCTTGAGCTGATTCCCACAGCAAGTGGATAATATCTGCAAAGTTAAAGGAAATGCCTAAAAAAATCAAAGTGAATAAAGCACCTGACCCCTATACTGCCGCATTCACTGTAAGGTACATACAGGGTTATATTTTATATATTTACTTTCAAAAGTGGCAGCCACGCACTGTACAGTATACTGATATAATACAAATTAGACAAATTAGCGATACGTGTATACGAGTAAAGAGTCACTGCAGAGTAGAACTTAGAATCTGAGAGGGATGATGGAAAACGTAACTGCCTCTATTCAATATGCTGTGATGTATCTTCCTGTGCCAGAGAAGATTTTAGTTCAGTATGTTGAAATGGAGCAGATCCGTTCTCCAACAGAAGAAGCTTCATAGCATTTGGAATTGAAGTTATCGAGACAAAAAGAGTACATGAAAGTGGAACATTAGTATGCCATTGTGGAAGTGGTTTGTGTAGTTGCTAAGGGTGGGCACTTTTACGTCTGTTTTGATTGGACAATGTTTTCGTGTATTGGTTTTGGACGTGAGGTTCTAAACGTTTTTCTTGCTGTGGCTTTGGTTTCCCCCAAACCAAATTTCGAAGAAAAAAACAAAACCTAAAAACTAGAAAACTTGCTTTATATTACCCGGAAAAGGCATACAATAAGTATAAAAAGATCAGAAAATAGGGGAAATAAAATACTATCCTGTAACTGAGAAACGTTACTATCTTTAGAAAAGATATGGTGAGCAACACCTAGAGGGGCACTTGGCCTGGTGATCTGATTTGGTTTTGGTTCTAAATAATTTTCGGGTTTCGGTTCTAAAAATCTTAAGGGTTTTGGATGAGGATTTATTTGGAGGGGGGGGGGAATGTAAGGTTACGGTAGATTATGAATTCACACATCCAGTTTGGACCGGCTCAAGTAGTTGCATTACTGACCTACATAAATGCTTTATTGTAAAGATTCATTCTTAGGTAGGCCTTGGAGATCGTGAGAAAGGGGTCATGAGAGATAGTAAGAGCCAGATAGGTTCCAAAGGCAGAGAGCAGCGTCAACGAATGTTTTCAGGTGGGATAAACTAGTGAGAACGCGAGAACCAGGGAGAAGATAGCCATGAGAATGTTGCAATATGCAGTAGGCACATGGTAAGAGATAGAAGCACATAAATAAAGCGGGGAGAAGATTTAAGAGCCATGAAGACAAGTGGAAGTATTGTATTTTTTAAGTAGTAAATATTACTAATGATAGTAAGACAAGATCATTATAGCAGTAAGGGGCTCGATTGAGATTGAAGACCAATAAATATATTCTTGACAGATACATTACTAGTGGTACAGATTGAGTACCACAAAACTGGGGGAAAGCATTTATTTTAAGAAGGTACTGTACGGTACTAGACCACAATTACAGTAACACAAATAACAGAGAAGCTTCCTGAATTACTACAGTATACTCTTACTCAATTTGTAAATTAAAAGATGATATTATATTCCTTATGTAGAGATGTGGGAGAAGACGTCCTCTGGCTCAAATGGATTTGAGAAAATAAAAGGACAAGAAGAAAACAACAGTGTAATATTGTCACACATAAGGTCATACACACAAGGTTGCTTGGAGTTACACTCACATTCAATTTCCTATTAAACTGATGTTTTTTTATTTTTTATTATGGCTGTATGATTTTCACGGAGAAAGTCTCAAACCCAGCAACCTTGGATTCCCCTGGACAGGTTCTAAAGGGTTAAAGAATAATAAAGTTGGGGGCTAAAGCAAAAAAGAAACTGGTCAAGAAACAAAATGAATCAAAAAGCAATTGCCAAGCACACCAGAAATCCAAAAACTCAAATAGATGCCAAAAAGGTAATTTAATAATGCACCGAAATGTTCGATGCGTGGATGACTCTTTTTCATCATCAAATTATCTTTTTTTGCATCTACAGTATTTGAGTATTTGGATTTTTGGTGTGCTTGTGCTTTTTGTGTGATTTTCACCACATGAACTTCTATAGATAGATATACTATAATCTCATAACTAGAACAGGGTTGGTGGTTGTTACTTGTATTGCAAATGTAGCCTAGTGTCCCTGGCTCTACCCTTTTCCCTGGTCCTAACATTATAAGTCCTGATAGGAACGGGCAGTGTTGGGGTTAAGCTCCTGAACAGAGGCCTAGCATGTGAGTTGCAGACTGGATAGGATACAATATTATCATATCAAGGTGCAGGCCTAACCGCAGTTTGGAGTGCCATGCCTGGGATGATACTTATTGGATCACATGCAGTTGGTGTGATGCCTGTCAGTACATGGATCTGCCCTGTTATTGGGCAGGGTTACAAATGGAGGAATTGGCATGTTCTGTATCTTCCTCAATAAATACCAGTTATGCTATCACTGGCCTAAGTGTGTCTATGAAGGAGTGCTTGTGGGGAGAACTTCTGTCCCTGGCAGGAGCCCTACAAGATGGAGGCGGTGCACCATGAGACCTGACACTGAGAATCTGCCCTGATAATACTCCCTAATACCATCTGCGGAGCACTCAGCCTTCTGTGAGCCTACAGGTATGCACCACCACACCAGTAACATGAGGTGCTTATCCAGGAAGATGATTTGATAAAGCATTCTCAGGCGAAACATGTCAGTGTGATTTTCTCCATTTTTTGCCCTTTATAAATTCGTTTATTTTTCACCCTCTTTGCTTTTCTTTGAAGTGGTGCAGCGTTTTTTGACTTTTTTGCCCTTTTTTCTCTATGCTTACCTCTTCAGCGCTACGCACCCTAGGGATGGCACCCATCAAGTGAAGATTCCTCACTGAGAAGGATTCCCTCATCTCTACAGTATGTGAGTACTTGTTTATCTTCTTATATGGATTAAGTCTTGGCAATAGGAGGTTTCCCCTGGATGTTGGATTTCTCATTTTGCTACATTGCATTTTTCTGACTGGGATTCTTTACACCTCCACCAGACTCCTATATCTGCTTATGATTCACATTAAGACTTGCTTAGGGTGCCTCCTGCTGCATTATCAACATTGTTCAGTCTAAGGAACTTCAGGATTTGCCTGTTATCCATTTTGTTCCTTTCTCAGTGCACCCCACATGCTTTGAGCCCCCTTCCTTCCCTCCTTGGGAGACCTCACTCTCTGCATTATCCAGGAAGAGCAGATCTCCCTTAGGGAGGTTGAGGGGGAGGGGGGGAGGTGTGAAAGTGTGCTACACAAACATTTGCATTATTTTTTAAATACACTTATACAGAGTAAGTAGAAAAAATAGAAAACATTACATTGAGAATTAAAGTACATTAAAGTAATCATTTTTCTTGTTGTAGAGATAGGTTGTTGGTAAGGATGGGTACCTCAGTCTTCATGATTTATAAGAATAACATATTTTGTAGGGATACTAGTGTAACACCTCCCCCCCCCCAAGGGAGATTTGTATGCTATGTACGTTACAGTGCTAACCTGCAGGCTCACAGAAGGTCTTGGTCTCCGCTAGTGGGGAGCTTGGGCGTACGGGATGCAGCACCTCCACCCATGGGGATCCCAGCATAGGCGGGATGGCTCCTCACGGTAACATATACAGAAATAACCACAACACACAGCAGTGATAACCAATATCCTTTTACCAACAGGTCCCTCCTGATACACATACAACAACAAAAATAGGAACAGTATAGTTCAATGTGATATTCTCAAATATCCAAATACCTGTTCCCTTGGGCACTCCAGCAACGTTAGGTGTCCAGCAAGGCAACCCAGAATGTACTGCATGTGAGGGCAGCGCTACCCTCCCTGATGTATTTGGTGGTGCACGTTGGTACCTTCCTGGTTACAGCGGTGTAGCCAGGGAATCCGCGTATATATTAGGAACTGCAACCATGATCCCACGTAGTGGGGCCTCCCAACAATATTCCCCTCACTCCTCAGTTCCGGCAGCCACGCGGTAGTACTCCTTATCCTGGGGAATCCTCTTAGCGATTCATCCTGCTCCGTAGCTCTGGAGGTAAAGAGCTAACAGGAATATCCCTGATATATGGCCGTCCCTACAGTACTCAGCTAGGGTGGCTCAGGGCCTAACTCAGGCCTACGGGGTTCTCTGGCCTTGTCCTGGGCAGCCTAACTGGTGCCCAGACAAAACCTTCTCCTCCGCGGTCTCCGACAGTTCTGACGTGCGGTCTCCAGTGTCCAGAGTATATCCTGTTCCTCCAGGATATCCTCTCTCGCTATTCCTTTGGGGAGTGCCAACATGGCAGCTGCACCTCCGCAATAGAGTCCGAGGAGCTGCATTAGCTCACTCTAGAGGTGCAGAGGACTACCCTGCCACATCAGCTTAAAGAATCGACTAATATCTCTTTGTTTGTATAAATGAAAAAATCCCTGCTGTAAATATCTACACTTACAGGATAACAGTTCAATTCAGGCAGAAATGACAATCTTAGCTTGTTATGTTGTTGGAGGGGTCCGCTCGGCCACGCTCTGCTACTGTAGGCTCCTCTAAGATATATGTCCGCAGAAGGAAAACTCGACACGCCAACCGGATACTGCAACTATCCTTAACCGTTTCAAGGAAACGTCCCGCAGGATACTGTAATTGCAGGATCTGGTTGACATGTGGAGTGTTCCTTCTGCGGACATATCTTTTATGGTTTTATAGCTCAATACATTTGTTTTGTACGTGAGTACACCCTTTCTCTTTCCTTATCTCATTGCTAATATCTATTCTGGGCGCCCAGCTGAGTCCATTAGTTAAGTGGCAGCTGTTGAATGTGAGGAGGATCTTTCCCGTTCCAGCCCAGCAAATGCATCTTCATAGAGGAGCCTAGCTGAGCCTGGCAGAGTGGACCCCCTCCAACAACATAACCAGCTAGGATTGTCATTTCTGCCTGAATTGAACTATTATCCTGTAAGTGTAGCTATTTGTAGCAGGGATTTTTCATTTATACTATACAGAGTACACTATGTTCTGATTTTGTCTTCTGTGCGCTTTTTGGTCTTTTTCCTGTACTAAATTGACTTTTCTCTCTGGGTGAGAGGTTGGACCAGCTGCAGGGAGACATTAATTCATTTAGTTAACTTAGTTATTTTTGTGTTCCCCTTGTTTAGTGTTTATCATATTGCACAGTTCTGTTCTTTGCCATCTCTTCGTGTGTATTTAATAAAAGGTTATTTAATAAAAGGTTCCCATATACTAAAGAATCTCCGTGCTTTCTTCTTGTTTAAAGCTGTACGTTTCTCCATAGCCACCAATTGCCAAATTCTATTCCACCATGCTTTAATGGATGGAATCCCCTGAGATTTCAAATAAAAGGATACATTCAGTTTGGCTGCATTCAGCAGATGGGCAACCAGAATCTTCCTATTTCCTGGGTAAATGGTTTAAAATAAATATTTTGGGTTCAAGTGAGATTGAGCCTCCCGTAATATCCTGTATGCAATCTCTAATTTCCTTCCAGTATGATTGAATAATGGGGCATGCCCACCACATGGAAAAGGGAATTTTCAAGTCCAGTTTCTCCAAAAGATATTGGACACGTTCTGGTAAATCAACCAAAGCCTAGCTGGGGTATAATACCATCTGAGAAATACCTTACATTGGACTTCTCTAGTGTTAGCTGATCTAGATAAAGTAGGGGCATTATTCCAAACCTTGCCCCACGATTACTCATAAATTTCAGAACAAATCCATGAAATAGCAACCTTCATTTTAGATTTTTTTTGGTCAGAAAATCATCAACGGGTTTGAGAGGTCTCCGAATGTTATTTTGATCCACGGTAGAGTTAACCCAGTGTTTGATTTCAAGAAATGGGAAAAGATCTTGTGTGACAACGAATACCGCTCTCTTAATGTTCGGAATGCGATTATCTCCTAATTTTTATTGACTCATTTATAAATTCAGTATGTCCTATACTAGTAAATTTGTTCCATTTAATAATTGATCATACATTTGTGCTGTGAGGAAATTTGGATTTAAACAAATAGGTCCTAATGGGTGAAATTATAAGAAAAAATGGGTAGAGGAAGAAAGGAGGAGGGGAAGAAAAGCTCTTGCTACAGTCTATAGAGTGGTACCAGGGGTAAAGGATAAACGAATACACGAACACTTACCTAGGCAAGTGAAAAAAGACCCCTATAGTGACAGCACTCACTCAAATAATGTATAATGTGTGAAGGATAAAACGTAACCTTTAATTGTGTAATCTAATTAATAAAGGGATTAAACACAAAACACAGACGAACAACACTTGTAACACTAGTCACAAAACAAAAATAAAAGAGTATTAAACAATATACTCCCAGACCTTAATAATTGGAATGGTGAGACAAGGAGACTGATATATATCTGACACCTTGACCCTGTTTGATGATAGTAGGGAAGGGAGATCAGATAAATTGGTGTATATATTGAACAGACAGGTGTGTAATAGTTTGTAGTCACTCACCATATACACCACACTGTGGAATACCACTAACTAGTTGGTCATACAACTAAGATATGCTAGGCGATGACAGGCATAAAAATCCTAGTTCAAATAGGTTGTCATGCAGTCTTGTAATAGTACCGCATGTAGAAAGGATAAAGTTGGCCACAATGTTGCCAAGTTTGTGGTGTTCACAGTACATAAAGAAGGAATGACATATAAGTCATAACTTAGGCTAATAAAATAGTCCTTGTTGTAGATGTAATAGCAACGCAATTAAAATACCCGAATGGTATCAGTATAGGCTACTATGTAGCTGGGTGTACTGAATTGGTGAATGATGAGCTCAAAGTTATTCACAGGATGAGTTTAGTTTTATTGGTAAATAATATATTGATCTAATATCTTATACTGTGAAACTACATGCAGGGCCAATCAATGATAATATATTCATACACCAATATCAAATTAGAGCAGAAGGTGGTCATTAAAACACTTAATAGTGGAACCAAATATAAACTGTACAGTCTTCTCATCTGATATTGATTTGAGACTGATGCTCTATTGTCCCGTGACGACTTCTAACTGTTATAGCAATCAATTAGATGTGGTAGTAAAACATCCTTTAAACAAAAGTTCTGATCCAAGGTGTTATATATGGAAGGGGAGAGGTATAGATCATAACCAATTGTGACTGATAACACTTACTTAATGATATGATATACACACATTACTCAGCAGAGTATATTAGTATATACCTCAACATTACAATTAGCTGAGTCAGTGGATGGTATATAGTTGTTATATTATCCAACTATATAGCTATTGACATATTTAGTATAATGTCTTCGCTGAGAAGAAACAGTAATACAACTATATACAGGGTTAAGTGTTAAGTGCCCCCACCCAACATGGTGTATTAATGAACACCATAGATTCAAATTAGCTGAGTGTGTGGAAATACCTTAATATGATAACTAAGTCCTCTAAGGGTAAAACACTGTAATGGTGGCTGCACGAATTAAAACGAAATGCACAGAGAGCGTACTACTATATCCAAATGTCCACTATCACCCCTCTAGCAAGCTGGATAACACTCAGGTATATGCCCACTTCAGCGCTAGTGACTGTGTTAGTAACAGAGTGGGTGTTTGTGGACAGAATAAACTATAGTCCTCTGACTCCAGAGTACATTGGTGCAGACTAAAGTCGTAACAGGTGTCTCTACTCAGCGTGGTGCATTACAGAACACCACAGAAACGTATATGCTGCGTAGGTAAGGTGCCTCGATGTATACACGAGCAGCCTCTAAAAGCTAACCACTGTAGTGGTAGCTACTTGATGGTAACAGTAGTGAAATGGAAGAGCAGCTGTTCCTATATTCAGCTGTCCGCTCCCGCTACTCAGACAAGCAGGATGACGTCACGGATAAGCGCCCACCGACGAACGTTTTGCGTCCCTAATGGGAAAGGAAAAGTGGTTAAGTCAAATAATCGTACCAATTTATTCAAAATGTGTAATGTAAATTCTGCAGTAGGTAGTAGGGTATTGATTTTTGGTTTTCCTTATTCTGTAAATCCTATCAATTGTGACAAATACTGTACATTTGATTGCCTTTTGACTGCTCTACATGAATTCACCTCTTGTCGTCTGCTTTGAGGTGTGTTGTATGATAGTATTTCAATAAGTCTGCTATGCCAATTCCTCATTGCTCTTCGGGAAGAAATAGAATCTTTCTATTCATTCTGACTTTTAACTTATCCCATATAAATTCAAGTATCAATCTTTGTAATTAATCTAACATGGTTCAAGGGATTTGTATGTATTTATGTATTTCTTTATTTATATAGCACCATTAATGTACATAGCGCTTCACAACAGTAATACACATGACAATCAAATATAAAACAATTAATACAAACACACATAATGGGAATAAGTGCTTCAGACATAAAAGTAACATTTAGGAAAAGGAGTCCCTGTTCCGCAAAGCTTACAATCGAATTGGTAGGTAGGATGAACGTACAGAGACAGTAGGAGGGTGTTCTGGTAAGTACATCTGCAGGGGGCCAATGTTTATGTATGAAGTGTAAAGTATCAGCCACGGAGCTACTCATATGCTTCGTTAATCAAGTGTGTCTAAGGTGGGACTTAAAGGTGGATAGAGATGGTGCTACTCGGATATTGAGGGGAAGGGCATTCCAGGGGTGTGGGGCAGTCAGTGAGAAAGGCTTAAGGTGGGACAGGGCTTTAGGTACAAAATGGGTAGAGAAGACATCCTTGAGCAGAACGCAAGAGTCAGGATGGTACTCTATGTATGTCTTTATTTATATAGCAACACGAAAGATGATCCAGGGATCCACGGGTTTCTTTAGGAAAGAATTTATTCAAGATACACAACGTTTTGGCCTCACTTAGGCCTTTGTCAAGTGACTTGACAAAGGCCTAAGTGAGGCCAAAACGTTGTGTATCTTGAATATATTCTTTCCTAAAGAAACCCGTGGAGCCCTGGATCATCTTTCTTGTTGCTGTATACCTGGATTGATGCAGATAGCCACCCCTGAACCAGGAGCTCCGGCATTGCACAAGTATCGCATTTATTTGCATTTATTTGCAATTTTTTGGAGTGCTACACACCCATATATCTTTATTTATATAGCGCCATTAATGTACATACTGCTTCACAGTAGTAATACACATGACAATCCTATAAATAACAAATAATACAAATAACAGATCATGGGAATAAGTGCTTCAGACTTAAAAATTAACATTTAGGAAGAGGAATCCCTGCACCGAAGAGCTTACAATCTAATAATTAAAGCAAATAGTAATGGGGATTTCGGGCATCCCTGTCTTGTCCCTTTGCCTGGTTGAAATAATTTGGATTGAGATCCATTAACTCTAACTTTTGCTGCTGGGGAAGTATATAGTGTCATTATCCATTGGATGAAATTTGGACCAAATCCTCTTTTTCCAGTGTCTCCTAAATAATAGGCCAACTAACTCTATCAAATGATTTGTGTTACAGTCGCGTATGTTGCTATGTACTATCTGGGAAACAGACCCACTAAGCAGAGGTGGAGAGTAGAGACTGAGGACAGGAGAGCCCCAGATAGGTCGCGCATGCGCAGATAGGGGTAGGGAGCTAAGGCAGCTCTTAGGAGGTCGCGCGAGAGTAGGGAAGCATAGGGAGAGCTTGAGGCGGCCATTAGGAGTTAGTGTAGGCAGAGGGGAGGACCGCATGTGGCCCCAATGTTATAGTAAGGGCCTCGGGACTACAATTCCCATGAGGCATAGCGAAGCAGGCACCAGGTGCTTGATAGGAGCCTATAGGGCTGTAGGACTGCCCTGGAGGAAAGAGATACATTTCCCGGGCTTTTGCATGAGTCACGTCAGTTGGAGCAGCGGAGCTGAAGGGGAAGGAAGGATGCAGGGAGTGAGTGCAGCTCCTGCATCCTGATAGGTACCCTCACCCTCCAGGTAGGCCCCAACTCCCCACCAGGTTAGTGGGTAACTGATAAGGGACGGCCCTAGATAGGAAGGTCACCCTTAGTGTATGTAAGGTGCAGGTTTGGCAGTGCCACAGCGGGTAGTGCTGTGCGCACTGGCAAATAGGCACAGCGTGTGTGCAGTGGATGATTTGCTGCGGGATCCAGGTGGCTGTGTACGATTGCCAGCTGTGTGTGTGTCGCTGCATGTGCTGGGCTGACAGTGTGAGCTGAGTGTTGGCTGCAGGTGCGTTAGGCTGTTAGGATTAGCAGTTACAGTTGAGACTGGGTAGCTAGGGGAAGGGGGGCAGGTTAATGTTCCACAGGCCCTAGGAGTTTTCCCCAAGCCATCCCAGGTTGCGGTTCCTCAGGGACAGGCCCTAGGTTAGGGTTGCTGTCACTCTAGAAGTAGTTAGGCAGAAAGCTGATAGCGGCGGTTGCTGTTCCCATGCGGTTGGTGTTGCCGTGATCGGTTGCAGTTCCCGTGGAGTGGTGGGACCCTCGTTGGGGTCCACCGGCAGAGTACCTGGAAAGGATCAGACGGACGTCTGACCCTTTGAGAAGAGTGTTGCAGGCCCGAGCATCGGAGTGCTCGGAAGGTATCAATATTATATGTGCACCAACAGGCCTAGAGGTTTTAGTGACTGCGCAGTCACCCACTATCTCCGTAGGAGTGCGGGACATTGGGTGTGTGGGTTTCACTGGACACTGGGTGGGATCACCTAGGGTTGGGGGAAACGTTGCTGCGAGACGTCACGGGTAGTGTCTCCTCGTGAGAGGGACACAGGTTATGTAAATGCGATGATATGTTTTATGTTCATAAGTAAATCCTTAGTTATAGATAATCACTGTGTGTGTAGTTTCTTATTGGGTTCCTATGTAGGGTCATTCTACATTTCATAGAATCCTACATAGGTGGAGGCGCTGTAAACGAAGAAACGTTCCAGAGGATTCACCCCAGGCTCTCACTAGCGGAGGCTCAGATCTCCTGTGAGCCTGCAGGTATACGCACCACACCGGTAACACTACATGTTCTACTCACCCACACTACATATGAGATTGGGTGGGGTGGAATACCCGTTACATGTGTAAGGTTGCAAGTTTCCAAATATGAGACTATTGGGTCCTTAGAGTTTATGTGTTTGGGCATGGACAGCTTTTTTTATGGAAATCTGTGAAGACCTTTGCCATCTCTTTAGAACCATGGATCAAGTTATTGTTCAGACTTTCTCTGCTGAATCCTTCTTGCCCTATTTCCCCATTCATAGAACGTCTGCTGGGATTTTCATTTGAAAACCTACCCCATTCATTTGGATAGTTGTTATTAGTTCCCGGGTGTTAAGAATTTTCTAATATATGGAGGTCGGGTTTGTAGTTTTATGTGAACTTTCTAGTGTAGCCAAGTCCCTCTCCAGGATATCAAGTATCTTTGTATATCTCTTTTTTTTTGCCACCGCTTCAGAGATTAAAGCACATCTGAGGACTGTTTTACTGGCTTCCCACGCAATCGGAAAAGATACCTCCTCGTTTTCATTGGGAGACAAGTACCAATTGATAGATTGAGATCATCTATCCCCTACAGAGGCATCTATCAACGAGTTATTCAGCCTCCAGAGTCTATCATAGCTTTGCTTAGTAATTGAATCTGAAATTGTCACGGTGGAACAGAACTTATCGACACAAAATCACTGGGAACTGATTGGCACAAGACAGCGATACACTAAACCTGTAAATTCATTTCTTTTCAGAATAACAAACACAGTAAAACGAATAACATGGGATAAAAACACTTACAAGATGGTACAGGGCGAAATATCCCGACGCAGGGATAGCAGTTCACCCTTGAATTCAGGACATCATGAACGAAATACCAGGTCACACTGGTAGCAGTTCGTTCCTCAGGATTAAATCTTCACAGGATTCAACAACAACACAGGAATGAGGGTTACAGGCATCCTTATAGGCAGGGGTCCCTATACCTAACCTTCGCTCAATTCCATTGGTGAGAGAATATCTTCCTCCTATCAAAACCTGCCAGATAACGTGGGAAATGGTCATAAGGCCAGCCCAGGCAACTTTGAGCATGCTCAGTGAGCAGCTTGGTAGCACTGCTTAGTAAAAAGGACCCAGAATAACTGGAGACTGTGAGTCTGGGTGGGGTGACATTTAGACCATAGGGCTGTGTCTAAAGGTGTGACTTCTGACAAGTCAAATGGTTATCACATCTTTACTATCCCGGCTTGCACAAAGCCACTAATTATCCCCCCTTGCATACACTTAACACATCAAAAGCCTCATATGGTCAATTCGGCCTTTCATTATAACATATAGAAAAAAGTATTACAGGTTCTAAACTATACCTTCTATAGGGAGAAATATGTTATAAATATATGTGCAGCGTTTCCGATATGTGTACTGGCTTACCTCCAAAAATTAGGCTGCTAGCTTTTTGCGAACCCAAGATACATTTTCCAGTGAAGGAATCGCGTTTTAGGGCAGGGAACACAGGATTATACACCCAATACAGTTAACCCTTTCCCTCCCAAGATGATTTAGGGGACACACCATTTAAAACGCATTGTAGCTGGGAAATTCAGCTGCAATCTGGGACAAATACGGATGGTGAAGGGGAATGCAAGTTATTACACACAGTTTACACATTAACCCCTTCAGTCCCAACACGATTTAAGGGCTTCCAGCCGGGTGTGACCCCTTTATTACTGGCCTGGCCACCCTCGATCGTCACAGAAATATGTTCTGAAATTGGTGCATGATCTGACCATACAATGGACCCTATTGAAGAAGGTATCTGTGACCTAATGTTAGAGAAGCAAAAATATAGGCAATTCTGGTGTAGGCCACATGTGATGCTGAAAAGAAAGTGTAATCTCTTTCAGAAGGATGTTGAAGGCGCCATGTGTCTATTCAATTCAGTGTTTCAATAAATCTTTTTAAACAGAAAACTTTAGATTTGGACTGTGGTTTGTGACCTTGATAAGATTTATTAAGGTAGGGATCCATAATGGTATTAACCCTTCGCCCTCCCCTCCATTATTTATTGGGTCTTGGGGAATCCTCAACAATGTGTTGGAGAGATCCGATAGGAAGGATTGTTAGATCAGTGTTAGGGGCATAAATCGAAATCAGGTGGCAGGGTTTATTGAAGAGAATGCTTCTCACAATTAGGTATCTACTGTACCTTGTGCGTCTTTTCTAGTTTGAACAATTTTGCATGGTACATGTATTTTTATTCATATGCCCAGCCCATTTTTCTTTTCTGGACCCCCGGTCAGGAGAATAAATGAGAATTGCGTTTCAACCAAACGATGTTGATTGGGTATCTTCAGATAGGTTTCTTGCAAGAAGATTTTTTTTGTTCTGATGATAAATGTTCTCCTTTGTGGCTAATTTAAGCCTTTGACATTAATGGAAATAACTTTCCATTGTAATCTAAAGAAAAGCACTCCAAGGCCCAATGTACTAAATCAAAATCTTAACAGAAAAATGTAAAGTAGAAAGGATTAATAGTAACAAGTAACATTTTGAATCAAAAAACTTTAATAGTTAACTCAGAACAATTTTTAACAGAACAAATACAGTTTGGTGGACAGAAATATATAGAAGTAAGCTTCACTTAATTAATTAATTTTCAAGTTATGGAAACTGGCTTGAGAGGTGTTTGGTACTGTAACCCAATGAAGTGAATGTACTTAGTAACTGAGAGAAGAACCCAATCTAGGGGCAAGGGGCACCTTCGTAAGAAGAAGAAATCTCTTAGAAATATAATTGTAGTGTAACGGGTATTCCACCCCACCCAATCACAGATATATTGTGGGTGCGGGGAACTTAGTGTTACCAGGTGTGGTGCTTTACCTGCTTGGCTCACAGGAGGGCCAAAGCCTCCGCCACAGGGAACCTAGGGTAATTATATTATGAGTAACCCTGTACTCGGTGCAGCGCCTCCACCTGCGATGGTTCCTAGCAGAGCAGGAATTGTTCCTCGCAGGACACATATAAATAACCCCCCCCTTTCTAATATAAATAACCAGCACAACGTATGTAAACAATCAATGACTTTACTAGTGAGCATAGAACGTACTTGGCATATAACATCAACATGCACGTATATCAACAGGTGTCCCTCCCTAGAGGAGACACTAATACCCGCATCGCGCAGGACGCTACCTTCACCACCAAACCCCACCGGATGATCCAACCCAGTGTCCAGTAGACCCACACAGTATTACCCCACCCTTCAAGTGAGAAGTGTATGTGTGACTATGCAGCCACTATGTCCCGTGTGAATATGAGTGAGCTCGTTGGTGCACTTGTGGATTACCTGCCGGACACTCCGGTGCCCGGACCTGCCAAGGAACTTCACAAAGGATCCGAAGGCTGATGTCGGCTGAATGCAGGAGCTACCCTCCGGGGTGATCCCCCCGGATGGCTACTGCAACGACAGCGGAGGTCTGAGCCCAAACCTCTGGACGGACACGCATATTCTGCTGTGTCCCTAACTGGCTCTAGAAAGTAAGTGACAGGGTCCCTAACCTGAGGGCTGTCCCTGACACAACTCACTCTACTGGGTGACTCAGGGCTAGCTGGGGCCTTGGGGGCTTCTGACCTAGTGCAGAGAGTCACTGACTCCTGCACCCTACCTCCTTCCCCTAGCTGCTCCTGTCGTGGACTGAACTGCGTGCTCCAAGCCCGCAAAATGTATCTATTTGCTCCTGCAGGGTCATCCTCTAGCCCTATTGGCTCCCTGGTGTCATGTGGGGCGTTGCAGAGGCTCATGGGACTTATAGTCCCTTCCAAGAGCCTTCCCTGGTAGGTTAGGGTTCGCGCGCTTCTCACTGCGCATGCGCGACCTGTCTGAGAGCCTCCCGGTACCTCTGTCTCCTGCGCATGCGCAACGCAACCCGCAATGGCGGCTTCCTTCACCGCGAGCTGCCGGGACACTCGCGACGCGACCGCGGCCCTAGCAACGTCCCGATCGCATCCCCGGCAACCGGCCCGCTCGCGTCCCTGGCAACCGGCCGCATCTCTAAGGTAGCGCACTGCTCGCGCACCTGCCCCCTCACCCCCTCGCGAGCGGTGGCTGTGCGCCCAAGAAGGAGGGGGGTCAGCTCTGAAAAGGGGAACCTGGCTACATCCTCCCCCTGGTGAAAAATCCAACGTCCCCGCTTGGGGAACGACATCACACGGCATAAGGTTATACAATAAAAATGCATAGCATGATATGTACAACTTAAAACGGTTAACTTTACACCACAGGGTACAAGACAGATCACATATGATAACTGAGGCCAGCTGAGTGATTGCTGTTTGCTGAGACCTTTTGTGGGGTGCTCCTAACTGATTAGGTGGGGGTACCTCACTTTTGAGTCCGTGAGCCTTCCCCAGAAAAATCTCTTGGAGAGCACGCTTGAGGGCAACAGACACAGGGTCCTTTTTATTTCCTCCCCCTGGTAGAAGGAATAGTGCAATGTCTCTTGGCCAGACCTTTACCCGGCCATCCGTGGCATGGAGGCAGTAGGCCAGGAGGTCTTGACCTTTTCCGCGGTCCACCACATGGTGAATGGAGCGCTCCTTTTTGGGCTTAAAGGAGGCACTTTTCACTAAATCCATCGCCACACAGTCCTTGTCCGTGAGTACTTGCGAGGCTTCCACTGGGAAGCGAGCAATAGGCAATGTCTCTTTACTCAAAGTCTCTGTTTCAACCTGCCGGCAGTAAAGGGTATCTACTTTACCACTGCGGGGATTCACGGTGGCCAACAGGTCCTCGGGGACGCTGTCAGTTCCCACCCTGGCTGTTGTGGGACCTATCCCTAGCACTCCTGGGGCAGTCCATTCACCTTCTGCAAACTCGGGAGCGTGGGATCCCAGTCCTGGGACCATTTGGGTTGGAGCGCACGGGCTCACACTCAGGTCATGAGACTTTTCTACGGCCATCGGAGCGAGCGGGGAGTAAGGAGGTTCCTCACCACTCCGCTGGCTTGTGACGTGTTCCTCTTCTTCCGGATGTCCCTCCAACACACGGGGAGTCACCACGGCCAATGGACTCTTCTGCGGCACCGGCCGCACCAGCACGTTCTGTCGGACGGTGTCCGGACTCATCTGCTCCTTTGTGTCACCGCTGGGGTGATTCGCCGATAGGCACATCGCCACCGATGGGACGCCAACCTCTTCCTCGGAGGATATCACGATCGGATCCTCTGCAAAGGAGTCACCGGGTTCTTCTGCGATACAACTAGTGGGTACAGGTACAAAACGGTCTCGCTCCGATACCTCCACTGCGGTCGCGCTCTTCTCCTCCAATGCTTAGCTCCGTAGCTGGCTGGGCCTCGGTTCTTCCCACTTGGTTGCAACGGGAAACTTGGGCAGCCTCGTCTTTCAGCTCCGTCACCTCCGTGGTTGAGGTAGAGCGGTTAACGGCATCTTCCTCGACGGGTTCTGCCATCAGAGAGTCCTGCTTGGGAGCTGGATCTTTAATGTCCATTTGGGTACCCGGCCCCTCCACAACCTCCATCGCTGAGGTAGGTGGAATAGCAGCGGCTGCAACCGCCTGGGGAAAGACATCAGGCGCCTCCTCTTCTTCTGCTGGTTCCTTAGGCGGGGGTATAATAGGCTTGAAAACCAGGCACCGCAACAGTCCCATTGGGGCTCTGTAACAGGGGACTTATCCCTGTTCAGGTAATGTACCTCTAATCCAGCAGTGTGGTGGTTAACTGCTGGTAGTCAATTAACAAAACACCACCTGACTGATTAAATGGCTTAGAAAGCCTGTCTTTTGAAACAGGAAGTGAGAACTCTTTAGCTGACACCTGAGCTGAACTTGGAGACACACTTGTCTTGAGCTCTGCCAAAAGATAGCAGAGCTGCTTTCAAGACACAGGGAAAACTTCTAAACCTGTATGCTGACCAACCCTGGAGACAAGGGAGCTGAATCAGGGACAGTGAAGATTGCCCCTCCAAACCACAAGGAACAGATAAGACTTTCATTCTTAAAAGACTGCTTATATCTGCTTATTGCATGCTATGTGTTTGGGGTTGGGAGAATTACTTAACTAACGGAGATGTGAATTAATTGCATAGGAGTTCACTAGAAATACTCCCAAGTGGATAGAAGCTTTGTTCCCCCCCCCCCCTTTGTTTGGATACTTTCCTGATGAAAAGGAAAAGGCACAATAAAGCCTATTATAATTTCACCTTATAAAGCCTCCCATTGTGTACCTCTGTGAACGTCTGTCTACAGGCTCCCACGCCAATGCCTCTCTAGAACAGTCACATGTGGGGCTAAAACACTGTATACTCAGTTCTCCGTCCCCCTCGGTTGTCTTGAAGTCCAGCGGTAGCTGAGACAGGTCGCTCCCTGGACATAGGCTTCTTGTAGGCAGGTGCACATTAGTGCAAGGGTATCTACTCCTGGCGCGCGCCAGGGCACATACACATTAGGGTGTACCCCCTGACAGTCTATCTCGTCTTCAGAGGAAGGGTAATCCGTTTCTGCAACAGTGTCCTCCTCCTCTGACGGTTCTGTAGACAGCGGCAACTCAGGACGCAGGAAATGTACCCCGCAGTAGCCACACCGGGGTCCCCAGGTCAATTCACAACCTAGGACATCACAGTTGTAACAGGGACATTTGAGACACGGCGTCCTTTCCACTTTTACCGGTAAAACCCCGGTTGGTAAATCAGAGGGATGAAATTCAGCACCAGCAGGTATATCCAAATCCTTTTGTAAGCATGGACACACAAGAACGATTATGTCCATTCCTCTTATTCGCCACTCACCATACTACGGAGGGTGTGATATACTGCATCCGTTACTTCCCATATGGTGAACAGACGTGGCTGATTGCTGCTCAAGGCGCCCTCTCCCCCTGGTGGACTCTAGAGGAGGGGCGCTATCTATCATAGAGTAAGTCGGGCTCTTCACTGCGTCACTCATTCGACGGGGGTGGGGCTTAGGGTTTCCCGCCGATCCCGGACAGTTTTCTGCAAGATCATTCTCCACCTTAAGCGCGGTACCACGTGCACTCTGCTCACTGGGGGAAAGTTGCCATGGCGTTGGGTCAGCGTATACTAAAGGGTAGCCCTCAGAGGGGCACCTTGGCATAAACAACGCGGACGGTGCCTCTGACAAGCAGATATCCCCTGAGAATGACACTACAAAAAGCAGCGAGCACCACACGGCGGGGATTAAGATTATTTATCCTCAAGGCCCAGGCGAGGACCTCATGTCCGGACTTGACAAACATGGTGGTCAATTTGGAAAAAAAATGGAACAGGGCACCCCACGTATATCTCAGCAGCGCCTCCAAATCTAACGGGTATTCCACCCCACCCAATCGCAGATATAGTGTGGGTGCGGGGAACTTAGTGTTACCAGGTGTGGTGCTTTACCTGCTTGGCTCAGAGGAGGGCCTAAGCCTCCGCCACGGGGAACCTGGGGCAATTATATTATGAGTAACCCTGTACTCGGTGCAGCGCCTCCACCTGCGATGGTTCCTAGCAGAGCAGGAATTGTTCCTCGCAGGACACATATAAATAATCAGCACAACATATGTAAACAATCAATGACTTTACTAGTGAGCATAGAACATACTTGGCATATAACATCAACATGCACGTGTATCAACAGGTGTCCCTCCCTAGAGGAGACACTAATACCCGCGTCGCGCAGGACGCTACCTTCACCACCAAACCCCACCGGATGATCCCACCCAGTGTCCCACACAGTATTACCCCACCCTTCAAGTGAGAAGTGTATGTGTGACTGCGCAGCCGCTATGTCCCGTGTGAATATGAGTGAGCTCGTTGGTGCACTTGTGGATTACCTGCCGGACACTCCGGTGCCCGGACCTGCCAAGGAACTTCACAAAGGATCCGAAGGCTGATGTCGGCTGAATGCAGGAGCTACCACCCTTCCGGGGTGATCCCCCGATGGCTACTGCAACGACGCGGAGGTCTGAGCCCAAACCTCTGGACGGACACGCATTTCTGCTGTGTCCCTAACTGGCTCTAGAAAGTAAGTGACAGGTCCCTAACCTGAGGGCTGTCCGCTGACACAACTCACTCTACTGGGTGACTCAGGGCTAGCTGGGGCCGTTGGGGCTCTGACCTAGTGCAGAGAGTCACTGACTCCTGCACCCTACCTCCTTCCCCTAGCTGCTCCTGTCGTGGACTGAACTGCGTGCTCCAAGCCAGTGAAATGTATCTATTTGCTCCTGCAGGGTCATCCTCCAGCCCTATTGGCTCCCTGGTGTCACGTGGGGCGTTGCAGAGGCTCATGGACTTATAGTCCCTTCCAAGAGCCTTCCTGATGAGGTTAGGTTTCCGCGACTTCTCACTGCGCATGCGCGACCTGTCTATGAGTCTCTCCCCGCGTGTACCTCTGTCTCCTGCGCATCGAACGCACGACACCCCGCAATGCGCTTCCTCTTCACCGCGACGCCGCCAGGACCCTCAAAACGTGACCGCGGGCCTAGGCAACGGCCACAATCGGCGTTCTCAAAGGTAGCGCGCTACTCGCGCACCGCCCCCGTCACACCCGCGTAGCGGCAGCTGTGCGCCCAAGAAGGAGAGGGGTCAGCTCTGAAAAGGGGAACCTGGCTACAGTAGCCTAATACATTTCAAACATTATTAACATTGTCTGAGGGAAGAAAACATCTTAGGAACTATGAAGGAGCACTTAGAGTAATAGATACAGTTCTGTAAGCACATGGAATAATGTGACTTCCTTTGTAAGGGTCAGGAACCTCGTACTTATTTTTGGTTGTACTTCGCATCTTTTTTGGCAATTGTTGGTGGAACGCTGCCCTTTCAGAGGCCCTCAAAGTAGTCACACGAGTCTCTGCCTGGTTTGGCAAAGTTTAGTTGGCTCGGGAGTTCAAGTCCTTCTTCTGGTATGTTCAGTAGTACTTTTTGGCCTTGTAGGTTGAAAGATAATTGAAAGGGAAATCCCCATCTGTATGGGATATCTTGTTTCCCTAATGAACTCTTTAATGGGATTGAAGCTCTTATTTTTTGAAGTGTGTGGAATAGACAGGTCAGTGTATAGAACAAAGATGACAACTTGTCTTTGTTTCTTAATATTCCCATAATCTTATATTTTGTACGGAAGGATTGAAATCTAACGATGATGCTGGGGGGTTGATTAAGGGTGCTAGGCCTTTCCAAGGCTCTATCAACTCTTTCAAAAGACACCTTAGGGGGTCCTCCTCTGTAAATATAGATTCCAGGAGGTTTTCAAAAAAGTAATTCAAAACCTCTTGTTCTGATATGCCTTAAATTCTTATATTTTTATGTCTCATTCTGTTTTCCAGATCTTCTTGCTGGAGTTGAAAGGTTTGACTCATCTCTTCCATACAGACTATTCTAGTTTCGAGTTGTTTATAAGTTTAGGATTGCTGTGACACTGCTGTCACGTTGTTGTGTTGTTGTACTAAAGTCTCACATTTTTTGTCTCATTTCTCCAGTACAGTTTACTACTTAAGCCTTAAATGAATTGTGTAAATCCTTTATTTCCTCCAAGTTTTTTTCACATCCCCTTTGTGAGAGGTAAGTCATTTTTAGACCATTTTATAGTCGTATGTAGTTTTCTCTAACTGTAATTTCCCACTGGGGGTACAGTAAGTATACACAGTTTAAGTCATTTAGCTTCTGTACAATTGCTGATTATAGTGTAAGTCTTGTTTTAAGAAACAGTTTCTTGAATACTTCTCTGTGTATGAGTTTTTTAAATTATGGTGCCCCCCGTTTTTTCCCATATTGTGTGTGATACTGGGGGATTTGATGCAGTAGTGCCCCTGCCTCTGCTTATATTGTGGTATTTTTATTTGATGTATCTGTTTTTTTATCCCATTCTGTGTCCTTCTCTGTGTCTTAGTATCGGACCCAGGTATATCACAATGCTTCATCCATTCTTGTTTTCGCTACTGCATCTAGCTTCTGTCAATTGTTCAGATTTTTAGTTGCCATTTTTTCTATAATGACTAGTTACTGATTCTAAGCTTTGAGATATATATATCTGTCAACGCTCAGAATCAGTAACTAGTCATATGAAAAAATTGGCAACGTATCATTGTGTATGGTATATATATATATATAATATATAATAATTCAAAAAATAATAAGAATTACGTTTGTGGCTAGCCACAGAACGGCTTATCATCTATTATTTTTTGTTATTGAGAGCTCGGCTAACAGGTACGATAGTTCTACATGTATATATATCTATATATAATTATATATTATATATAATATATATATTCTATATATATATATATCGATATATATATTATATATACACACCTGTCTCTCTATATATATATTATATCTCTACTATCTCTCTATATAATATAATATATATAATATATATATATATAATATCCAAATAGAACAGTTGGCACTCCTTAGGTGCTGATAGGCTGTAGGTGCTTGCTCCATATGGATAATATAGACATACGTTACCGTTCCAAGGTCTGGTAAAGCAAGAGACAGCACTCAATTGTAGAAAACTTCACAAAGTGTATGGTGAAAATAGTGGTACATCAAGAAACCCAACGTTTCGGTACTCCAAAATGGGACCTTCCTCAGGGGGATACGACATATAGGGGCAATTCTCAGAGCTTGTTCAACGAGATTGACGAGATCAACGCGTCAGGAGTGAATCGGAAGCAGGAAGTACCTTCCTCCCCAAGGCCCGCCTCCCAGTGACGGAACATCCGCCCGAGGAACGCGGTGAAGCAAAGGAGCAGTTCTATGGAAGCTCCGATGTGACCGGAGGAGGACTGTGTATTCTGTGGTGGCCGTTATTCATTACCTGACTATATCATCCATTCTGTGAGTAGGGTTTCGGTTTTAACCTACCGGACCAGCGATCGTTCTTGTCCATCATCCATCATTTTATTTTTTTATTTTGTATTAAATTAGCTCTTTTATCTTTACAGCCTAGTCATTGTTTGTCCCATGTCTGTCTTGTTGTGTGTTTTTGTATAGTCATGTGAGTCATTGTTTTATTTTCACAGACAGTGTTAGCTTTTTACTTTACTGGCATTGTTGCACTATATTTCTCCCTTTGTTTTCTTTCATATCACGAACACACGAAGGAATCTGTATCTGGTCAAGGAATTGAAGGAATCTCTCTTTGGATATTTCTTCCAATTCGTATTGAATTTCCAGAACATTCACTGTTATGGACTTGTAAGGCGCCGTTTTTTTCCTTTTTCTTATAGTTGTTTTTTGTTACTGCTTTTGTCTATATAATTGTTGTTTTTTAGTAAATAAATAAAGGTAATAGATAATTCTCATTTCAATGTTTAAGTGCGAACCTGGATAATTACCCTGCGCATTTACACTATATCCATGCCTTGGTTATTTGTAGGGATCTAACAGGTATTAGAGAGTAATCCATTCTGCCCTCCATTAAGTTTACATATGTAACGGTGTTTCCCCCACACTGTGGGAGATTCTGCCATTATGGGTCATGTGGTGCATGATACTTGCTGGTATGAGCTGTCCGCCAGTGGTAGTGGGGAAACGGGATCAGGTTTCAGGGGGGTACATTACCCACATGGTTCTCTAGCAATGCAGCTCCTCCATCTGCTGTAGGCTTCAGATAGGTGAAGATGATCTCCTACAGTAGAACTAATCACCTCTCCCCCCAGTAAGATCACACAGAATGGGTTTATTCTCTTGGTCTGTACAGTACAGGAACAAGGCAGATCTCTGCCCACTGCAGTCTCTGGGATGGTCAACTTGAGGATAGTCCCTGGACTACCACTACAGGTCAGGGCCTCTGCAGCTGTCCTAGCTCTTCCCTTTCCCTCTAGCAGGACTATGTGTATAGAGTATCACTCGCTCTCCCCTAAGGGGAAGAGGGACAGGGTAGGCCAAGCTCCAGGCAATCCTGTATGATCCCTGCCTCTCTCAAGTGGGGAGAGGCACTACTAAATTTGGGGTGGCACTGCCCTTAAGTACAGCCAGAAGGAGGTCACCAGATCTGCTCAATGATTGGACATGCTCAGGCCTGATGTCAGCGCCTCCCACTGTCATTCCAGTGCAACACCAAGGAGGGGGAAACCCCCATGTTGACTTCTGGCAGCCTGATTCTACCAGGGCTTACTGCCAGGAGTAGGGCAGGTTAGTAGCCAAAGGGGCCTGGCTACACATACACAGGATCTTGTATCACTTTCTATGATCAATGTCACTACTGTATGTCTGCATGGTAGGAACTACTCCGTAGACTCCAGATCAGTGTATATTCCTGCTTGACATGAATGTGTGATGCACTCCTATTCGAATTTCTTGTCAGATATAAATACATTCCTTTTCTGGGTTCTTCCAGTATTAGTGGTTTGCGTTTACCATAAGGTACAGTACATATATCACAGTAATATACAGTACTGGGTAAATTATTAATCAAGTTTTGGTCCAGCAGCAGCAGTAGCTTTGTCAAGATACAAAGTGTGACCCACAGTGATATACTTATATAACCATAATGACGTCATACAATTATACAAATCCGCGCACAGTCTTAAATTGGTTCTCGCGATCAGCTCTTTCTTTGGCACATTTGATATTGTTTCTGTGTTCATGAAAATGTGTCTTAAAACATCTGTTAGTCTTTCCTACAGTATATATCCCAATCCACGCGGACATTGAAAAAAATATACTACCTTCTATTACAGTTGTGATAAAAATAGATTTGAACCTTTTTCTTGTTCTTGTATGATACAATCCAGAGCCCTGAATGGTAGGAGGATTACCCAATCCACAGAAGGAATTATTTGTGCAGATTGATATGGTCTTAAAAAAAAAAAACGGGAAAATCTGCAGATCGGATTAAGATGGGTTTGCCCATCTCTACTATTTAGAGGCAATACAAAGATCTCACATGGGCGGCTTCTTATCCCAATAATTTACAGTAAAGGATAAGGTACTATAAAATAATGATTGCACAAATGTAAAAATGACCTCATTTTTAAGTGTAGATAAATACAGAATATATGGTGAAATAAAGATTGGATATGGCTTAGAAAGGAAAGTTATCAACTGATATTCATGGATTGGCAATCAAGCTAAACAAATAATTGATGTTATTAAGATATGTTATAATCACTTTATAAAATGGGCTTGCTATATTATGAATACCACATTGTTTTCTCTCATCTGGATCAATTCAATTCTAATCATCTCTCGCACATAATTCAACAAAAGATCACATCCAGTTTCTTTCCTCAGTCTCCACTCCTGTGTAACGATGAACATGCAGGCAGATTTTCACCCGATGTTATTTGTCTCTAAACATATCCATGTAAGAAGGTGTTATGGTAATAGTCAGAATTACTGCTACAGATTTTTCAGATATTGGGGTGAGGAGGGGAGGAATTCTTTCATATTCTCACTTTTTCCTAATTTTCCCCCAGGAACTGAAGCACCTCTTATATTTTAATGACCATGACAAAAACATTGTACGACCATATGCTGATTTCAATTTTTTATTAATATAAAACATATATTACTTTTGTGAAAATACGTGAAGTGAACAGTGAGCTTTACAAAAAATACTCGGAAAGCATTTAGTAGAGGAGTTGCACCATGACAGTAATATACTCTAGACATAACTGTGCGTCTACTTCATACATTGGGGCATCTTTGAAATGCCCCATCTCAAAGATGCACCATTGGACCAGAGATGCATTATATACACTGCTTTGTATTGAAGTTGCACATGGATATTTAAAGAAGCCCCCACAAAGGCAGCACTCTTCAGGGCTATCATACATCAAATATGATCAACTTAATCACATAAGAGAAATAGATTTACCAATAAATACATTTGACCAAAAATAAAATTCAATATGTAGAAACATCATGGTTTGCTAAAGGAAATATACACTTATATACAACTTGTAAACAAAATATATCTGACACAAGGTAACATCCATGGTTATGCATTTAAAGTATAATTGTATTCTTGCAATAGCTTCACGTGTATTACTTTGTCATCTCCCTTTATGAGGTACTGTATGCACTGTAACCCTCTTGTTCATCTACGGAGGTCAGATTTAAAGACTGCAACCTTTTACACTCCACACTACGATAAAGCAGGAGAAAAAGTTACAACTCACATGTACTGTATGGAACATTCACAAAGTATCAAATAGACTTTAGAATGAATTCCTAACCACATGTAATAGGGAAGTCATTAATTTTAGCCATCGCTAGAATTCCTTCCTCTAGTAATGTAACCGGACTCCTTGAAACTTGTTCTAAAACATAATTGCCACGATTATAGCCTTGACACAATTTAATAGTGATTTAAACTGAGATACAGATTGGGTAGATGTAACGCGGTACATTTTGGGGGGTGTTGCTGCACGCAGACAATGCAGGGTCTGCTTTGCACTAGGATGGATACTGAAATAGCAAATAAGCTTGTGCTGACTAATTTCTGTGTTTCAGGAAATGTACACAAGCCCATTTTAAGTCTAAATCCACATGTTTATTGGCTTGGGCAAGTGGAACATACAGTAGTGTAGCTAGATCTGTCTGGGACGACATGAAATTTTACATTAGGAAAGGATCATTGGGACGGAAATTGCACAGATAGTTTTGTTCTGCAGGAATCCTTATGAACAGTAAAAATGTGCAAACACAAGTAAGGAAATCCTTCCTCAATAATAACATATGGTAATTGTAGAAGCCGCATTCTTCACCCATTCATTTACATTTTAATCCCACAAACTATTAACTAATGAATGCATTATTTCACAGGTTGTTTCATCACAAATGTTAATCTATTTTCTCCTCAAATGGTCAGTACATAGATATACTGATTAGAGATTCTATAGAATATATATAGGTATACTATATTTGTATATTTCCTTATATTAATATATGGTTTTTGTTTTTTGCTAGATATATATCTAATATATTTGATATATATACTTTATATAAATAAATTCGACTAAAAAAATGTTTGACCTCAGTTTTGCAAGCCTTGAGACTTACTAAATATATGGGACCCTATATTCTGATAATGACCCCTTCTGACTGACATTTTAAATGGTGCTTCTAAGGTAATTTGTACATTTTATTAAAGCTTGAGACGTGACCCATTCAAAAATCGTAATAACACTAAATAGTAGTCATACAGATATTGTGTGGCTGGCTCTTCTGGTTGCAAAGGTGTTAATGACTTTCAAAATATTTGAAACTCATCCCGTTGTTGGATTTAATACCTAACACATACTCTGTTAGAAAACCTATATTACTATTCTAGATTTCCACTGTACAACTTGTACATTTAGCAGCTCTTTGAGCCCTAAAGAAATGGAGATTTGTTGCAGGCAGTAATTACTTCACATTGTTACCAATATGACAGCACATCTGGAATAGAGATATGCGAGATCTCCACATCTCCAAGGGGTATTCACTCCAACTCAACTCTTTCTCCTGATTTCATTTCTTATTAACTAAATTGTATAAACGAATGAAAAATCTAGAGATGGGCAACTTTTTGGCCGGATTTGGATGCGCCGCGGATCGTCCGGTTCCTTTGGTCCGCGGGGTCAATCTGATAAAGGGCGATTCGCAATTTTGCTGATTTTGTATTATTAATTCCAATACATTCCGGAGACTCCGCAACCCGGGGACGGATTTGTAGAATGCAATCTGTGGATTCTGCAATCCGTTGGCGGATTCTTAACAATTCGCCCAACGGATTCCTGAATCCGTGGCTTGGATTCTACAATTCCATCCCCGGGTTGTTTCCATTGGCTGCTTTTGATTAACCCGTTTGCGGATTTGACACCGTGAAACGGATTTTGGGGATTACATCAGCGGAAATCCGGGAAACGGATTTGGGTAGATTGATCCGTCTCTAGAAAAAGCAGAGATAAACTAAAAACACAGATTGTGCATCTTTGTGGTCACACAATAGATGGTCTCGTTGTTCTGTATACGGTACCTTTTACCTTCCCTCCAATTCGACACCCACACCTGTAATTATTACTGTGATGTTGATGTCAGACAACACATAAGAATTTGGAGTGGATGAAACTTGTGAAAAGGGTTAAGACCCGGGAGTTCTCATATTGAGTTTCTCAGTAGTGCATTGAAACAGCTGGTTTATGGATTCAGTCTAAAAATGTAATAAGTAGAAAAGTAATTGGGTCATTGTTTGAGAACATTGTGGATATGGCTTTATTTCAAGTGACCTCCGAATGAATGTCTAAAATACAGGGTTTGTGAGATTATTTGCAAATACTGCTTGAATGCTGTACATGTTACTCCTAACACACTTGGTTATCTGTCCTCTGCCACACTGCAGGGGATATATTGAGAAGTCTTGTGCTACTTTTGTAACTGCATTGTATCAGTTTCTGTCTGCACAGGACAACCTGATACAGCCCGGAATTCCGTGTAACCCACTTCCTCATTCTGCACCCAGCCCAGTAATAATGTCAGTGCCTTTGAAGCGGGGTGCACCGTTTCCGAGTTCCAGCGTCAGCTTTCCTTGTGGCTGTGGGCAAATGCCTTTATCTCGCTGTGCTCATACACCACAATTAAATTGTAAGTTCTACAGGGCAGCAACTCATTGGTCCTGCAAAATCTCATGTACAGCAGGGTACTCTGTGAACGCCATATGGGGGAAAATATGATCATGATTTGATGTAAACTGAATGAAAGCACTGGCTCATTGATTTTGCCTGGAATTCTAAAGGTCTGGAGAACCACATCAAACAATCCTGTTTTCTGTAAACTGTGGTGGTTTGTGTTCTATGGCAGCGGTGCGCAAACTGGGGTGTGTGGGATTTTCTAAGGGGGCGCGCGGTTGCCGAGACCCCGCGCTTTTCCCCAGGCATGTAAATTAAATGCCGGGGGAGGCGCGAGGCCTCTGCAACTGCACTTACCTGCTCTCAGCCGGCTCTTCTCTGACGCGGCGTCAAATGGCAACGCATCATATGATGTTGTGATGTCATATGACGCGTGGAGCTGGAGAGCCGGTAAGGAAGGAGGGGGGGGGGCGTAGGCAAGGGGGAGCGGAGACATGGGGTGGGGGGGGTGCAAACTTTCTATGGGATACAGTATTTGTATAAGATCAACTATAAAAATAAGCAATTTGCCAGTGCAATCATGTCACCCTGCCTTCATATGTGTGTGAAAACAGTCATTCTATTATTTAGGGTCTACAGCACGAGTGGCCAACGCCAGTCCTCAAGGGCCACCAACAGGTCAGGTTGTAAGGATATCCCTGCTTCAGCACAGGTGGCTCAATAAATGACTCAGTCAACTACTTCAGCACAGGCAACTCAATCAGTGGCTCTTCAGTCACCTGTGCAGCGGCAGAGATATAATGAAAACCTGACCTGTTGGTGGCCCTTGACGACTGGAGTTGGCCGCCCCTGGTCTACAGTGTTGAAATAAAAAAAAAAAAAGTATTCATCCGAAAAACACTCCCTCGACTCTCAATGGACATTTTATCATTGAGGATATTTGTAACCCTTTCACTGCCACTGGCATCTTTCGATAAGACAGACGTAATGCGAGCAATGTTATTTATTTTACGCTAACGCCAGTCAGTGCTAACTGAACCTAGCATTAGGCCCAGGCTAATTAGATAAAGAACGGCCATTGTTTTTGCATGTACAGTAGGTAGCTTTGTAGCTATATACTTTAACAGCAGAGAAAATAACATCTATTAATGATTTTGATAATGCCCCGTTTTTATCACGGAGTTAACAGACGTCAGGAGATCTGGGCCCAGGGGCGTGATCTATTCAAGCCTCCCGGAGTTTGCAACAGATTGCAGTACGATCGGCCGCTTCTGAGCTTATTCCATAAACTCCTAAAGGCAGTTATTCATGCAACGGCAATGGTGCCTATCGGAGCTAATACACAGATACTCTCATAGACGTCGCAGGGACTTGCCGTGTGATAGTGCCTCGATTTGTACTATCACAGTTGAATAAACCCCCACATCTAATCTATAAACCCATTCAACCTGCCAGATTATGGTTTTCATAACGATAAGGAGAGCAGCCAACTCTTACTGATTTGGGGGTCAGTCTCACTGATTGTTACCTCTCAGGGTCTCACTGATTGAAATCAGCACATTGTACATAAAAATGCAATTGTTACGGTCCTGATCCCACAAAAAGTCCCTCATTTTGGTCATTGGATTTTGATGTCGATCAAGAAGGGATCTGTCAAAAGGGGAGATCAATAGTATAGAATTGGCTGAATTAAGTACACAGATATAGTCACCGTGATCTAGTGAACAGAGAGAATACAGCACTTTCAAAACTGCCACGCACAAGCCACTTTTCACAAAGGGTATCTATTTTCCACAAATTTTTTTATCACAGTATTTAAATTACTTAAACAACTTTCAATCCACATTCCTGTTAATCCCACATGCCAATTGAAAGTATCATTGTTCTCCGAGTGTCCCAGTTTGATATTCAATAGTTGTATCATTTCTACAGTAAGTGCCCAGAATGAAATAACTATTTCTACTACTAGCAACATTAAGAAGTGCACCAGCATCTATAGTAATAAAAAAAAACAGGGCCATATTTACTAAGCTCTATTACTCCCTAAAATACCTTTCAGAACCAGTAAAAATGGTACCTTATGATCATTCAGTAACAAGTTTTCCGGCACCAGGAAGCATTTTACGGAGCAGCATTGCTTAGTAAATATGGCCCTTTATATCTCATACACTTGAATGGGCTAAGGTGTCTTCCAGCGCAGGGAGGTGTCTTCCAGCGCAGGGAGGTGTCTTCCAGCGCTGGGAGGTGTCTTCCAGCGATGGGAGGTGTCTTCCAGCGCTGGGAGGTTTTTTCCAGCACTGGGAGGTGTCTTAAGCCAGGGGTGCCCAAGGTGTAGGGGGGGAGAGGTGTCGCACTTACACAGTTCCCGCACTCTTCCCCACAACATTTAAACTGATTGCCGGGGGAGAGTGCGGGGCCTCTGTAGCTGCCTCTTACCTGCTCTACGGCTTCTCCTGATGCGCTTCGCCATGACAACGTGACGTCAAATGACAATGCAATGTCACAACAATGCAACGTCACGTTGCCACGACAACATGCCGTTGCAACGTCACAGAGAGAGATGCCGGAGCGCAGGGGGGTTGGGGGCATGAGCAGAGATTGGAGAGCAGGCTGGGTGGTGGACTTACAAAGTTTGCGTACCTCTGTCTTATGCCATAGTTCCTCTTAGAAAATATGAACCATAAACTATACAGTACTGTATATCCAAAAATAACTATTAATAAATATATGACTTACAATATATAAGTAATATATAACCAGTTATGTAATCACACTTTGAATCTGTTGTAATTGATGCTGGTGGAGATGAGGTAAAGGTTGGGTTTCTCTTACAGTGGAGATTGATATTGTGAATGAAACAAATGTGTCACTATTAAATTGATGTAAAAACTGCAGAAGCAAAAATGTGCAGGTCTTCTAGCTCAGGGGGGGGGGGGGGGCTAAATTCCAGTCCTCTCGGGCCACCCAGAGGTTAGGTTATCAGGATATCCCTGCTTCAGCACAGGGGGCTCAATCAGTGGCTCAGTCATTTTAATTGAGCCACCTGTGCTGAAGCAGGAATATCCTTAGAAACCTGACCTGTTTGTGGCCCTAAAGGACTGGAGTTGGCTATCCCTGTTTTAACTGATTACAAACTGATTACAGTTACTACCTTCAGTAGAATAAATGTTACATCAGTAGTGAGTGGCACAGGAAATGTTTTGCTAAACGTTCAACATCAAACACCACGCCATCATTTCTAATATCCTAACTCCTGAAAATATATTTACTCTGAATAAATTCTTGCTGTTTGGAAGCAAACTTTGAGAGTTTAATTGAGCTGTAACTTCTGGCTCTTTTTTTAATCATCATTAACCACTTACAGATGTAGCGAACCTATCAGTTTTAGTTGCCGCGTCCACGGTGGTCGAGGAAGCAATGGATTAATGCTGGGGAGGGGGGGGGGAGGGTTCCATCCTGTAACATAGACCCCCTGCACCGCAACCGCAGCAGAAACTGTATTTTATGTTGCAGACTTTCACTTTTGCGGCTGCGTCACCAGAGGCAGTAAGTCTACCTACATATGTAGGTCTTTAAAAGGCCATCCTCGCACTATGGAGTAATGTGTTGCAGGCTCCTTTAGCACTGTAGGGGTTAAGTGAAGACAACTGCAGGGACAAACCAGGGATGCTATGTATAAAGGATACTTTTTTTTAAACAAATTGATAGGGATGGATTGCATAAAAAAAAAAAATTCCTCCACTAAACTCATTAGCGGGATGCAGCATGTTGGTATGTTATTCATGTACTTACACTTGGTGCCCTACTGTTAGAATTTGTAATGTGTGCGCCATGTTCATACATATGAAGGCATGCTTGCGTTTGTCTTTTACATCAACAAAAAGCTGATGGACCATTTTGATGCATCCCTGGGACACAATAGTGGAGCATGCTGGCAATTGTATTGTATACTGTACATATCATATGCACGTGTGCACGACCAACAACTTCTAAACTCTGCCTCTAACGCCTCCAAATCTGCCTCTAACGCCTCCCCCTAGCATAATTGTTTTGGGTAGTGTTTTTTTTTTTTTGCCACACAACACATCTAAATCAGTTTTATACATCGGCGCACCAAGATACGTGAATTTGTTACTCTTCTGT